>OY756227.1:20742500-21162500 GCA_963576875.1 Acrobasis repandana | reverse complement strand
CCTCCGTGGTCCAGTAGTCAAGTCGTCTGCCTTGTGATCCGGAGTTCATAGGTTCAAATCCTACTGGGAAGCATATTTTGTGAAAAGTTGTTTCCAGTCTAATTAGGATATTGCAGGCTTGAATCACCTGATTATCCGAAAATAAAGATGATTCCGTGCTTCGGAAGGCACGTAAAGCTGTTGGTCCCGAACGCCATCTAGCGTTTGTATCTTAGGTTTGGTTCTGGTCTATCCTTTGGGTTGCGGAGGTCAGACGGCAGTCGCTCTGTGTAAAAACCAGTAACCTCGTCAAATCACCTAGGTTTTAGGTAGCGGACCCCGGGCTCTGAAGCGTTACCGCTGAGAATGCAACTGGGAATACGCTCGGATGTTGATGATTTACCACACCTAAGAAAAATACACACCATGTATAAGAAAGAGACACAGGAAAACTCAGGATTGTCTCTTTTTAAAACATGTTTATGTGTATGCAGTCTCGATTGAATAAACTCGTTAATCTTTGGTCCCTACTTAATATTTGTTAGGTACTTACCAACCCACACTCTCTAGGTCGAAGTTGAGCACTTTGATCATGTAGATGTACATTTTGTCATCAGGGTGAAAAAGCCCCAGTTCTCTCTATTTCTTCTATATATTATTCAACTACTTACACTCTTAAGGTTGAAGTTGAGCACTTTGCTCATGTATGTGGGCATCTCCGTCATCAGGGTGAAAAAGCCCCAGTTTTGTCCACAGTGCGCGATGATGACGGCCCAGAACGGCAGCGAGGTCATGATCTTGAGCCATGGGGTTGGGTAGCTCTGAAATAAATAAAATATTAGGTTTTAGGTTATTACTATATTATAATTTAAGCGATAGTTGTTGACCAAGCGAGTGCGAAGCGCAAGTGAAGTGTACCGTTTCAACTTGGCCATAACTAATTTCGTATGTCCGGCTGTCTAGCTGTTTTCCTCTGAAGAAATTAAGGTCGCATTTCTCAACCGATTCTCGTGAAATTTTGTAAGCAGATTCTATAATTACGATTTGTTTTGTCAACGCAAGTGTGTATAATATGAATGGATATAGAATAAGATTTGTCACTACGAATCTAATATACTTTGACATCATCATCATAGTCAGCTTTTACTAACCCACTGTTGGGCCTAGGCATAGCTGTGGTATAATAATGACATACAAAATTAAACCTTCGGGTAAAATATATCGATCTACAATAGCCTTAAGCTTTATTCATACACAGAGCCGTGTGCACGAATGTTATGCCGAGTGGTTTCCGGCGTAGAATAGGACCACTCCATCTCCATCTCCGTGCCAATTTTGGCAGTCAAGAATGAACCTTCAGAGCTGCAGTAGCCAGGTAGCAAATCTAGGGAAGCATCCGGAAACACGTTGAGTGACAAGTAAGACGTCGAAGTCTAATGTATCTTTAACTGCAGAAAAATAGTTTGAGTAGAAACGTCGTCGCGTCGTTAAAAATGCTTTTAACTGAAATATCAAGCAAAAGTGCTTTTTTAAAAAAGCCTGCAGACAAAAGCACTTTTCACTGATATAACAAGTTAGTGGTTTGTTCTTTACTATACACTTATCATCTATTGTCGGTGGAGTATGAATTCTTTCTCATTTGTCTCTCTCTTCGCCAACTGTCTTCACACGACACGACGTTCACCTTCTTCTTTATCTGTTTCATGCAGGGCTTGTTAACGATATAAAATTCACACTAAAAGTAACGTTAAATAACGTTATTTTCATACAGGTATTACTGGTAACGATAATCCTAACTTCCGCTAATATTATAAATGCGAAAGTGAGTTTGTATATTTGTTTGTTTGTTTGTTACCTCTTCACGCTTTATCTACTGAACCAATCTTCTTGAAAATTCGCATACACATAGTTAAGAGTACTGAAAATGGACATAGGGTACCTTTCATCCCGGAAAAATGTAATGTTCCCGTGGGATACGCAAGCGAAGCCGCGGACAAAAGCTAGTACAGCTATAAAACTTTATAATAACGTTCACAATTAACGATATAAGTAACGATACTTTTTTCAATACTTGTAAAATATATGTCGGAGCGTCTGATCAAGGAGACGCTAGCGACATCTAGTTTATAGTTTGTTAAATTGTTTTTTTACGAATACGTTAAGCTGAAAGCTCGGTTAAGGTTGTCACGGGTGAGTGGCAACACTTTTTTAAAGAGATCAACACTTTTTGAAAAAGGTCAACACTTTTTGAGAAAGGGGAACACTGTTTGCAATACGGTTATCCGATTTGAATTTTGACGCAGTCTTGTTCGAACCGCCGTGCCGTACACAACACGTTTGGGATTTCATTACAACGTACAAGAAGAAAGATGTACGCTGTGATGTGCAGTGGCTGTTTTAGAGTAGCAATCTGCGTGAACGGAGCGTTGAAGCCGTCGATTAGCAACAGTGAAATTGGGATTGTTTCAAGTGCCGTCGTGTTGTGCAATTTCACTGTGGGACTGGAAATTACTGGTTTGATTGCGGTTATTGTAATGAATGTAGATTAGTAGACCGATTTATTACAATGACATTCTATTTCAGCTGGACGGTAAGCCCTGTTGGACACAGAATATTTGTGTGGGCTAGAGGATTAGTTGCTGGGATGTGGTTACCAGATGAAGTAATTTATAGGATTAGTGCGAGATGGGGCACTGCCTTACCGTCATTTTTTATGACGACCTTACGGTCTTTCTTGGGACGATACCAATAAAGTGACGTGAGAGTAATTAAGTTTGCATCCTGACATTAGCCTGTTTTAGTAGGTACTTTAAGTAGCAAAGTGTTACTCACGTCAACCGTTATGTCAAAAGCCATATCCCGCTCAGCCTTTCCGGCGCGTTTTATATCCTTTTGCGACGTAAGAGTTGGGATTGTAATTGTTGTCAATGTGCCCTCGCGCCAATATTTTACAAGTGTATTACATCGCGCTGGGAATCGAACCCGAGGTAGCACAACCTATTACGACATCCGTGTAGCTCTAGTAGCCTACTAGACAAACTCTCATCAATTTATTTGGTTAAATGTCGAAAAGAAATACAGTCTTAACAATACCTTTTACCGTAATATCATTGGTAACGTTATCTGAGTTCATCGGTAAATACTCGTAGTTGAAAAAAAAAGTTACCTAGCATAACATTATCTTTGCTGATAATGTTAACGCCGTTTGACAGAATTAACGTTACCAGATTTTTAACGGTATTCCAAGCCCTGGTTTCATGTAGTTATTTTTATGAAATCTGGGGGCTCGGCAGTACCCCCGCTAAGTCGAGCGCGAAGCAAACACTGCCGTACCATCCTTTACCGGAACCATTTCGCCGCATTTTCAAGCCCCTATTTGAGAACCTCTGGATAATACCAGAACGCAGAAATTTTTGTCATCCAATAAGCTATAATCACATACTTAAAATACAAAATTTCAAGTCATTTATGAAACTCACTCACTCACTCATGATCATCAGAATAGAACTAGTACTTCCCATAAACTCAGAGAGCTGAAATTTGGTACAGAGTTAGGGTTTAATGGCCACATAAAGGGAAAACTATGAAAACTAGGATAATCGAAGATCTGGAGTACTGGTGACCCTGATTAGAAAACACAAGAGCCCAACCAAACTATTAGAGATAGACATACCGCCTTTACAAAAAATATTCAACTTGGTGGGCCGCTTTATTTGATGTCAAAAATCGAAGGTCTGAAGTATCTGATGAAGAACCCTCAGCTGATGTCAGCAGTATTAGAGATATGTTAATGCCCCCCTTCTACTATTGGTACATAAAAAAATCGACTGTCATTGCAAAAATCCAGCGTAGTGGAACACATCATCTATTTTAATCTAGCCTATAGCGTCCCACTGCTGGGCGAATGCCTCCTCTTCTGCTTTTAATACGCATATAAATAAAATTAAAGGAAAACCCTAGATAAGACTAAACTGGCTTTCATACTTATAAGTTTACAAAAAGAAATAGTCGAACGATTAACTTTATTCCTTTAGGCCAAGTCACACAACATTAACTATAATAATAAAGAAATCGCAGTAAGGAACCTTAGACTTGGCACGACTTTGTCTAGATTTCATTACTTTTTAGAGATAAACAAGCAGCTCCATCGAGACTTGGCTAGTTTTGTACAGAATGTTTTTGGTGGGATCGTCATGTCAGATTGCCTAAAATATTTTCTAGTTTATTCTCTATTACATCTAGAGTGCATCTATTCTCTCTTATTCTTTTTAGGACCTTTCAAAAATCAACATGCTTTGTCAAAATGGTCACATAGTTATAGGCAACACGCTTCGTCAATAAGTCGTAAGTTAGTATGTCTATTTTTTATTTTTGATATAAATAACACAAGCATTTCATTGTGTTGTTCAAGATTTAATTAAAACGTTCCTTCAAACCAAATGAAAGGCTTTGTGCACGAGGTGCGGTGACATAAAATGCGGTGTGATTAAATTGTCTTCTGAGGTTCATTTGAAGATAGGGTGTCATCTTCAGCTGTTTATTTTATACTTGCGGGTCTGTAAGCTAAAGATCTATTACTATTTTTGCATAGCTGTGACATCAAATGCGGTGTGATTAAATTGTCTTCTGAGGTTCATTTGAAGATAGAGTTGTCATCTTCAGCTGTTTATTTTATACTTGCGGGTCTGTAAGCTAAAGATCTATTACTATTTTTGCATAGCTAGCTAAAAACTGGATACATTTTTGAAATTTTTATTTGATGTTGTAAAAAGAATTAGGTGTCACGTTGCTGATAAAGTTAATTTGCAATTTTTATATAAAACTTCGTAAAGTTACAAAAGGCATACAGTTCAACTGATGCTAGGCGGCTATCTCAGCCTATTGATACTCTCTGTGAATGAAGGCAACGGAAGTCATGAAGAAAAACAGTATTATCTATCAACACACTCGATAAAAGAGAGACCAAGGGTAAAACAAATAAAAATAAATACATTTTATCGTCAAACCACAAAATGTAATCGAAAATGATCAGCAAGTTCAAACATTCTAAATCGGTAGCCGGTATGTTAATTCCACAGCACATCAAGCTTTTCAATTTATTGAAATTTCACCCCTATCCCCTTCATATTATAATACATTAGGTAACGTGAAGACTGACTAATCCTGCTGTAGAATGTAAAAATTGTAAAATATAGGGAGACCGGGAATGTGTTCAATCTTCGGGATTAGAATTATTCGGAAATGGACGCCTGGTAGTGAATATGGCTAAAACGATTTGAACTGCAGAATATGTTCTAGCTGTACAGAAACTTGCATAATTACCTTCTATTTCTTGGGAGTAAATCATGTGTAAACTTGCCTAAAAACAATATTTGAAGGAAAAATAGAAAAAACACCCATAAGAGAAGATTTTTTATCAAAAAATAAAATAAAATTAAAGTTAAAAACTTAGGAGGTTAATAAATTAGCGGAGGAAAGAGACACATGAAAATCACTCCACCAACAAGAGGGCAGCTCTTAAATAAATAAAAAAAATTGAAAAAACTTGGCTATAGTATAGTATAGCTCTTCTGATAAATTAACTCTTTCGATTCCTTCTCACCGTACTGGGTTTTTTCGTTACGGCCGTACGACTATGGAATGCCCTCCCTGACAACATTATGAGAGCACAATTGCGGGATCATTTTAAATCACTTGTATTTCGACACTTCCATGAGCAAGCTATGCTGTAGTAAAATCTCAGGATACTTACCTTGCCAAGTATTTACATATTAGAGTTGTGTAAATTTGTTAGGAAGAATTCTAATTTTTATAAAAAAATCACTGACGTTCCGCGTCGATACGAATCGCGCACACCAAATGACATAATACAAATACCATCAAGGTTAGAACTACATAAGTCTGGACCTTACCCTATGTCTGTTAATTATATAATAAATTGCCCAATAACATAAAAGACGAAAAAAGATACAAAACCTTATTTTAAATTATTAGAAACCATCTGATAAAAAAATCATATTATCAGTCGCCGAATACCTACAAGATAAAAAATAAAATATGTCTACATCCCTCTCGTACCATTGCAATGCCTGACAAGGTGCATGTGATGTTTCACTAAATATGTAACTATATTTTGTATTGAATTATTCATGTGCAATGCAATGTAATTATTATATAAATAAATAAATAAATAGTAGTCTATGTATGTTTATTTATTTTAAATATTTATGTAAGTATATATTTGGAGATATTAAGTATATTATATCTATGTTTTATATATAACTTATTATATGTTATTTAATTTAATATGTAGGCGTAGTTTATGTATCATAGCTAGTAAGTAGATATCTTTTTTTTCTAATTCCTGTTTTGTATACGCTTGCACCCCATTTATCGCCTTCTCTTATACGTCCCAAAGGTATTTTATGGTAGACAGCGCTTAGCGTAAGATTATACCTATTGTACATTAATTTTATAGTGCAATAAATTAAATAAATAAATAGTAAACCACCCGGAGTCAATGCGTGAATCTCATATCAGCCACAGGAAGTGACCTTATTTCTTTTACGAATTTCCTCATTTGTATATCAATCCAAAAAAAGGGAACCACCGAGCATAGCCCTCTTCATAGCCCGTTTAGTGACTTTGGGGCTTCCTATGAGACCCAATGTAAGTTACCACATTTCAGAGCCATTTGTTATCACTGGTAACATACATTGATTAAATACTTTCGTCTTGAGGCACTGATGCATTTTGAACGAGAAGACACTGCGTAACTTCCCGAACTACCAACTCAATGATTATCATTTCACCAGTTCCTGTAAAATTTGTATTGTATTTGTTATTTTGAGCTAGTCCCAGTAGACCTTCATACTAGTTTCACGATTTTTTACAAAGTTCAACCCATCCTACCAACGGACTAACTAAGCTGCGCTTGTCACTTAGCTATATTCTCACCTTTTGTTCTCCGACTCTTCCCAAAGATCTCTGGATATAAAGCAGCTCGCTTTCTGAGATAAATTTGGACTGCTCCGGAGACGCTGAGCCCAGAAATATGTAGGCCACCACCCAGACAGCTCCCAGAGTAGCGTTGGTGTAGAATATAGCGGGCCAACCCCATGCAGCCGCGAGGAATCCGGACGCAATGAGCTGGACGGATGTGCCGAGCTGACTACCTAAGAAAAAATTAAAACGTTTATCTAAAAATCTTCACAAATTATGGTACTTGCATTTATTTGGTTATAGCTGAAAATCAGTGCATACTCGTAGTTCCTTGAGCAATATTTTCGCTACGACTTTTTTGTGCTACTGCAGCATACATACACACATCGCAACGCTAAAAACCTGTATGTAAATAACATAAAGCCATTCATGTGTTTTTTGTGTGTTTCACTCACACACAAAAGAATGATGAATGTAAAGTTTTCACAAATGAACGATTTATTTATCATCATCATCATCTGAGCGTATTTCTGGTTGCATCCTCAGCGGTAACGCTTCAGAGCCCGGGGTCCACTACTTAACCTAAACGATACAGCAGTTCAATTTCCAACACAAACAATATCACATCTTTACCCTAATGGGGCAGAGCCCTAAGCGACCAAGCATGCTCTGCAAAACAGAACTTAGAGCGGGAAGAACCTAAGGTCACTTTTAGTGTGACCCAAATTTACAACACATTTTTTAATATTTTTGAGGAAATAGCTTGAAACGGTAGTTGCCAAGCGTTTTAGACGTTGGCTCGTCTGTGAGATACGAGTTCTATCATCACTGGGCACGACTTGTAAATCTGTGTAGGTACTCATGTGGGAAATTTTCAACTAACACCCACTTGCTTTCGGTGATGGACATCATAAGGAAACCCGCACACTAGTTCACTACTGTGTAATAATGTCTGTTGTCGCTAGACGACAGCCATTGAGCTATGTCAGATGCCTTTAGGCAGCTCGTAAATCTGACACCAGTATTGGCAATAAAATAACACACTCGAGAAGAACTTTAATCATTTAGAATTATAATAGTTATTATAATTTATAGTAATTACTAGCTTTTGCCCGTGGCTACGCCCGCGTAGACTATACAAATTACATTATTTTTTTTTAAACTGGGGTTGTAATTTATTAAAATCCAATTAATGGATTATTATTTTTTACTAACCAATAATTCAAAAATATCACGTGTCTCGCTTCAAAAATGACGAAGATTCATACAAACTTGTAACCCCTATTTCACTCCTTTAGGGATGGAATTTCCAAAAATCCTTTTAGCAGACGTCTCCTAGACACAATCTACATTCCTGCCAAATTTCATCTTCATTGGCTAAGTAGTTTTAGAGATCTCGTGATGAGTGAGTGATTTACGCTTTTATATATATATATATATAGATATAAAAGATTTTTTTTTCATTTTAATAATCCGAAAGCCAGCATTCAGCCTTGAAGCTTACTAAACGAAACAAATGGGTATGATGACTAAAAACTTCTTATTGGCTTATATGATGGATTTAGCTTTTATTGTGAAGCCTTACTTACCAGGACAAATGTAATAAGCCTAAACTCGATAGGGTTGCGTCGTTTTATTACAAGGTTCCTATAACCACCTTTTGGCTCCATCATCAGATCAGCTTCTTGTTATAATAATATTGCATTGTGATCTGATTTACATTAGCATACATTTTATCTCAATTGGAAACCGGGATGTGGATTGAATTTAACTTGCAAAATTTGACCCAAACAACAAACAGAGCAAGTTAAATAAAAACCTGTTATACAAATATACAGGTATTTTTTTATTTTCCCTCACTAACATTTTATGTTATAATAAAAAAAAGTGCGACGAAGATAGAGCGGAGAAGGTACAATATGCACTGAGCACGTTACAAGCCCCCACTCCGGAACTTAGACACACTGTATCTTTGTAATTCTTACAAATTGAATGATTCGTATATATCTCCATTCGTTTTGGATAATCTAACTGACAGAATAAATAGTATAATATAATAATGTTTTACTCAGCAGTCATCATTTTATTTATTTACCCTCTTATTTATAAAAAAATGAAATGTTTGCTGAACACTTTTTAGTTAAAATATGTTTTGTCTTGTTCTTGCAATGTCAAATACAGAAAAGAGTGATAGGGACAAAACATGCTTTAACTAAAATAGGTTTAGCAAACGTTTGTGCTTTTGATGAATAAGAGGGTTAATCTTTATTGTGTTAATGTTAATGTAACAAGTACAACAGGTGGACTTAATGCTAAAAGCATTCTCTAACAGTCAAACCTTTGGGTTGATTGGAGAGCGTTTGTGGAAAAACGTCATGAAAACATAAACGAAACTAAATTTGAAAACGAAATTAAATTCATCGTATTATTCTGAAGTAAACAAATGTATCCATTAGCTAATATTGATGCATACCATAAAACAATTATGCTACTTCTTCGGAAACAGAATGCTTTTAAGTTATCCGCAGTACGCTAAATCCTATCCATAACTCAAGGCTCTCGATAACTCATTTCCTTTAACAAATTATGCACTGAGCAATACTGAGTATAACTCAATTTCATCGAAAACCTAAACTCAAACAATTTCCGTTCGCAAATAAAGTTGAACTGCTTGAATTTTATATGGGGTGGTGAAGACGTTTAAGGAAATGGACTTGTCAAGTCATAAATGGGTTCTCATTTTTCATAATTACAATATGTGTTTTATCGTAATTTTTATTCCTTATAAGTAGTATTTATACAAGTGATAGCGATGGTCCCATTTCATTTGGGGTCGGCTATGTTTATCTTGTCGTATCAGTTTTCCCTATTGTCATTATATATATCATTATTATTCAAAAAACGAAAGTTCAGATAAATAAAAAATAATCATATTCATGCCTTGGAGTGGCTCAAACATCACCCCCGCCGCACCTTAACCTATAGGTTCTATATATATATATATATATATATATATATATATATATATATAGTTTTTGTCATATGATCATATCATATCATATGATATAAGATGAGACTCAATATAATGTCAATAGAAGGTTGCCTGGAAAAAACTTTCAACCTATTGGTAGAAAGTGCTGCATATTATAAAACTAAATCTCAGTGAAACTTACAATTGTTATCGCTACCCTAAATAGACAATTAGTGCATAAAAACTCAGTGATACGTGTCCATAAAGAAAAACCATAACAAAGAACTGTCAACGAACAAAACAGCTGTTCAGTGTAAACAAACAATATCTTCATAGTGCAGTGCCTTAAATAAAACTTTACTAAATACTGTGAATGTGACCTATTATAACTTTTTGCACAAAATAGCTACATAATTCTTTGTGCACATCATAAAATAGAGTGTCGGGTAGAGAATTTATCAAGACAACGACTTCCAAAATTTCAAAAAACCTAACAGCAACGAAAAATCAATACATGTAGACACTCATAAATTCAACACTGATCCTGACTAAGCAAATGGGTCAGTTGATTAGCTTTATGCTTTCTGCACAACATAAGTTTGAAGGCCCCGAGTTCAAATCTGGTCCGGAGCATTGACTTTTTTAACCATTGTTCATTGTTGACTATTTCGGCAAACCAAAAGATGGCGCTCTGCGGGAAATGTGATAAGAATATAAAAGATGAATCTTTTATCACTTGCAGTTCTTGTAAATGTTCCTATCATCTTGAATGCTCTAGTGTCTCAAGTAGACGTTTCATTATTATGACCAAGGAAAATAGACAGAACTGGAAATGTCATACTTGCAGGGATATTCATCGGTTTAAAAAAAACAAATCAGCACTTACACGAAGACATCTACCAAATCCTAGTACGTCAACTGATGCTGCTGCATGTATACAACTACCAAGCACAATCTGCCGATAAAGTTCATGTGAATATTCCCACGGAAAATTCCTTTGAATCATTACCCGACTTTGATGTAATCCAAGTAGAATCGGAAATTATGTTTTTACCACTATCCACAAGTGAAAAACTAAATAGGAGTTGCCCTGAAATAGTGCCTGATAACCCAGAAAAAGTGAACGAATTGAATAGGAAAATTATTATATAGATCGACATAACAGTGATGCTAGCGCGGTGAACAGCACCTTATCTTTAATTTCTAATTGGTTTTCAGCCAATAATCTCATGTTAAATGCGAACAAGACCCAATGCATTCAATTCTCTCTTCCTTATGTGAATCAAGCCTGCGTTGACATACTAATTAATGGTCAGAAACTCGATCTGGTTGAAAGTACTACCTTTTTAGGAATCACAATTGATTCGAAACTTCAATGGGGCGCTCATATAACTTAACTTTCTAATAGGCTTAGCTCTGCGGCTTACGCTGTTAGGAGAACAAGACAATTGACAGATGTAGCAACTGCTAGACAATTGTACTTTAGTTACTTTTACAGTCTAATGTGTTACGGGATACTTCTATGGGGGAGTGCAGCCGACATTCAGACTATTTTTCTTTTACAAAAAAGAGCAATTCGTGCCATTTACGGTTTAGGATCGAGAGACTCACTGTAAGAATTGTTCAAGGAAATAGGTATACTTACTTTTGCATCACAATTCATATTTGAAAATATAATGTATGTAAGGAAAAATATTTCCATGTTCAATAAAGTAAGTGATTTTACAGATAGAAATTTACGTAATAAGAATGACTTAGTTAGCCCGTATTACAGGCTGAATACAGTCAGTAAGTCTTTTATGGGGAAGTGTATACTTATTTATAATAAATTGCCAGAATCGGTCCTTGATATGCCAGACAGAAAATTCAAAGCTTATGTAAAGAAAGTACTTTGTGAGAAGGCTTATTATAGGACCGATGACTTTCTTAAAAACAAAAAGGTCTGCTTGGCCAAAGGCTTGAGCTTGGCGCGGATCCCTCTTAAAGGTTTGTATACTTAGACATGTCACAATTTAGGTACATTGGTACATACTAAATTTACAAATTGACATTATTTTAAATTTCGTAATTCTTATAATTCAATTTAATTATGACATAACAAACAATGTAATCTCAGTCCATCCATATAACTAATTTTAAGTTTTAGTTTGTTAGTTGACGTCTTTGGAGAAAACGTGCAGTGCAGTTTGTTGCCGCTTCTTCTGCACTTGCGCCTAGGAAGCGGCGTAAACTTAGCTTTAAGTAACGATTTGACGTCAATATTTGTGCAAAACAAAACTAAGTGACTATTATTAAGAGATATTATAAATATCCTATGATAATAAAGATATTTTGAATTAAATTGAATTGAATACATCTAGAAAGAAAATTTGAGATAGCAGAAAAAGAAATTGAAAATTTATCTTCCGAAATTATTTCATTAAAAAAACAAAACTTTAATTATAAATTACAGGTAGAAAAACTTACATCTTTATGTACTCCAAACTCGAGAAACTCTGACACAACAAAAAGCTCCACTTGTAAGAAAATACGGAAAACCTTGAATAAGACAAGGGTTGACTTTGATATTGATAAAAATTACCAAAAGCACGCCAGTACAGACACAACGCCATCTGCACAACGAGTAAAGAACCTTACAATAAATTCTGTGAGACACGAATGTAATGATTCAACTTCAAAATTAGATATCGCGAACCTGTCATCCCCCTCTCAGCCACACAATAGATGGCGCTACGAATACCAAACCTGCCGACTCCAGTATCTTGACGAAAAAAGCAATACATATTATTGGTGATAACCACCTTTCCGGTTTATCATCGTTGTTATCAAATAGTTAGTAGGCAGAGCAAATGGAATGACAATTATAAAAGTTATGCATACATTATGACTTATGCAACTAGTGAAGAAAATATGAACTACTGTACAGGGTTACAAGGAAAGTTAAATAAAGGCGACATAGTAATTCTAAGCATAGGTTCTAATGATAATAATCTTAACTCATTACAATATAATTTAAGTATATGTATGCATGTAATGAAAAATACCACTATATACCTATTACCAGTTTTAAAAAATCCTTATCTAAATGAAAAGATGTTAAATGACAAACTGAAATTATGGACAACTTATATGAAAAATTATACATTCATTGATATTTATTTTTATTTTTTAAGGCTTTTGTTTTAATAAACATATCAGCCTTATCGTAAACCTTAAACATGTTTACATCAAAAAGAGTTACTGTTGCGCAGCCGCTGCAAGTTTATAAACTAGCAGCGGCTGCGCAACAGTAATATATATACCGCAACGGTATATATACCGCAATTGCTCCATCCGAAGATGGCTCCGATAATAAGCACGATATAAAGCCAATATCAAATTTATTCAAATTCAGGCTGCTCAACAGTAACTGTCTTTCCCTTTCATTTCGTACACATTCCAAAAGCAAGTGTTGTGTAGCTTCTAGAGTGCTACATACACTACAATTTGGTGAATCGACTTTATTCATTAAAAATGCAAACTTTGCTAGTGGCATATGTCCGGAGCGAAGTCTAACGGCCAGTTTAATAAAAAACTTACTTAATTTGCTACCTAAAAACCACGGAGTCCGAACTGGTTGACATTGCAAGACCCTGTACCAAATTTTAATTCAATTGATTTCATTCATTAATATTAAAATTCATTGATATTAATTTCAACAATTACTATTTGGACAGACAAAGTTAATTACAACAAATCTGTAACCTTATTAATTGTTAAATTGACTTCTTAGAATATAAATTACAATACTTGACATTTAGCAATTTAAAAAATAAAATCAATTTATCCTGTGACATGAAAACTTTTTCTAAAACTACAAAATGTAACAAATAAAATAAGAAAGGTATTATACCATATTACTTTCCAAGAAAGTTGAAAGTAACTCAAAACCCTCAAGTTACAATGCCCGGAGTGTCACAGACAAATTCCCCTAATACTAGTAAATGTTTTCGTGACTAATTCTAAGTTTGAATACCTAACCATTTTTAATCAGAACATTGCAGGTGTTAGTAGTTAGTTGGCTTCAATAGTGATAGCTCTTTAGGAACTGCAAGACAATGGCAGGCAGGTTGATATAATCTGTCTCAGTAAAAAAATTATCAAACAGGGTTCAGAGTCTAATATACAAATAGATAATTTTAAATTGGCCTCGTCTTATTGCCGTAACGACAAAAATCCAGGAGGCACATGTATTTAACAAAGGCACATTTAGATGCTAGGCCCTTAAATCAAGTTTCTAACTTTGTAATAAAATACTATTTTGAATGCTGTGGCCTGGAGATATTAAGTGTGGGATTAATGATAATAAATATTTACAAAGTACCGTCAAATATAAAAGCAATGACAAACACCTTTTTAGATAGTCTTAATAAACTCTTGTTCTACTTAACTTCTAAATATAAACAAAAGAAAATAGTAGTATGCGGTGATTGGAATATTTGTCTACTAAAAAATGACTGGGCCTCTAAGGAACTATTAAACATATTACACAGTTATGGTTTTGAAGCTCACATTACAGCTCCAACCAGAAAAAAATCGTAGTAGAAGTATTGACCAAATTGCGAGTAACATAAAATCCACAACAGCAGAGATTCATCATCTTTATCGTACAGACCATGAAACAGCCCAAACTCTGACATTTAGGGTAAAAAACAAACCAAGCTCTTTACCTGGTTCGAAAATAAACGTGACTATAGTGAAGATAATATAATAAAATTTTTGAAACACTTGTCGTCACTATCATTTTCTGACATTTATCAATATAATAATTTTACTCAGGCATTCAAAGATTTTTATGATTTTTTCTGTCTACTCCATAATTTATGTTTTCCAGTCATCAGAGTAAAGATTAACAATCGATCAAATAAAACTGACTGGATAACAAAAGGCATAAGAATATCGTGAAAAACAAAACGTTTGTTGCACCAATAATATAGACAAGCAAGGTCAATAAACAAACACACTATTAAAAATAAAATTAGAAAATATAATAATGTTTTAAAAAAGTGCATTACTAATTCCCGTAAGATTAAAAATAATAACTATATAAAAAAAAGTAAAAACAAGTGTAAAGCAACTTGCAATACCAAATCATCAACAACTTCTAATAATGTAAATAATAATGACATAAACAAAATAAAATTTGATAATAATATATATTCCGATCCAACAGATAATAGTAATAAATTTAACAATTATTTTATTGAATTAAGAGACAATAATAGGAAAAATAATCAACAAAATACAACATTTAAAAACCATATGAAGAATAACAATTCAGATTCCTAATTTTTAAGACCAGTAGATGACGTGGAAATTTATAATATAATAATGGCATTAAGTAGTGGTTATGATGATATACCAACAAAAATTTTGAAAATTAGTGCTCCATATATTTGCCGTGTTCTAGCTCACATAATTAACCTATCATTTAGTCAGGGCGTATTTCCTGACGAATGAAAAGTATGCGTTGTTAAACCGCTTTTTAAAAAGGGCAATAAAGAAGACCCAAATAACTATAGACCTATTACACTGCCTCCCATATTGTCAAAAGTATTCGAAAAACCGTTTAATGACAGAATAATCGATTTTTTAGAGAAACATGACATACTCCACCCTAATCAATATGGATTTCGAACAGGGAGCTCGACAACACTTGCTTGCTTTGAACTGGTAAAAGACATCACGGAGAGTATTAACCAAAAAAAATCAGTTCCAGTCATATCAACTTTTCTAGATATGAGTAAAGCATTCGATTTCATTGATCATGAAAACCTTCTAAACAGGCTTTACTACTACGGTATCAGAGGTAATGCATATGACTGGATAAAAAGTTATTTAACAAATAGGCAACAATGCACTGAAATCGTAAAATTCAAACACACACACAAATCTGTAATCAAAACGACTTATAGATCTGAATTTAAAATGTGTAAAACAGGTATCCCACAGGGAAGTATTTTAGGCCCAAAATTATTTTTAATATATATTAATGACCTTCCAAATGCTATTGGACATAATACTATATTATTTGCTGACGATACACCATTGACTATTAAATGCGATGACATGGAAACATATGAATATAAAATAAACAAAGCACTTCATGATGTTATGGAATGGATGAAGGCAAACAATCTATGCGTAAATCTAAATAAAACTAACTTCATTCAATTCTCTAGTTATAACTCTAAACATCCGCCAATTTTAATTAACTGTGATAATAATGAGGTTAAACAAGTCAAAAGTACTAAATTTCTGGGCATCACAATTGATGAACACTTAAATTGGAAGGCTCAAGTTGAACAGGTGTGCAATATATTAAATAAATTCGCGTTTGCTTTAAGAAGGCTAAGACAAACAGTTTCGATGGATGCAGCTATTACCGCTTATCATGGTTATGTTTCGTCGGTACTTAGCTACGGCCTAATTATATGAGGTAATTCAGTTCACATTGAAAATGCATTTAAAATTAAAAAAAAAATGTATACGTGCTATTTGTAATACTTGGATTGACGATAGCTGCGTACCATTTTTAAAAAAATTAAATATTCTACCACTGCCCTGTCAATACATTAAAGACATCTGTTAATTTGTAGTCACTCACCCACAATTTTGGAGAAAGAGATGTGAAATAAATACAAGAGAAACACGAGCTGTCATCATGAACAGATTATTTTAACCTGTCTGTCACAAAGACATATACAAAAAGAAAAACATTAAATTACTAAAAGGCAAAGCGTTTAAGGCGACACTGACTGAATGGTTAATGGAACAATGTTTTTACTCCATTAATGAATTTGTTATTTATTGCAAGTAAAAAAGAAAAATTACAAAAAATAACACTACGTCAAACTGTCCCAAAAAAATTACTAATCATTATGTCAAAAAATATTATGTATGTTGAATAAAAATTAAGGAGAATCAAGGGGATCCCTCATAAATGACGTTATGTGAAGCGACACCCGTGACACGGCTGTCTAGATGTCATTGCTAGGGGCCTTCGTGTGTGGTATGTTGAATAAATAAGATATTTTAAGACCGTCCTAATGTTTTACAATGTTAAAAGATACTTATATTTAATTTTAAATCTTCTATAATTTCCCAAAAAAATTTTTAGTGTCAGCAAAATGTCTACCAAAGTGAAAATCAAGTCAAAAAAAAATTATTGAATGTAGGATAAATGTATCTCTTATTGAAGGTCACTTTTTTATTTATTTTTTGGGCAAAAACACAACTAGCATTTCGGAACGACTACTACTGGAAACTGCGTGCGTGGAAATTTAGTAGAACTCAAGGAGTAACTTATCTTGTTAATAATATAAATCATCGGTGTCTATATAAATAACCCCGTTACATAATCTGTGAAACTTTTCTGAGTTCCTAACGATTTAAATTTTGGATTTGAAAATTAAATCCAATTTTTATTCAAAGATAAAAACGTGAACCTTCTTTGTGAAGGGTTAGTGTGTGTCTTTCCGTGTTACATTTTATTGGATTTCTTTTGGTACGAAACCATGTCATTATAATTTAAATTGTTGTGCCAGATTGAAAATAAGTGTTTGTGGCTCATTTGGAGCAGTCGCCACTTAAACGAAATAATTAATGTAAACATACTGTTCTTAGAATTCGATAATTAATATTTTGCAGAGCTAATGGAGTGTACTTAATGATAAAAGTCTGACAGGATGTATGTTTTAACAAGCTAGAAGAGCATAAATATACTAAATATAAAGACAAATACTAAATGTAAATGTAATGTAATTACCAGAGTAGATGATGGTGCTCAATAATCCCTTCTCCTCCAGCGGCACCCACTGGCTGATAAGATGATGCATACTGGGATACACGAACGCTTGAGTCAGACCTTGGAGGATTCTACAAGCGCAGACCAGCTTCCAACCACCCTGTAACAAATATACATAGTAACATGAAATCATATGTTATCGTCAGCTCCTCCAACTCTTTTGTCTGCGTCATTGAATTATATCCCTATCCTTAGTGGTCCAGTTCTTTCGACCTCCGTTTGATCATCGACCCACCTAGTCGCCGGACGCCCAACACTCCCTTTTCAATTCCATGGGTACCTCTCAGTAACAGCTTTCCTCCACCTTCCATTGTTTCTTCTGGCCAGGTAACCAGCCCAGTGCCATTTTAGGTTTACATAGTGTCACATTGAAAACTCAAAATAGTCTTGCAATTTGATATAGTAAATTTATGATACTTTATGCCAAAAATAAAATTCGGATTTTCATATACTCGTAAATTGACTCGATCAGCTGATCAGTTTGTGTGAAAATTCAAATTATTTTTTTTGGGTTTCGTGAAAGTTTAGAACAAAAGTTGTTCAGTTTCATGGGCTAAGGTACCATCTGAGAGGTTTTGCGTTATTTCATTAACACGTTGTATAATACCATGGTCTGTAAATGATTTAGTGGAGATGTTAGTTCAGGAAGTCAGCGTCCATTTCTTTAATAATCTTTCTCTAGTAATGACCAGTTCTGGATTCAACCCCTTTTAAAGAGGACCTTTTCTGCTTTTGACCACTTCTTCGTACCTACCTATGTAGTAGGATACGCAAAATATATTCATCAGAAATTTCAGTTTTTAGCGCAAGGAAACGGTTGCACAATTAAAAATGCAAAAGAATGAAGGTCTTGACCAATATGTTACGAAACTTTACGTAACACGTAACTAGTGGTAACTGGTAGATAATATGTGTTAATGGGGTAAGTAATTTCTCTCTCCTTTACAAACAAACAATTGAAATGACACCTCATTATGTTTTCACTCGTTACGCGCCCTTTGTTGCACTTAAGACTTGTGTTGACACAAGCTACGCCGCGAAAATAGGTAGTATATAGTATGTATACTAGATAGATTGCTGTTTCATATTTATTTGTGCCTCCCAGATACAAACGTATCATATTTTACGTAAAATTATAATTGGAAAATTTTGCATCAAATTAGCCAATTATAGTATTATTTGACTTGTGACACTATAAACTGGGTTTTACTTTTGATTTTGTTCCATTCAATTAAAAGTGTAGAGCCAAGTTAACTAAGTTTTTGCGAAAAAAGTGGGTGTTTAAAATAACTATACAAAATTTATAAATGTATTTTGAATTTGAATTAATTATCTACAATTATCTACATTTTTTTAAAAATCGAAAAAATAATAAATATATACTATAAGGACAAATCACACTGATTGAGCTAGCCCCAAAGTAAGTTTAAACTTGTGTTATAGGATACTAACTTGACCATTACACCACGGAGGTCGTCAATCGGAGTAGTTTAGGTAAAAAACCGTTACCGCTTTTGTATGAAAACTATTAGGTACACAATTGTCTTATCGACATGTATTGTCATCATAAAACACACCAAAACCTGCAACTAGGGATTAAATCTACATCTCAGTGGCGTCCTAGTACGCCATTTACTATGGTAATGGTAATTATGGCCTGGTGAATCATAATAAGTACTTTATTTGGTAGCGTGCTCTATGTTTGTTACGCCATCGCAGCGTTTATAAATTCTGTGTCTTTGCAGTAGCAGACGCAGATCAAAGTTATAAAGAGATATAGATACACTATCACGTCGTTATCCCTAAGGGTGAAATCAGACGGACTGCATCGCAGCGACCGCATGCGGTCGATATATTTAACTGCATGCAGTTGTACGTTCGACTTCATGCAGTCATGATATCAACTGTATGCGGTCGGCTGCAGTCGTGTGAAGTCAATATCAACTGCATGCAGTCGTGCCTTCAACTTCGCGCGGTCGGCTGCAGGCGTGTCACAGTCGTGTAATGTCGCCGCATGCTGTCCACCGCCAACCGCATACAGTTAGTGTGCAGTTAGTCAAGGAGCAACGGTTTAAAAAATTGATTTCGACACAGACTTATTTATTTCTTTAATAAAAAGTAGTCAGTATTTGGAATTATAAAGCTCCAGAATATAGTGACAAAATAAAGCGCAGTAATGATTGGGTTTTTGTATGCGAAACAATGATACTTACCAATTTTTGCAGAAAAAAATAATAAGGAATCAAATGCAATTGGTAAGTTTACAATTTTCTATTATCGCGCCGTAATAATAATATTAAGAGAAGCGTCTGTGCTTTCATTTCGATGTCAAACCTTACACTGATCTCCTGGCCTAGATGATTGGCGTCAACTGCGTGAAGTCGGATCCGACTGCATGCAGTTGAATATAGCGACTGCATGCGGTTGCTGATGCGACTTCATGTGGTTGTTTTGATGCAGTCCGTCTGTTCTCAGCCTAACGGTCGTAGATAGAGCTCAAGACCATATGACTTAAATACCACTTTTAGCCGATCGAGGGAATAATATAGAATCTGAATCATGTTATTAGGTGAACCCATCACTATTTTGATCTTATTTTTCTATCTTCACGCCCACCATCACGCTAAACGTGGCCTTTGGGAATTACCGCCCTAGGCTCTGTCTAGCCCATTAGGGATAAAGACGGTAGAATGTATCCGTTTAGCTTGATGATGGGCGTGTGTGTGGAAAAAGAGAATCAGACTTTTGCCCATACCTTACGATCTGTGCAGAAGGAGAAGTAGTTAGTACATTCTAAGTTTTTTCTGTTTTACCAGCGAAGAACAATGTTATTATGAGGTATTTTTTACTGAAAACCCTTAGGCTCTGCCCTTATCTTTAAAGGGTCTGTCGACATTTAAGAGAATAACTCTTGTCGGTATCACGAATGGAAAGAGACGCACATAATTACTAATTCTGACAGAGATAATGGTCTGGTTTGCCATTGCCTTCTCCATTTCACACAGTAGTAAACTTAAAAAGCACTAGTGTGCAACTTTTTTCATGATGTTGTCCTTCACAAGAAACAGGTAAATGTATCTAATTGTGTTGACACCATTTCCGGCTGTCACTATTAATTCTGGTTATGTTTAATTTACTTTATGAGACTTTTCTATCTTTTTTTCTGCTATTTAATGAACTTTGGGTCTGTAGATAAAGTATAATCAAGATTTAATATCAGAAAAATGTCTGCGTGTTTCTACTATCTCTGTCAAGTACAAGTACTCTTAATAGTGCATAATCGTATTTTGCATATTATAAATTATGAATATGAAACGTTTTGCAAACTTTGTTACTGAATAATAAAGTAATTTATCATGAATGTAAATCAACTTAATGTGAGAATAATTTATTTAAATATAAATTTCTTTGTTCGTATAAATTTCTCTATAATATTTTAGAAAAATAAATGGAAGTCATGATTATCATCAGGTCATTTATAAATCTCCATTGCAGGAGCATGACCCTCTCTGTAATACTATAGAGACATTCTTGGCTAGAGAAGCCAGAGCATCATGCCTACACTCTCCAGACGGGGTGGAGAGGTCTCATTGATGTTATAAGCTTTGTTTAGCTTAATTTTCCTTCTATGACATCCACGGAAAGACTTGGAACACTCTGCCAAAAACCTCACTTGTAATGGAGGGACAACAAATTACATTCATTATTATCATTATTTTAGCCGCAAAACGTCTACTGCTGGAATGGTCACTGAGTATTTGTCTCTTTGTTGTTCGGAAAAAGTCGATTTCGTTCTTAATTGGACCTATGCAGGTCCACTTTCTTAGCAGTGGCTTTTTGAAGCAAAAGTTAATTGCAACGAGAATATTTCTCCAAAAAATCAGTCAGCTTACGTCTTATTTCACACTCCATATCCGAAATTTCCCAGCCCAAACTCTCCATCGCCTCGTTTACCCAATTTTGCGTTGCAATTCCTCAAAACAAACGTAAAATAGGTTTCAGAAGTATGGATGGCCCTCATACACCTCATCTACCTCTTCATCGGAGTGATCCTCAGTTGGCATATATATCTGTTAGATCAAGCCCTGATGAAGGCCTCTGAATGAGGTCGAAACATGTCGGCCAGTAGCTGACTTTTTCGTGAGCTACTCATGTATCGCATTTAAATAATATACTTATATGTCTCATGTTCCTTTTAACCGGAAATAGTGCCGTTCAGTATTGTCTATATTTTACATTTTTATTTATACTTACAACAGCAGCGGCAGTTGGTATAAAAAGTGACACCAGCGCGTTCACGAATACCGATATCGTAATGAGCAGCTTCCCTCCGACCTTCCTCGCCAGTATCCCTCCAGGAATCTGCAGCACCACGTACCCCCAGAAGAAGGAGGATAAGATCATGGATTTGATCGTGGAGTCCCAGTCGTTGCTCTGAAAGAAAAACAAACGGTTATATTGATACTCTTCTTTCTGTAAAAGCGATGGTGACTAAGCAATTAAGGCACTGGCTGTGCGTCTGCGAGGCCAGTGGAAGTGTGGTCATAGGGTTAAAAAAAAAGTCTTGCGTTTACAGTTTCTTACTAGAAAAAACGAAATATATTGACAGTACACATAGACATACAAATACACATACTATCACGACTTATTCTCCGTGGTCCAGTGGTCAAGCATCTGCTTTATGATCCGAAGGTCATGGTTGAAATCCCACTAGGAAGCATACTTCGTGAAAAGTTGTTTCCAGTCTGGTTAGAATATTGCAGGCTTGAATCACCTGATTATCTGAAAAGAAAGATCATTCCGTGCTTCGGAAGGCGCGTAAAGCTTATGGTCCAGAACGCCATCTAGCGTTTGTACCTATCCTAGGATTAGTTCTGGTCTATTTTTGGGTTGCGAAGGTCAGACGGCAGTCGCTCTGTGTAAAAACCAGTAACCTCGTCGAATCACCAAGGTTAAGGTAGCGGACCCCAGGCTCTTAAGCGTAACCGGTGACGATGCAACCAGGAATACGCTTGGATGATGATGACTATCACTTCTGATATTTCTTCTCCATTTTGCAAGGTCTTTGGCATCCTTGGGTGCATGCATGCAAACATGTTATATATATAAAATGCATGTTATATTTGGAGAAGAAAAAGCAAGAAAGCGCACCCCGGACTTCAAAGCAGCATAGCTGAGGATGCAACTGGAAATGCGCTTAGAGGAAGAAGAGATGATGACTATTACGACTTTATCTCTAATGGGGCAGTTAGAGAGTAGTGGACTCCGGGCTCTGAAGCGTTACCGCTGAGGATGTAACCGGGGCTACGCTTGGGTGATGATGATGATGGGGCAGACAGAGCATTTTGGATCTTGTGGCTCTAAGCAAGCAGAGTCCAGAAACGTTAGACTCAAAGGCCATTTTTGGCATGATGGTGGGTGAGAACATACACCTTTGATTTCTTTTTTGTATAGAATTTTTCAAGTGTTTTGGTGCAATAAAGTGTATTTTTATTATTATTATATCAGTATATTGAAGTAGTAAATCAGTATATTGACCTTACTCTAATTAGAGCAAATGTTATCCTACTACATACTCGCTTTAATTTGAAACGTAAGGCAAATCAATTAATTTTGGTGCTACCTGCATATTTTGATAGCGCCAAAACTAATATAAATTAGCGTTGGTGTAAGTATATTAATTGAGGTGATAATGGATATTATACACTATTTACCCGACTATGGCGAAGCCAAAAGGAGGGTTATGTGTTTCGCCGTTATGTATATGTATGTATGTTTATTTGTTTTCTCGTATTTTTAAAGATATCCATGACACCTTGACATAATGAAGTATCGTCAGAATTCTCTTGACTGTCCGCTGGTTATTTATTTATTTATTTATTTTACTCTTTATTGCACACAATTTAACAAATTATACATAAATAATAGAGACAAATTTTAGCATACAAAAGGCGGCCTTATCGCACAGCAATCTCTTCCAGGCAACCTTAGGGTAGTATGGATACAAAAGAAATTTAGATATGTTACAGGTGAGGTGCAATATTTCAAAGGAAATATACAAATAAAATGTTATAGAATACATATAATACATTACATATATTATTATATACAGGGTTATTTTTAATTAACCGGCAACCTTTTTGGAGCAAGTTCAGTCCGTGATACTGAACCACTTTCCATAAAAACAATTATTACAAAACGAAAACAAAAATTCGACTTTCCATACAAATCGGCGTTCAACCAAATGGATTTTGTATGGGAGGACGAAATTTTGTTTTCGTTTTTCAATAACTGTTTTTATGGAAAGTGGTTCAGTATCACAGACTGAACTTGCTTCAAAAAGGTTGCCGGTTAATTGAAAACAACCCTGTATACTATGCACAGTAAACCACTGTGGCGCTCAGGCCATAAAGTAATGAACTAAAAAATAAAATAAATGTAATCATACCGTGTGGAGCATCAAATGAAAAGACAAAAATATATATATTATCATTAATTTTTGAAATTTCGTTGCAAAAGGACTCCGGAACATTAAGTGGTGTATAATAAAGACATTATAATCTATTACAATAAATTTTATTGCACAATATAAAGGTTTTCTTAGTTAAGATTGTTTGTAAGTTCGTTGGTCCGTAGTTGTATCGACAGAGGCGTGGCGGGTCAAAGAGCAAGCATATCTAGAGTGAAAACGTCACTTATCAAGACCTATTTATGGACAAAATGGTTCCAGTGCATATTGTTTGTCTTGTTTTTCAAGTGTTATTGGCCAACACTGGTGTGATGGCGCCTCCTCATTGTACATAGCTGTTTAACTCACAAATGCTTTTGAAAGTTTTCTATCGAACGCAACGGTTGGTGTGTTTGGTCAATACTGGTATTATAAGGTTGAGTATTTAGGAGGCAAATTGATACACCTAATGATCTTTTATTTTATAATATTGTCCTATATACTCTCTTACCCATCGAAATATAATTATCTAGAAGCCTAACTAATCCCGAAAAATCATTCCACGCGATATGTACCGCGGCGGGCGGGGCTTAAAATATGAACCACGTGGCGCGACAGTTCGCCATGACACTCGAGTCGTGCGGTTGCGTAGCAAAAAGTTTCCTTTGAGAATATTGCTGTGTTTTTGCGATAATCGATTCATTAAAAATGCCGTCATGTGCCGTGAAGTGGTATAGAAGCCATACAGACATGAAAAACACAGAACTCGCCTTTCATTATATAAGTAAATAAACATTTTAATAATTCATACTTGACATCTGTTGACACCTCACCGCTCGTTGCGTCGGTCGAGTAGCTGGCTGCTCAACCGACGCGAAGATGACGCGTGCGTGACCTAGTCGCGACCAATCGCATGCATCTTTGTCTATGTGTGTATTTGAGTGTTTCGTTGTAATTACTGTTAGTTTACGTAAATGAAATCAGAATCGAAGCGGTGAATGTAGGAGCGTTAGAATTCTAGAGAATTATTGTTCGTAGCTTAGCGTGCAGAGTCTCTCTCTATTTTTAAGAAAATGATAGTAGATACTACCTTTCAAAAGTTATTTAAATTGTCCATAGAAGTTAAGATTTTTATAGGTATCAGTAAGTTTATTAATTTTTTTAATGTATTTATGTATGTATATATATATATATATATAAGTAAGTATATTATTTGTATGTAAGTATAGTTTATGTTTTATGTATTATGTATTCTATAAAAGTTTGTAAAATGTGTAGTTATGTGTAGAAATGTTATGTGTAAAAAGTTAGACTTAAAAGTATATGCTAAATTTTTAAGTCTAACTTTACTACAGCTTTTTCTTCTCTTTTCCCTTCTTGTTTAGTTACACCACCGCCACTGTCTTTCTCATAATCCTCTCCATCCACTGGTTGTCTGGAAGAGATCGCTTTAAGCGATAAGACCGCCTATTGTACTAATGCTATTTTAAGTTATTTGTTTATATTGTTTTTTTTCATTTGGTGTACAATAAAGAGTTTTTCTATTCTATTCTATTCTATTCTATTCTATTCTTACCTCTACACCTCCTTCCAGGGAGAAATTTTAATAAATAATGTTTTTAGGGTTCCTTAGCCAAAGGGTGCAAGCAAGACACTATTACTGAGACTCTCCTGTCTGTCCGTCTGTCACAAACACAAGGCTCTATCTCTTAAACCGTAATAGCAGCTAGACACTTGAAATTTTTACCGATTATGTATTACTATGGCCGCTATAACAACAAATACTAAAAATAAAAAAAAAGTTTAGAATTAAAGGGGGTCGTCATACAAAAAACATGTTTTTTCATCGTTTTTAATTAGATCTTTATAATGGCATTAACTATATACTTGAAATTTTCACAGATTATGTACCTATTACTATGGCCGCTATAACAATAAATACTAAAAATAAAAAAGTTAAAAATCAAAGGTCTTCGTCATACAAATAAAAAGCGGCCAAGTGCGAGTCGGACTCGCCAATGAAGGGTTCCGGTACTTGCTGCTAGCAAGTAACATTTTACGATTTATGACGAATAAAAAAAACTACGTACTAGATCTCGTTCAAACCAATTTTCGGTAGAAGTTTGCATAGTAATTACATCATATATTTTTTTTAGTTTTATCATTCTCTTATTTTAGAAGTTACAGGGGGTGAACCTACATTTTACCACTTTGGAAGTGTCTCTCGCGCAAACTATTTAGTTTAGAAAAAAATATATAAGAAACCTCAATATCATTTTTGAAAACCTATCCATAGATATTCCACAAGTATGGGTTTGATGAAAAAAATATTTAATTTTCAGTTCTAAGTATGGGGAACCCCCAAAATTTATTGTTTATTTTTCTATATTTGAGTAAAATCTTAATGCAGTTCACGGAATACATCTGCCTACCAAGTTTCAACAGAATAGTTCTTATAATTTTGGCTGTGTGAAGATCATTTTGACACAATTTCACGGGATCTCCGCACTTCCGTCACGGCGCGGATTCTCCACACTTTTTGCCACAAGTTCTGCTCGAGGCCGGGTGTTGTTGTTTCGGGTGTTGTTTGCAACCGTTAAACCTGATTTTATTTTCATTGCTCTACTTCATCATCGTCACTTCATAATTGCACACATCAAAAAACAAAACCGGCCAAGTGCGAGTTAAACTTGCGTGGAGAGGGTTCCGTACAATTGATTGAATTATTATAGGTTCTACAAATAATGAACCATATTTTGTATTTTTTTTAAAATTTTAGGTTCAGTAGTTTCGGAGATCATGAGGGGGAATGGTCAATTTTCGTCTTCTTTCATGAATAAAATCAAAACTATTTATTTTACAATTATAACAAAAATATACTTGAGATCCTCATAACGAATCCTTTCATTTGATATATGAGATGAAAACTTGATTTTTCAATGGGATATTATTAATTGCACATCTAATAAATAATCACCCATCAATTTAATCTCATCATTTATATACTTTTTTACATCAAATAAATCAACAATCTTATCATAAGTACTGATTGCACAGCAAATAAATACTGACTGCACATCAAATTTATTAGGTTAGGGCAAACCTATAGGTTAGGTTATGTTAGAACTGCGACCAACACACGCACGAGCCGAGCGAGCGAAGCGAGCGTGCCGCGGCAGCGGCCGGCGAGTGCTAGGAAAGTTCTATCCATTTTACTGCGCCACAAATATAAATTGCAGTTTGTTTAGTAATATTTTCAGTTGAGTATTTTGCTGTGCAATCAGTAATTTTGATTTGCGTTTAAATACTACCCTTTTTCAATTTCCTAATTTGTCCCCCAAAAATTACCCTTATTTTAAAAAAATATTAATTTACTTTGTACATATGTGCTTGAGTCATAGGATTACACCATCCTACCAAATTTCACCTGATTCGGTCCAGTACATTCAGAGAAAATTAGCTGTGACAGACGGACGGACAGACAGACGAACGCAGGGTTCCGTTTTTTTTTATTATTTGTACGGAACCCTAAAAAACAATGGACACTTTGACATGGCATTGTCATCTGATTCAAGTACATACCATCCTCAGCGGTAACGCTTCAGAGCCCAGGGTCCGCTACCTATCCTAGATGGTTTGATGAGGTTACTGGTTTTACACAGAGCGACTGCCGTCTAAACTCAGCAACCCAAATATTTTATTTCAACATAATTTTTAAGCAAGTCGATCTATAATGTTGTTGGCGATGACAATAGTGACCCTGGGTGTCCTGGGTTAAAATTATTTGGTACTGTTGAGAGAATAAAACATTAAAAAATAATGTCACTTGTCATTGATCATACCCATTTTCAAAAAGAAATATTTAAAGAGGGCAGTTTGACTCTAAAATACAATAAACCTCACGGTTGAGTATTTCATACAAATCCCATAGAAAATGTTTGTTTTGACGTTTAGAAAAAAGTTAATATCTGATAATTATGACTTGTTGGAATCTAGCGGATTCAACGCATTATTTGATAATACTTATTTATCAATAAAAAAATATTGTTTATATGAAGAATAGAAAGACAAAATCTTAATGAAAATTTATATATTTATATATTTATAATTTATAAATTTTCAAAACGAAACAAATTTGCAACTCTTAAATTAAATTTACGACACAATAAAATTCAAAAGTTAAATTGTTTTTTTTTTCCTGTAAAACTCAGCAGCAAAACATTTATCTTAAAAGTTAATCGAGAACTGTCTTGCAGATAATATGTTACATAAAAATATTTTTTTTATCATTTGTTATTATTTGACAAGTTTATCAATGTAATTTTACGACTTAATTTATTTAGATAATATTGTAATTAGCGTGCAATTATTCTTGGTAGAGGTCATGTCAAAAAACAGTTGTTATGGAATAATACACAATTATGTGGCAAATTATTTAGGTTTATTTAAATATTTTCGTGTTTATTACTAATTTTGAAGATATTTTAATAGGGTTTTTTTAGGCATTCTAAATGCAGTACTAAAGTACCTACTCAAATTAAATAATGAAATAAGAAACGATAAAAAAATTCCACGTGAGCAGGACTTGAACCTGAACTTGGTCTAGACCAAGGTCAATAAATTATTTCTCTACTTGGTCCAATGGTTGACTGGCATGGAACGCCATAAGGCGTTAAGTCCGCCATTTGTACACTTTTTATGTGCAATAAAGTTTAAATAAATAAAAAATAAATATATATATGAGGACAAATCATACTGATTGGGCTAGCCCCAAAGTAAGTTTTAAACTTATGTTGTGGAATACTAACTCAACGATACTATATTTAATAATAAATACATATATAGATAAACACCCAAGTGGCGGGTGCAAGTCCTGCTGACGTGTAATTTTTTCACCATTTCTTATTTCTTTACTTAATTTTGACAGGTTTCAAAATATTCATACTACTCAAATACTTTTCAGCGGATTGGTGAACTTGTATAGGCAGCCAATTATTTGTTCCTTGGGGAAAATTTTTCAATTTCATGGTCTGAATTTACCATTGAAATAGTTTCAGTATATATTATTAGAACCTATTCATTCGATCTGACGGTTCCCGAATATAATGTGCACACACTGCACTTTTAAACTCTACATGGATACGAGCCTTCTGAATATTTATAATTTTATTTATTCAAAATGTAGGTTTAACTTAACGACTATCTGTGCGAAATAGACCAAGAACTCAGGGTCACCATAGACATTAGTTTCGCATACTCACTAGCCTGTGCCGACAGAAAAATTCCAGGGGTTACAAAGTCAAGAACGTTTCTTTTTATTTCTACTTGTGGAGACTTTTAAATAGCTTTCCATATCTTATTATTTCTATATATTTACTATTAATAGCTTTAAGTCTTTAATAAATTAATTAATATAGGGGGTAAACAGTATCAACTTCTTTTAGTAGCAGGTACAGAGGAAAAAAGCATTTTATAAGTATTTAATAACGGCATGTATTTAAATCGATATCTGTATATTTTATTCCCTTTTTTAGAACAAAATATTTTAAAGTTTCACCAAAAAATACTGAATTGCAATTATGCACACTAAATAAATCAAATTTAGTATACTGTTTAATGGTATTTGCAAAACTGTTTTACCAAACGAAAAAGGGTAGTATTTAAATGCAAATCAAAATTACTGATTGCACAGCAAAATACTCAACTAAAAATATTACTAAACAAACTGCAATTTATCTTTTTGGCGTAGTAAAATGGATAGAACTTTCCTAGCATGTGTTGGTAGCAGTTCTAACATAAACTAACCTATAGGTTTGCCCTAAACTAGTAAATTTGCTGTGCAGTCAGTATTTATGATGAGATTGTTGATTTGTTTGATGTAAAGGTGGTCAAAATAAACACCTTAATTTTGTGTTATAACGAATATACTACGTACTGTAGACAAAAAAAAATAGATAAACAAAATTAATTATAAAGAATTATTGTCGAGTACAGTGGTGTCTATAGGTATTCTCCATTCAAAAAAAGGCAGATGTTTTTGTTTATTTGGTGATCATAAAATGACCATACAGTTTATTTATAATAAGTACTTATACATTTTAAAATATGTCTTACTAGATACAAAATCCTCCTCCTTAACATGTATACATAAATAGTTACAAACTCAATCTATGTATGACATTGCTGTTCAGCTTAAAAATGTTTTTAAAATAATACAAACATACATCTACATGAAAACCTTCTTTTAAGAATTCCTGCTCACTTCACCGACTTTTACTCGCGGTCTTTCTCTGTTCGAGCCGTATGTCTATGGTACTCACTACCACTTACTATCCGACGCGCCCAAACGCTAGCCAAAATCGCATTTCCTATCCTTATGAAAGGTGATCTTATTCCCTTGTTTCCACTTAGTCTTTTCATTCAATTCATTTATTGCATTTCATAATGTACATCAGTTCTAACTACTTAAAGTCACTGTATTAAAATAGCACACTATGAACCCTGTCGGGTATCACAAAACAAAATTTGGAACGGCAAGCGAGTTTTATGACATGCCGTTAATTTATAAATATAAGCCTTACCTAAGTGTTTACCAAATAGGTTCTTTTTTAATTTATTGTCAGCAAGATCGTTAATTGAAGTAAATTAATGTAAGTAAAAAAAAGTAATGACAATGTTTATTTGGTACCTACCTATAGTTTATAATGTCAATTTCAATTAATTTTTTTTATCGTTAAAGTACTCGTCTAATTTATAATACGTTTTATTAGCTAAAATCGATTTTAATTTTTTTATAAAATGTGAATTATTTACTTCATTTCGTCCTGTCATGTTTTCTTTGTGTAAGTTGTATGTATTTAAGTATTAGGTGTATGTATGTTTATTATAATTATTGTATATAAGTATGTTTATTATATTGACCACCTCGCACTACCTAATTTCCCATCATTTTTTCTATATAAACGAGGTTGCCTAGAAGAAATTGCTTAGCGATAAGGCCGCCTTTTGCGCATTTCCTAATTTTTAAGATAATTATGTTCTGTTTTTTACTTTTGTGCAATAAAGGGTATTGTATTGTATTGTGTATTGTATACATCCTATCACGACTTTATCCTTATTGGGACAGACATAGCATTTTTGGTCTTACGGCTCAAATCAAAATATCTCTATTATCATAGGATATTTATATTATCTCTTAATAATAGTCACTTTCTTTTGTTTTGCACAAATGTTGACGTCAAATCGGAAGTGCAGAAGAAGCGGCAACAAACTGCACTGTACGTTTTCTCCAAAGACGTTAACTAACAATCTTAAAACTTAAAATTAGATATGTGGATGGACTGAGAATACAGTGTTTGTTATGTCATAATTGAAATTAAACTATAGAATTACGAAATTTTAAATAATGTCAATTTGTAAATGTAGTATGTACCTACCTAAATTATGACATGTCTAAGTATATAAACCTTTAAAAGGGACCCGCGCCGAGCTCAAGCCAGACTTTTTTGTCTTTAAGATAGTCATCGGTCCTATAATAAGCCTTTTCACAAAGAACTTTCTTTACATAAGCTTTGAATTTTCTGTCTGGCATATCAAGGACCGATTCCGGCAATTTATTATAACAAAGTATACACTCCCTATAATATACTTACTGATTGTTTTCAGCCTGTAATTCGGGTTAACTTGCAAACAGAGCCCAGGGCCGCAACTTTTAGCGTGATGGTAGACGAGAAGGTGGAAAAAGGAATTCATTTTAAAAGAATGACGATAATATCAAGTCTTTCACAAATTCGTCTACTTGTCATCTCAATTTTACATGCTTCTGCCGTAACGCAGCCAACTTTATTACATTATAATGTTATTATTTATTTGAAGTTTTTATTGTGGCTTAACGGATTTTCCGAAGCACGAAGTTGCGGAAGAGAAATTATAAAATTTTTAGACTATGTTCTCTAGTATTTTTTGCTGACGGTATTTCCACGAAGCCAGCAAAGCGCCTGACAGCTTGTTTTCGGAAGAGATTGGTTGAGGAGTCTGCTGACAGCGCGTGTACCATGTCAGCAGTCTATTTCCTTCACCCTTTGGCTAAAGTTTTGACGAGAAAAATAATGCTAATATTAATTGACCGAGCAAACGAAGCGTCTCAGTTTCAATATTGGCCAAAAATACTTTTGTCCGTCTGTCTGTTCTCTTTTAGGTCGCATTTTTTCAACGGAAATTAACAAAAACTGGCACACAAGTCATTTTGATTTATTACAATTTTTTTTGTTGATCGCTATTTTTGATTGGGGGAGAAATAGGGGGAAAAGGGTGCTGTAGAGTTATTTATCACGTCATATATCAAATGAAAGGGCTCATTATGAGGATCTCAAATGTATTATTGTTATTATTGTAAAATGAATAGTTTTGATTTTATTCATGAAAAAAGACGAAAATTGATCATTCCCCTCCTTTCCTGATCTCCGAAACTACTCAGCCTAAAATTTTGAAGAAAAATACAATGTATAGTTCATTTCTTGTAGATTACAGAAAAACCTATAAGATCTCAATTAATTGTACGGAACCCTCTCCACGCGAGTTTAACTCGCACTTGGCCGGTTTTTTTTTTTTTTGTTTTCTGTTTACTGTTGTCTGTTGGCTGTGTATTGTATCCACACTCTACCCTGTGGTGTAAATGTTCCTCTCAATTCAAGGTTGACTGGAAGAGATCCCAATCTAGGATAAGTCTGCTTTTGTACTTATTGATATCTTGATGTAACGTGTATTTTTGTATTTGTTATTTGTGTACAATAAAGTTTTAAACAAACAAACAAAAATCTTAGTAAGATGATGATAATGATAAAATAACCAAATTTATTCAATTATGGTAGCTGGGTTGTATGAAAAAAAATTACGTACCCCTTGTCTTTTTACGTCGGTCATGTCGACGATGGCCATGCTCATATTGACCCGCATTGTAAATGCTATTAGCATTCCCAGGAACAGCATCAGCGTTTGCACATGCCGGGTACCGAAGCCCGCTATAATAAAAAAAGAATCATTTGACGACATCTGTGGCCTTGTGGTCATCATGACAGGCTGTCTCACCGGAGGTCCCAGGTTCGATCCCCGGTCAGGTCAAGATGGAAAATGATCTTATTCAGATTGGATGTTTATCTTTATATAAGATGTATTTGTTATAAAATATAGTATCGTTGAGTTAACCCATGTGGTTCCGGGTTAGAATAGGACCACTCCATCACTTCCTGTGGATGTCGTAAAAGGCGACTAAAGGACTAAGCGAAAAACATCTCTTGCTACGATTTCATTTCCAAGGAGGGTTAACGTCACGCGGCGGCCGGTTGTAAAACTTTTCGTCCAGATACATTCCCAAAGAGGGTTGACATCAGGCAGGCGGCCGGTCATAAAACTATAGCCAAATTAATTAAACTGTTCCGGCTATTTCTTCTCCATTTTGCAAGGTCTTTGGCATCCTTGGGTGACCATTGACATGCATATTATATTTGAAGAAGAAAAAGCGTGAAAGCGCACCCCGGGCTCCGAAGCAGCGCAGCTGAGGATGCAACCGGGAATGCGCTTACACGAAGAAGAAAAAGAAGATAGTATCGTTGAATCGGTATCCCATAACACAAGTCTCGAACTTACTTTGGGGCTAGCTCAATCAGTGTGATTTGTCCGTATACCTATAGGTATTTATATTGATTTATTTATCCCCCATTGCTTTTTCAATCAGCCTGTGGTGGGTGTAGAAATAACTACAGGGTAGAGAAGCTTGTAGGTTTAACGCGTGTAAAGCATATACATACAAGTACATCAGCAAAATCATCATCATCAGGTCTTTTTTAGTCTCCACTGCAGGACCACGGCCCTCTCTGTACTACAAGAGCCATATATTATATTAGCCAGAGCAGTTAGAGGATTTTGCCTACTCTCTCCACGTTGGCCAGACGGGTTGGAGAGGTCTCGTTGATGTTTATGAGCTTTGTTTAGCTTGAGTTTCCTAAGTCGCCTTCTACGACATCCACGGGAAGACTTGGAGTAGTCTTATCTAATCTGCCGGGAACCACATGGCTTGCATACATATATATAGTTATTTCTTTATCCCTTATGGGGCCGGTAGAGTATTTTGAGTTTGCGGCTCTAAGCAGACAGTGCTTCTTTTAGCGAGATGGTGGACAAGAGGGTGAAAAATGAAATAGTATTGGGATGCACGGGAACAGAAACTGGAACATTCTAAGTTTTTCTTTTCTCCAAGATCAGTATGGAACAGCAAAATATTACATGTTTCTTGTTCTACATGTATCCCATAATACAAATTTTAACTTATTTTGGGGCTAGCTCAATCAGTGTGATTGCCTCATGCCCGTATCTATCTATCTACCTTTGGATGGAAATCAAAAAGCAAAAAAAAAATTCTGACAAAGAGATTAACTGTTTAGCCGAGTGGTTTCCGGCATTAGGACCAGTCCTTCTCTGTGGAAGTCAAGGATGTGTGTAAAGGAATAAGCAGAAACATCTCGTACTACAACTGCACTCCTGAGGAGGATTGACATCGGTTAACAAAATACAGCCATTTAATGATTTGACTGTGATTTTACCACCGACCCTGACGTCAACCCTCCTTGTTTACATTTGTGCAAAAAGTTTTACATAGGGCTGCCGCCCCACGTCAACCTTTTTTGGGAACGCATTTAAGGCACTCGTTGTTTTAAGTGTTTCAGTCGCCTCTTACGACATCTACAGGAAGAGATAAATGGAGTGGTCTATTCTATTTCAGAAATCAGATTCTTTGCTCTTTGCAGATCATGTGTTCAAAGTGCAAAAGTTTGAAATAGTCCAACTAACTTTCTTATATTTCAAAGTTAAAGAATGGCACAAATTAGTTTCATGTAAATTATAATCCCGTATCCGGAAGTAATTCAATTAAATGTTCATTTCAAATCGTTTAACGTAGAAAGGGTTTTGTACATTGATGTAACCCTTTTTACCCATATATAGATGTAGCACTTGTACTCAAAAACGTATGGGCTAACAGTAAAAATATACTTTTGACAAATGTTGGACTTAATGCAAAAACTATACTACATAACTAATATATATAGGTACGTATGAGTATTTATTATGTATGTGGACATATATGTATGAATATATTTTTATAAATGTTTCCATGTATTATTTAATTAAATTTGGTAGAAATGAGCAGCTATTATTTAGCTTGCCCTATTTGTTGTTATTTATTTGTTTGGGTCCATCACTTCAATAAATGAAAAACAAATACGTATCAGTTTAGAATTTGTTTGTTATGTGGCATCTTTAGGAAATAATTATAACATCATTGATTTGGGATAAAAGGGCTCAAAGTTGGCGTCCGTACTCGAAATAGTTGTGTGGGCATTTGGTGAGCGATAATGCGAACAATTTTGAGGTCTTTTGGGATTATTTGATAGCTTCATGGCAATCTTGTGGTAATAGTGTTGCGAGTTGGAATTTTTTAATACTTTGGTCGGGGGAAATGCTGTATCTACTCATAAATACTGAAAAAGGATGAGAAAAATACATTTAAAACAAATTATTTTTACATTTTTGTAGTAATTTACTCTATAAATAAAAAACCGGCCAAGTGCGAGTCGGACTCGCGCACCGAGGGTTCCGTACAAACCTGCAAGGTTTACAAAGTTCGTTCATTACGACAAGTAAGTTTAAAATTATTAAAAAAATATATATTATGTGATATAACTAAAAATTTATGGTTTTCGTAATTTTTCCTTTATCTATGCTATAAGACGTTGCTTCGTACCAAATTTCAAGATTCTGAGTTCACGGGAAGCACCCTGTAGGTTTTGATTCCCTTGCAAGTGTCGAAAATTTGCGGCATAAACGGCTGTATCTTTTGATTGCGTTGGCTTAGAAGTTTGATTTTTTCACAGCTTCAAGGGACAGTAGACTTGAGTAATTGATATAAATTTCAGCTTCATACCTCCACGCGTTCCTGAGAAAAAGGGTCTTGACAGACGGACGGACGGACGGACAGACGGACAACAAAGTGATCCTATAAGGGTTCCGTTTTTTCCTTTTGAGGTACGGAACCCTAAAAAATAATGAAGTGATAAAAAATTAAACTATAAAAATGGTATGGTAGAACAAGATAAGATTTAACTATAAATGCAAAGTGAGGGTTGGTATCTCACCGACCCTTTTCAACCCTTACGTATTAGGTGTTACCTGACTTCTTCATTTGACTCATGAGACATTTTCTTATTTATTTATGTTTTATTCAAAAGTAACACGACCTCTGCAAAAAAATATTTTTTATTTCCAAAACTAACAACACAACTTTAAAACTAATAATTAACTAAATTAAACTAAACAAACTAAAATTGCTTAACTGTACTTATATCAACAAATATTTACACATACATAATATATAGCAAACACAATTGTTACGACCAACAAATATTTTCTTTTGAATGTTTGTATTTTGGTAGGCAAGAATCGATGAAATTACAAACAATAACGTACGCATATTAATCTAAACAATATTATTTTTGATAGGAATAAACGAAAGATAACATAAGTTTGTTTACTTTATGTTTATCAGAATCGAACTCTGATTGTCTAAGAACACGCTTGAACCCGATCCTAGAGTTCAATCTATAAACTGAATGAATAGCTATCTATTTGTGTTGCAATAAAAGAATTACAGACCTAACATATCTTATTGTAATGAGATCCTCAATTTGAAAAGTTACGGGCGTTACGTGGGAACACATAATAAGGGACATATAGAAATATCACCCTCTGGGAACAGCAATACTAACTGGTAAACTTTATATTTCTTCAGCCTAGCCTAAGTTTCTTTTTATAACATTAGCTATCTGCCAGTGACGTAGATACAAAGGCGGGACTAAAACGACTTCTTCCAGCCAACGTTTGGGTAAATGTATACTTTTTAGGGATCCGTACCCAAAGGGTGCAAACGGGACTCTATTACTGAGACTCCGCTGTCTGTCCGTCTGTCCGTCTGCCACTGGGCTCTATCTCTTGAACCGTAATAGCTAGATATTTGAAATTTTCACTGATTATGTATTACTGTGGCCGCTATAACAACAAATACTAAAAATAAAAAAAAGTTAAAAAATAAAGGGGGTCGTCATACAAAAAACGTGTTTTTTTAGCGTTTCAAAACATTGTACGGAGGTACGGAACCCTTCATGTAAGAGTCCGACTCGCACTTGCCAATTTATTAGAAAGAAATAGTAGTTGGCTGTTTTTTTTTGGTAAAAAAAAACATACTATGTATATAAAGGACTTTTTGTGTGCGCGTGCAGCGCAAAGTGAGCTAGTGAGCAAAGTGAGCTATATTTCTGAACTCGCATTGTTGTGTAGTGGCGGTGCGGTCTTAACTTTGTAAGGCATTTGTAATATAAACTTTAGGTTTACAACCGAAAATTTAATAACTGGGATTGAAGCCAACTTTACACTAAGTTTTATGGGAATATTCTTGGGAAAAGCTTAAAATCTCTTGACGTTTCTCAAAGAAATAATCGAGTGAATAATCTGAATATATCGTGGTGTTTCAGTACTTATTCCATTATGTCAAATGATTCCTTGAGATGATGGATTCCCTCGTAAATGGTTTAATTCAGCAGTGGCCGATTCTGGAGCATCTAAATATTCTTAAAAGTGGACAAGCTATAATAATAATTCCAAGGAGTTGAATGATAGTACCTTATTGTTTGTAGCTTTTAATATATATACGAGTAAGTACAAGTAACTTAAAGAAATAAAATATTTATTAGATTTAAAAAAACAACTTACGTGGTCGAACATTTTCCACTTTTTCCTCGACAACAACCATTTTTTTTCACTTTTTGTATTTTTTCCTATATATGTATTTATACAAAGTTTAATATACATATATAGTCTATAAATACTTTAATTATATATGTTCTTATATTACATTATACAATATTGTATATAATAATATGTTCATATCGCCTCCACCCCCACTCACTAACTGATTGGGGCAATGTTAACGATGTGTTTACTCATAAAAAACGTTTCCTAGAACAGCGAATGCATGGAGACTCTATGATCTCATGAAAAATTAGTAAAATACCCCATCATCATCATCAGCTACTTATTGTCCAATATAGGACAAAAGCCACTCAAATTTTTGTCCTATTCAATCATATTTTTTTATTATCACACGAAGATTACTACCATTATAAAAGTACACAGAAAAAAACATAAAAAAACATTAAAACTGGTTGCAATTCAAAACATGTGTGTGCATAAAATAACCACAAGAGCAGAATCTTACAATCCAATATAAAACAAGTATAAAAATTGAATCTTCCCATACAAATCGGCGCTCAGCCAAATGGATTTTGTATGGGAGAACGAAATTTTTTTATCGATATTAGATAGATATTCAGTATCACAGACTGAACTTACTTTAAAAATTTTACCGGTGTCAAAAAAGTAACCCTATATCTAAGCCCTGTATACACTTTATATACCTCTGCCTTTCCATATAATTATATTACCTCTTTATACAAAGTAGAAGAGACATACCCGTAATAAATCGATATACTAGATGACTAAAATATAATGAATTTAAAATAACAGTCAAAAGACAAAAAAAAAATTTCGACATTCCCATTATTTTTGTTCTTTGAATGTTATTTTAATTTTATTACATTATAATAGTCTAGTATAGACCGTGTTTTGATTTATTACGGGTATGTCCCTTCCAGGTTGTATTGTAAAAAATAAGTGTACGTGTTTTTGTTTATAAAGATACTCATTACAAAATCTAAGTTGGCTTTAAATTAATAAAATATTTAAAATAGATCGACATAACAGTGATGCTAGCGCGGTGAACAGCACCTTATCTTTAATTTCTGATTGGTTTTCGGCCAATAACCTCATGTTAAATGCGAACAAGACCCAATGCATTCGATTCTCTCTTCCTAATGTGAATCAAGCCTGCGTTGACATACTAATTAATGGTCAGAAACTCGATCTGGTTGAAAGTACTACCTTTTTAGGAATCACAATTGATTCGAAACTTCAATGGGGCGCTCATATAACTAAACTTTCTAATAGGCTTAGCTCTGCGGCTTACGCTGTTAGGAGAATAAGACAATTGACAGATGTAGCAACTGCTAGACAAGTGTACTTTAGTTACTTTCACAGTCTAATGTCTTACGGGATACTTCTATGGGGGAGTGCAGCCGACATTCAGACTATTTTTCTTTTACAAAAAAGAGCAATTCGTGCTATTCACGGTTTAGGATCGAGAGACTCACTGAGGGAATTATTCAAGGAAATAGGTATACTTACTTTTGAATCACAATTCATATTTGAAAATATAATGTATGTAAGGAAAAATATTTCCTTGTTCAATAAAGTAAGTGATTTTACAGATAGAAATTTACGTAATAAGAATGACTTAGTTAGCCCGTATTACAGGCTGAATACAGTCAGTAAGTCTTTTATGGCAGATGGCGCTGCCGTCACAATAACATTGGCTCCGTATAAATTTAATATAAAAAATAGTTTAAATACAATTTAAGTCAAGTTCTCGTTATTAATAGTTGATTTAAGTTGCAGTGCACACGTGTTAGTGTTATCCTATCGATTAACCAAGTATTTGTGGCGCAATAAGTGATAAACGTTTCAGACGCTTAGTGACATTCAAAACTGTTATTTTATGATTAAAAGTACTAAACAGTGCAGTGAAATACAGTTTCTACTACATATCAGTCTTTATTTGTGTTGTGTACAATTCATAAACGACTGAAAAACATTCAATGGACGATTTATAGTAAAAAGAAGAACTCGCGCGATTTGTATAATCGTTACATTCAAATTTCCCACAATTATTTTAATTAATGGACTCCTGGCTCCATCTATTAAGGAATAGCAAAGGTAGACCATACAGATTTACTCATTAAACTACTTACCAAAAGATGGCGCTACCATTTTAACATTTTTGGGATCAACATAGAGATGGCGCTACCCTATTAAAATTCTTGGGACCGAAATATACCTGGATTGAATATTAAATAACTACGCACAATTGAGAGTACAAGATGGCGCTACTGTATATGAAATGTAAAAAGGCGCTATCAAAATTACATTTTGGGACCAAATTGAACCTGGAATGAATATTTATAGCTGCATTGCATTACCTACTCTGATAGTTTACTGGATATAGATACCTAGCACATAAAAATTTACATAACTAAAGAAAAAATTACATGAGATCTAGTCTTGATTATCCAGCTCAAGATGGCGCTACTATGTACAAAATGCAAAAAGCTAATTGAAAACAGACAATATCTAACTTGTAATGTATGTAATAAAAAATTTCACATTGACTGCGGTAATGTGTCTGAAAAAAGATTTTATTTAATGGAACTAGAGAGAAAAAGGACATGGAATTGTACGAGTTGCGTATCGAAAAGGAAGAATAACGAAACATTAAAATCTACTCCCGATCAACATTCCTTAATATTACCAAATAACACTAAGGAAACAAAAACTAAATATCGTACACACATTCCAGTAAAAAACTCATTTCAATCTCTACCTGATGAATTCTTTGATACGGAAGAACATGTACATACTGCTCCAGGATCTAGCTACATTGGATATAGAAGTATCACACACAACAAAACAAGCAATCAAGATAGAATAACTGAACTTGAAGGTATTGTTTATAGCCTACAAGGTAAACTTCTTACAGCTGAAAATAAAATAGAAAGTCTATTAGAAGAAAATATAACACTAAAAAAAATTTTAGCATGTCAAGGAAAAATAACTCCAACGAGCCGAAGAGATTATACCATATCAACAAGTCAAACAAAAAAAACGCCCGTCAACAGTCACTGCAGCACACCAGAATTTCCACGTGATTTGTCACCATGTTTGCCAATATCTAAGCCAAAAGAACAGCAAGGCAAAGCCAGATATTATGAATCAACACCGAAATCACATATGAAAATAACTGCATGTTCTAATGAAAAGCAAGAGACATCCACCGTTACTGCTCCAAAAAATAGAATTTTCATAATAGGTGATCAACAGGCAGTGGGATTAGCTTCATTACTGTTTCATAAAAGATCTCACTATGAAAACCCAATTAAATATGATATTAAGAGTAAAACATACCCAAATGCCCCCACAAGCTACATCATAGAAAAATCTGATATTCTGAACTTAAACTTAACAGAAAATGACTGGTTAATACTGGGTATAGGGGCCAATGATAAAAATCATATTCAATTTTATACTGAAATATTTGCTCTTTTGAAATATGTAAAGAAACCTAGAATTCTTGTCATTAATGTTATGTATAATATGTATATAAATACTTTCAAGTTAAATAATAAGTTAAATACATTATTATCTTCTTTTGAAAATTGTTATTATGTTAAATTTAGGACTTATAACAATAAAACTACAGACAGAAGGAAGATAACTACATATGTAAATAAAATAATAGATTGTAACGATTATGATACATACTTTGTACACAGGGGTAAACGTAATTATACAAGCTCCACTATTCCTCAATTATTTAATAACATTAAGCAAAGTGGTGAGCCCAAACAAACTTCAGTAAAAAAATATATTGCAAATCAAGAAGCCCAATCATTTACCAACAAGCCAAAAAAAGGTACCATACCCTACTATTTTCGTACATGTGATAACCCTAGCAACAATAGCCCCATAAATAGCCATAAAACTAATATCTGTGACGATAACAGCTTAAATATAAATACAAACAAGAGCAGGCAGCTTTTTCTTGCCTAACAAAAAGGAAAACTATACATTTAATATTATGCATCTAAATACACAGGGCATGAGATCGAAACTTAACCAATTAGAGTTAATAACAGATACAATTAAATTAGACGTACTTTGCTTTAGCGAAACATTTCTTCAAGGTAAACATGTAAATATGCTTCAAGTACCAGGATACAAATTGGCATCTTCTTACTGTAGAAATAAATCTAAAGGAGGGGTTTGTATATATGTAAAAAATGGGTTAAATTTCAATCAGATTGACTGTGTTAATTCACTTAGTATTAATTTTAATTTTGAATGCTGTGGTATAGTAATTCCAGAATTAAATTACATTATTGTTTGTGTATACAGGACCCCTGACTCTAATTTTAATATTTTTATCAAGAACTTGGAAATATTATTACACAGGCTAACAGTTAGATCGCGCTATTCAAAGAAAAAAATATTTATCACAGGAGATTTCAATGTCGATACTTTGGTAAATGATTCGGAAAGTCGAACATTCTTAAATACTTTGGCAGCATATAATGTTAAAATAACAATAAATGAACCTACTAGAGTAACTTCAACATCTAAAACATGTCTTGATAATATTATAACAAATGTAAAAACACAACAGTCAAGAGTTGAACATTTTGGTATCTCGGATCACTCTGGAGTAATCATAGAAGTACCCTGTACCCAGAGTTTTACTGAAAAATACTGGTATGTATATAAAAGAAATATTGATAAGTACATAGACGTATTTTTAAAATATTTATCGCAAATTAGTTTTGCAGAAATATACTTACATCAAGATATTAATAAGGCATATAAAGCGTTCTTAGACTTATTTCAAATGTTGTTTGAACTTTGTATACCTCTAGAAAGGGTTAAAATTACTTACAAGAAAAAGAAAACATGGCAATCTAAAGGAATTCGTATATGTAGCAAAAATAAAAAAACAATGCATAATGAAGTAATTAAGAAAAAAGATCCAAAAGCAAATGAACGGTATAAGAAATACTGCTGCCTATTTAAGTCGATAATACGAAAGGCGAAACAGAAACAAAATATAAAATATATAAAAAATAGTGGCAACAAAAACAGAGCTACTTGGAATTTAATAAAACAATGTACTACTCCTACAAACGACATTAAAGATACAGTTGAAAAACTTCTTATAAATAATACCACCACTGATAACCCAAATGCTATTGTTGAATCTTTAAATAATTATTTTATTAATAATAATATACACAGTAATATACCAAATAGTTTTAAATGCTCCTCTCAAACACAAAGAAAAAGTATTTATTTAAATCCAGTTGATGTTGATGAACTGAAATCTATTGTAAATAATCTGAAAAATAAAAAAAGCTGTGGGTACGATAACATACCAATTGAGTTAATAAAAAAATCTCTGCATTTTATAAGTGACCCTCTTATTTATTTACTCAATCTTATGATAGAAACCGGAACATTTCCCGATGCCCTTAAATTATCTAAAGTAAAACCTCTGCATAAAAAAGGATCAAAAACAGATGTCAGTAATTATAGGCCTATAGCATTGTTATCAGTGTTTTTGAAAATATTTGAAAAAGTGATTGAAACCAGATTGTCTAGATTTTTTGAACATAATAATATCATTAATGAAAATCAATTTGGATTTCAGAAAAACAAGTCTACAAATACAGCAATATTTAAAATTTTGAAAGATATATGGAATTCATTAAATAATAAATCAATGTGTATAGGATTATTCCTAGACATGTCACAGGCTTTTGACTGCGTTGAACATAATATTCTTTTAAAACAACTCGAAAATGTAGGTATCAGAGGTTTAGCATACAATCTAATTCATTCATATCTAAACAATAGGAAACAGGTTACGGTTATTGATAAATATAATCCTAAAAACAAAACCATAGAAGAAGTCCGGTCTAAAAAGGCAGATGTGATCCTCGGCGTTCCTCAGGGCAGCATTTTAGGTCCACTACTTTTTCTCTTATACGTGAACGAGCTTCCATTAATCACTAAACACAAATGCGTTATGTTTGCTGACGACGCCACGATCTTCATATCAGACAATAATAAAGATAAAAGTAAATTCGAAGAGGAGATAAATAAAACATTAAACACTACTACAGAATGGCTTAGGTCTATTAATCTTAAAGTTAATCTAACAAAAACTAAAATTGTACAGTTTCATGGGTATAATAAAGAAACTTATAATTTAAATGTTCAGGAATCAAACACTAAGATAGAGGAGGTAAATGAAAATAACTTTTTAGGTGTTATAATAGATTGTCACTTAAATTGGAAAAGCCACATAAACAAAATTAATAAAAAAATATCATCTTATTGTTACGCCCTTTCTATATTATCCGAAAGTTCTTCAGTAGATGTAACACGGTCTGCATATTATGGAAACGTGTATCCACATCTTACCTATGGCATAATATATTGGGGTAATTCTGTGAATGCCCATAGCACCTTCGTTCTGCAGAAAAAATGTTTAAAAATTATACATAATATGTTTACAGATGAATCACTAAGAAACGTATTTAAAGAAAAGGGTTACCTTACACTGACTAATATTTATATTCTTGAACTCTGTGTATTTGTTAAAAATAATATGTTCTACTTTCAAAGAAAAGTAGAATTTAGAAGTAACCTAAGAGAAATATATTTGCATGATTTGTTCTTACCAACTGTAAATAATGAAATGTTTAACAAAAGCGCTTTTATTTCTGGCATAAAAGTATTTAACCACTTACCGACTGAGATTAAAAGCATATATAACTGTAAGCTATTTAAGAAAAAATTAAAGACATGGCTACTTGAGCATATATTTTATGACTTAAGAGAATATTTTAATTTTAATACTCAAAGAGGAAGAAACATATAGTTTAGGTTAAATAAGTAATTACTTGGTGTAAATTATTATTAAAATATACACATTGTATTTTTTTATTTTAAAAATAGTGAAAGTCGGTATATAAATAATATTAAGGTAGCAATTTAGTATTGGTTATAAGTGTAAACTGTTTTGCTTCCAATTATTACGATTTTATTGTTATAGGTATAACTATTGCATGCCTGAAAGGGCAAACTGTTGAAACATACCACATTATGTATCATCTTTTTATACACAGTTAAGCAATAAATAATTTTGACTTTGACTTTGACTTTGACTATGGGGAAGTGTATACTTTTTTATAATAAATTGTCAGAATCGGTCCTTGATATGCCAGACAGAAAATTCAAAGCTTATGTAAAGAAAGTACTTTGTGAGAAGGCTTATTATAGGACCGATGACTATCTTAAAGACAAAAAGGTCTGGCTTGAGCTTGGCGCGGGTCCCTCTTAAAGGTTTGTATACTTAGACATGTCATAATTTAGGTACATTGGTACATACTAAATTTACAAATTGACATTATTTTAAATTTCGTAATTCTTATAATTCAATTTAATTATGACATAATAAACAATGTAATCTCTGTCCATCTATATAACTAATTTTAAGTTTTTAGTTTGTTAGTTGACGTCTTTGGAGAAAACGTGCAGTGCAGTTTGTTGCCGCTTCTTCTGCACTTGTGCCTAGGAAGCGGCGTAAACTTAGCTTTAAGTAGCGATTTGACGTCAACATTTGTGCAAAACAAAACAAAGTGACTATTATTAAGAGATATTATAAATATCCTATTAAGATCCGTGCACTCTTGAATTCAACATTGAAATTCTTGCAATAGATACATAAAATTATATTCCTAATTTGACTATATTAGTTCCAGTGTATGAACATTCACGTGGATTCCACCGTGCACTATTTTGTTATGTAGTTGAAAATGTTTAATTCACGTATGTTTTGTATTAATAATAAGAACCTACAGGATATTTATATTATATTATGTCACTATATCATTTTTCATCTTGCCCTGGCTAGGAATCGAACCCTGTACCTCTGGAGTGGTGGAATGGCGTGTTAACCATTACGCCACGTTGGTTGTCAAATGGGTGTTTATGGTAACTGTAATAAGGTCATTGAAAATTACTATATAATCGTTTCGAATTGAGCAGCTCGCATAATTATGATAGAACTTCACGTACATAAGGGTAAGTTTGTTTTATCATGAAATAATTGAGGTATATTGTTCAGCTTTCAAGATAAAAGGACTTAAGGCCGTACCTAAATTTTCCGGGGTCCAGTGCTGCCCCCATTTAAAATAAATCATCTCAAAGAAAACGTAGACATTATTTTAAATTTTGTTACTATCAAATCTTAGATGACCCTTCAAAGTATTTTATGAACTACTGTTTACAGTTTAAAGTGAGAACGTTAAGCTTTACTACGCACATTTGCGAAAAACGGCCACTTTTGGCAAATGTGCGTAGTAAAGCTTAACGTTCTCATACGGCCTTAAAGGATTGGAATGAAATTTAGATATTACAGAGAGCTTTTTATCTAGATTAACATAATTATCATCGGGTATTTTTTAGTCTCCACAACAGCAGCACGACCCTCTCTGTACTACCAGAGCAAAATATTAGCCAGAGCAGTCAGAGGATTTGGCCTACATGTTTATAAGCTTTATTTAACTTGCGCTTCCTAAGTGGCCTTCTACGACATCCATGGGAAGACTTGGAGTGGTCGTATTCTACTCTACCGGGAACCACACGACTAGTTATCTGCCAAAGATATATAAAATACTAGCTTTTGCCCACGGCTTCGCTCGCGTATCCCAAATCCCATGGAAACATTACTTTTTTCATGATGAAAGGTACCCTATAGGTATCCTTTTCAGTACTCCTTACTATGTGTATGCGAATTTTCAAGACGATTGGTTCAGTAGATAAAGCGTGAAGAGATAACAAACAAATATACAAACTCACTTTTGCATTTATAATATTAGTTGGGATGATGATGAATATTAACATATGATTACTTTTAAATCCGGAAAAAATTAAACTCTCCGATGGGATTGTCTTATACCCTTTGAACACACAGGCAAGTACTTGTTTGACCACACATTTCTTATACATCATTATTATCCGAGCGTATTGCCGGTTGTATCCTCAACGGTAATGCTTCAGAGCCCGGGATCGCTACCTAACCTAAGTAATTTGACGAGGTTACTGGTTTTTACACAGAGCGACTGCTGTCTGAGTTCCGCAACCTAAAGGGTAGACCAGAACCAATCATAGGATAGATTTAAACAAACGCTAGGTGGCGTTCGAGACCCTTACCCGAGACCTTTTGGTGTCTTCCGAAGCACAGAATCATCTTTTTTTCGGATAATCAGGTGATTCAAGCCTGCAATATCCTAACTAGACTAAAAAAAATTTTTATAAAGTTTTCTTCGTAGTGGGATTTTAACCCATGACCTCCAGATCACAAGGGAAACGCTTGACCAATGGACCACGGAGGTTGCCCATCGCTTACATAATCATCAGTATGAATGAATGAATGAATGAAAAACACTTTATTGCACCAAAAAAATAAATAAAAATGAACCATGGAGCACATCAGTACAATGGAGACCAGTCAGTGATCCCATTTCTAAATTGATTTTAATAACTTTTATACTCGTAACTGAGTATTTTTACAAATTATGCGAAAAAGTGAAAAACAACTTTGCAAAAATCACAGACCGAAATTTCCTTCCAATGATAAGAACATCATGATTCGTGAAAATTCTGATTTATGGACGAATACGAAATTTAATTTATGATTCGGTAAGTTAAATTCAAATTCAAATTCAAATTCAAAATATCTTTATTATCATAGGATATTTATAATATCTCTTAATAATAGTCACTTTGTTTTGTTTTGCACAAATGTTGACGTCAAATCGTTACTTACAGCTAAGTTTACGCCGCTTCCTAGGCGCAAGTGCAGAAGAAGCGGCAACAAACTGCACTGCACGTTTTCTCCAAAGACGTCAACTAACAAACTAAAAACTTAAAATTAGTTATATAGATGGACAGAGATTACATTGTTTATTATGTCATAATTAAATTGAATTATAAGAATTACGAAATTTAAAATAATGTCAATTTGTAAATTTAGTATGTACCAATGTACCTAAATTATGACATGTCTAAGTATACAAACCTTTAAGAGGGACCCGCGCCAAGCTCAAGCCAGACCTTTTTGTCTTTAAGATAGTCATCGGTCCTATAATAAGCCTTCTCACAAAGTACTTTCTTTACATAAGCTTTGAATTTTCTGTCTGGCATATCAAGGACCGATTCTGACAATTTATTATAAAAAAGTATACACTTCCCCATAAAAGACTTACTGACTGTATTCAGCCTGTAATACGGGCTAACTAAGTCATTCTTATTACGTAAATTTCTATCTGTAAAATCACTTACTTTATTGAACAAGGAAATATTTTTCCTTACATACATTATATTTTCAAATATGAATTGTGATGCAAAAGTAAGTATACCTATTTCCTTGAATAATTCCCTCAGTGAGTCTCTTGATCCTAAACCGTAAATAGCACGAATTGCTCTTTTTTGTAAAAGAAAAATAGTCTGAATGTCGGCTGCACTCCCCCATAGAAGTATCCCGTAAGACATTAGACTGTGAAAGTAACTAAAGTACACTTGTCTAGCAGTTGCTACATCTGTCAATTGTCTTATTCTCCTAACAGCGTAAGCCGCAGAGCTAAGCCTATTAGAAAGTTTAGTTATATGAGCGCCCCATTGAAGTTTCGAATCAATTGTGATTCCTAAAAAGGTAGTACTTTCAACCAGATCGAGTTTCTGACCATTAATTAGTATGTCAACGCAGGCTTGATTCACATTAGGAAGAGAGAATCGAATGCATTGGGTCTTGTTCGCATTTAACATTAGGTTATTGGCCGAAAACCAATCAGAAATTAAAGATAAGGTGCTGTTCACCGCGCTAGCATCACTGTTATGTCGATCTATTTTAAATATTAGCGAGGTATCATCAGCAAACAGCACCATGTCAGCCTCTTTCTCAACCATGTAAGGCAAGTCATTGACATAAACTAAGAAAAGGAACGGTCCTAGAATTGAACCTTGGGGAACGCCCATTTTCACATTAGACCCGTGTGATTTTACGCCGTTTATATCAACAGTTTGAAGCCTATCTGTTAAGTAAGATTCTATTAATTTAATTGACTTATCATCAAAACCGTATTGACGAAATTTGAGCAAAAGTGTTGGATGATCAACGCAATCAAATGCTTTAGAAAGATCGCAAAATGATCCAATTGCATCATTTCTGTTTTCCCACGCGTCGTAGATATTAGTAATAAGTGCTACTCCTGCATCGGTGGTCGATTTTCCAGCAGTAAAGCCGTATTGTTGGCTATGGAAAAGATTATTGGTCTTAAAGTGAAGTAGCATTTGATTGAGCATTATCTTTTCGAACACCTTACTCAAAACTGGCAGAATAGAGATAGGTCTGTAGTTGCCAGGGTCTGTTTTTTCTCCTTTTTTGAATAAGGGGATTAGTTTACTACATTTCATTAAGTTAGGAAATATGCCTTCATCAATACATTCGTTAAATATGAAAGCTAAATCGGCAGCAATTATGTGTATAATATGACTTACTACGGCTACTGACATGCCCCAGTGATCTTCTGATTTTTTTAAATTTAACTGTTTAAAAGCATCTATTATATCGCTAGGGCTAACATGCTTAAAATTAAATTTAGAATCACAAGGGCTAACATTACTCTTAAGCAAAGCCTCAGCACGCTGGGCGCTAGAACTCACATTAGAAGTGAGTTCCAAAGGAATGTTAGTAAAATAATCATCAAATATATTTACTATTTCTTCAGTTTTTGAAGTATTTTTACCACTACATTTGATTCGGCAAATATTTTCTTTGGTTTTATTTTTACCTGTTTCCTTATTTATGACACTCCATGTTTCTTTAATTTTATTAGGAGCATTATTTATTTTTTTGCTAATACTATTCGACTTGGCTCGTCTACAAACTTTTTTAAATATTTTAGAATAATTTCTAACATATTCTATAAAAGAAGGATTAAAGTTATATTGTTTTTGGGCATATAGATCATATAACCTGTTTCTACTTATGTAGATGCCGGTAGTAGCCCATTCACTAAACTGTGATTTACTATGAACTACTACTCTTTTTTGTTTCAATGTTTTAGAATACTCAGAGGAAACAGTACTAAATAGTTTATTATAATGGTCGTCAGGATTATTTCCTGTATATACCACTGATAATAATTTGTTATCTAAATTATTTTTAAGTTTTTTTATGTTTTTAGAAGTAATCGGTCTACACAAGATCTTATCTTTTCTCAAATTACTGGTGGACTCTTTGACAAAAGCTACATATACACCAGAATGATCTGAAGGCAATTTGTTGATAACAGATTTATCACAATATTGAATATTACTAAAAAAATTATCAAGACATGTGCCAGATGTAGCTGTAATTCTGGTTGGCTCAAAAAATAAGTTTTCTAATCCATAACACTTAAAAAGATTTAGGAATTGTGTGCTCTTTGGATTATGTACTAAAATATCAACATTAAAATCACCGCAAATAATTAAATTCTTTTTACTAGTTGAACAGGACTTAAGAACCTGGTCCATTGCTTTTAAAAAACTTTTGAAATTACTATCTGGTGGACTGTATACACAAACAATTATATGATGATCAAGCTCGGCACAGGCCACCTCACAACAGCGCTCAACAGAATGTCTGACAATATCCTTCCGCTCTTTGCTACGGAAAGAATCTTTTATAAAAATTATAGAACCCCCTCGTTGAGCAGACTTTCTGTTAAAGCAGCTAACAATATTATAGTTGTTTAGGCTGAACATCATCTGACTCTCATGCAGCCAATGTTCAGTCAAACATAAAATGTCCACATCCATTTCTTTTAAAACTAATTCTACTAATAATTCTTTGCCGGAAAGACCTTCTAAATTTTGATGAAGTATTCTTAATTCATGAGGCCTTCCCGTTGTCTGAATGGTCAGTTTAAATCTGTCGTCAAGTCTACAGAATTACCGTTACATAAACTTGGTAAGTCTGTAGGTGTCTTAAAACTAGAATCTTGTTTACAATGTAAACTCGTCCAAAAATTAATATTATTTGCTATCAATGTAGCAATCTTATGTCTAAAATATTTTGAAAGATAAATATTATCTTTTGTCACATGACATTCACTTATAAAATTGTTAGTGTCAAAAAACACTAATTTATCACTATAACGACATGTCATATTATGTATCAAAGTATTGAGATAGTGAATGATTTTGTTAGTTTTTGGAGACTGGCAATGTAGATATGGGAACGCACATAATATTATTTTGCTTACTTCTAGTTCAGATAAATAATCCATACAGCTGATTATTTCTTTCTTTCCTACTTTGTTACTATTGCCTATTAATAATACAACAGTAGATTTACAATTCAGTTTGGTTGATTTCATTTTATCTAAAATTTGAGTATAGGTTGCATCCGGGAAGCAGTAATTTATACAAGTTTTATCTAGAATTTTGTTTAACATGCAACCCATATTGCGACCTATACTGTCAGAAAATACTATTGTATTACATGGAGGGTCAATAAAGTCAACACAATCAGACACATTACTACACAAACTACCGTCACAAGGAGAGAGCTCTGGTGTGGAGACACTGATGGTGGGCTGGGTGAATTGCCCGCAGGTACATTGCTTAGTTAATAAATCAAGAGTTTCTTGATTGTACCTGCTGTTGTTAATCAATTTCTCCACAGTCAGCATGTGTTCGGTATTTTGTTTTTGTTGGAGGTCATACTTAGAGAATAATTTGGAATAGTCCTCCTGCAACTTAATAATATGAGATTCAAGTCTAATCCTGTTGTCCTCATATGACTCCTGACTTTCCGCCAATTGTTTATTACATAACTCTAACTCTGACTGCAATTTACAATTTAATGAACTGGATTTTAATAAACATGATTTCCTGAGATTAATTTTTAATTTATTATTAGTTTTCTTAATTTTTTTGGATAGTTTTACATATTTTTTAACTTGGTTATGACTAATCATTGATTTTGAGATATCTAAATCAATACTACTCGATGATGTCTCACTAGTGAGATCAATAACTGGAGAATTAGTTGAGGGAGACATAGCGACACTATCAATGAGCTGGTCATATAGGCTGGACACCTCTGCTGACTGACGCATCTGGGCATCTTGCTCATAGCTATTAATTTGTCTGTATGCCTCGCCCAACTCCTTTTCTAATTCAGTGGTACGTCTGAGGGTCTGCTCATACGTATCACCACATTGGCGGAAAGAATCTATTTCTAACTTTGATCGGTTCAGCTGCTCACTCAAATCATCACATAACTGAAGACTCTCAGAGAGTTTTTGTTCAAGTCTAATGTTGTTATTTCGCATCAATACATATTCGCGTTCATTATCTTCCCTTTCCAGTAATAATTTCTCGTTGTCTTCTTTTTCTGCCTTGAGCTCGAGTAAGACTTGCTTCAGCTGGATTTCCAGTTGTCGGGCAGTCTCAGCACGGGTTGAGGAGGACATATTTTACAAAAAGGGACAGATGTAATGTCTAGGGAAGATAATAAAGGCTAGAATTGCACGATAAAGCTAGCAAAACCGATCACCTAACTAAAAAATAACAATAACATAACCTAATCTACTTTGTCAATTTACATCAAAATTAGATGTGTTTATGTACGATAATTTTCGAAAATATGAAAAATTGTGCACAAAGGACGCTGTGTTTTAGTGAAATATATAAACGGGATTAAATATTGTACCGTTCTTACCTTGTAAAAGTTGTAAAAAGCCGGTAACAATTTATACCCACTGAACGTCAACTTGGAACACCATTATTTCACAAAATACACTAAATTTACACAAACAAATTATGAATTATGTAAGCACCTATCTTATTTTACGATTAAATAATATTATTTAATGAATTAAACTATAAAAATATTTAAATTTACAATATTAAATACGGAGCAATAAAATTGACATATAAGCTCCTGGGTTGCCAGCCGCCAAAAAAAGAAAGAGAAGTTAAATAATATAAGTTGGATATATTGAAAATAATTTTGTTTGATTAATGACTAACAATTTACTAAGCGGGTAATGTGTGCTGCCCTTAGCCCCCAGATGGGGCTCAGGGCTTCAACAGTCTTCCTCCATCACGAAATATCGGTCCGGTGATTTACTATTTCAGTTTCTTGATTCCGTTGAATAGGCATGACGACTGGAAGAATACTTTTGGCCCATCGGTTAGATTCTTAAAAAATATTGTAAGTGAATTTTTCTTTTCTCTGAGAAACAAAATTGACGATCACAGCGCTCGATAAACTGAAAAATATGGGTCCATTATTTTTGGATAATCTACAAGACGGACTAATTATAATAATACTATTCTGACCCTGTCGTCAATCCTGTGCCAGTGAAGCGTAGCGAGTGAAGAGCTAAATAAATAAAACAACACAAACTCAACAAACAATAATTTATTTTTAAAAATATAGTAATTCAGGGGTGGATTTATAAGGGCCCTACTATGCCGGTTATTCTATTCTCCTAGTCAAAAGGTACTGTCCTGGGATCCAGTGCTGGGGAGTGGAGTTGACGGTGGCCTGATGTCGTGGCTGTGTCCAGTACTAAAGTAGGCAGGTAATAGGTGCCAAAGGTATTATGTCCGTACGGGTACCCCTATTCTGTGGTCCGAATCTGGATCCACTTGTGTCTTAGTCTAGTGGGGCTGCCACCTCGGTTTGGTTAATGAACATCCAAGGATGCCAAAGACCTTACGAAGTGGAGCAGGAACAACTAAAACAGTTTAATTATTTGGCTATAGTTTTACGACCCTGCCTGAAGTCAACTCTTTTTGAGAATGCATTTTTGTGAAAAGTTGAACAGCACGATATGTTTGTGCTAATTCCTTTAATTGACTCTTACGATTTTATGAATATATTATGGGTATATCTCCATTCATTCTTGTAACAAACATCATTTCTCGATAAAATTTACATAAATAATACTATGGTATAGGTTATCTAAAACTAGGGGCGAAATTTAATCAGCCAATGGTGATCCACCACACTCTCGATACGGCGAGATGAAAAAAGCGACTCTAATACCTACGGCAATGAGATGTTACGGGTGTTAAGATAAGTTTGTCGAGATAAGACCTCAGTAATATTGACCCGTGTATCTACATTGAGATGTGCACATGCCCATTTCAGCGTTAACAACACGTGACAACAGTAATGACTTTGATTTAATTATTAACTTAGTTACTCTGAGATGTAGACCTCTCGAGATTTTTCACCACTAAGACCCCGACTTTTGAAGTTTACTTATCGGATAAAAAAGTAACATTTTAAGTAATATGGGTAGCAAAAAGTTTTGTGACATTTTCGTTGTTCGAAATGGCTGAAATATATTTTTTTTTACGGTTTGAAGCCCCAAGACTACGCCATTATAAAGAAATTCCAAAAACTGATTCAACAAATTTTGCTTTCTTGCAAACACGTCTTTCTTGCAATTTTCTTTTTGATGCTGAAGCAAAGAATCAAATAGGTACTTGTTTAATAATTTTCCTTTGCATTCAGTTATGTACACGTCAGTAAGTTTAGTTTTATTCGTCACTATCATCATATTATTTCTTATTTTTCTTTTTAACTTTTTCCAATTTATTTGGGGACGGCGCACCATTTCCCTCATGGATTCCCCTCTATAAATTATGTGGAAACTGTATTTGAATTTAAATTTATTAATTATTTAAAAGAAAAGATACTATTTCGCAACTATCTATCTATATTTAAGAGTTTTGCTCTTGTCGGTGGAGTATGAATTCTCTTCCATTTGTCCCTCTCATCTGTTAGTTGTTTTACTTCGCTATACGACACGACGTTCACCTTTTCCTTTATCTGTTTCATGTAACTATGCCTCGGTCTTCCTGGTCCTCTTTTCCCTTCTATTTTTCCTTCCATAATGGTTTTTATGAAGTCGTCATGTCGTCATGATCATTTCGCAACTAACTGAGAAAAATCATTTACACAGTATTGGTCGCCTACGCACCAGAAGGGCTTTGTCAGTTGGGTCGGCTGGTTAGGTAAATAAGAAAATACAAAGAATGTACGTATGTCATTTTAATTTTTTTCTCTTCTTCTTTGCGTGTCGATGGTCTTTTTGTCTATATTTTGTCAGCCCAGTAGAGAGCCACTGTATTGTTATATTTCCTTTGTTTATGGTGCAATAAAGAGTATTTGTATTGTATTGTACCAGCTGCTTCTCTTTCTGTGCAGAGCGTAAAAGCTAATCGAGGGAATGGGCGAGAATCTGAATTGTATCAATAAGCGATGCGGCTAGCAACTTATTCCTATTTTGGTTCCTTATTTACACCTTCACGCCGAAAATGGCCTTTGGGTTTTGCAGCCTTTGGCTCTGCCTACCCTTTGATAAAAAACGTGTATTCCCCCCGTGTGGTTCCGGGTTAGAATAAGACCACTAAATCTCTTCCTGTGGATGTGGTGAGAGGCTACTAAAGGACTAAGTACAAACATATCGTGCTACAAATACAAAGAGGGTTGACGTCAGGCAGGCGGCCGGTTGTAACTATAGCCAAATCGTTTGAACTGTTCGGGCTATTTTTTCTCCACTTCGTAAGGTCTTTGGCATGCTTAGGTGACCATTGGCATGCATTAGGGTGTCCCTTATTTTTCAAAGTTTATATTTTTTAACGCATAGGTCTTAGTTTTGTTCATTAGTATCTAAAACACTCGGGAATTAATTTTTACCTTATTTGGAGAACGGAAACCCGTGCCGACTTGCATCGAATCATGTTCATACAAGTTACGCGGAAATAGCGGCGCGTACTCGCCGTATTTGTCATTTGTTATTAGTTAATCTCGTGATGAACACATATTGTTTTACATTAAAAAATGGCAGTGGAATTAAGAAGCAATAAAAAAAGTATTTTCTTAGTATGTGACTTGAACTATCAAATAACTGGGGCAAAGTTACCGTCTAACCGTCAAGTTCTTGCAGTCCTCTTTTTTAACATTCGTGAAGTTAAATTGAGTGTTAGTGAAAGCGCAAATCTCGTCGTTCGAGTGTATTATATTCTGGGAAAAAGCTAGAATCCCTACCAGAGCTATTCCTAACTGCGTAAAGAAACTTGTGGATCTTCACCATGCTTGGAGAGAGTTGCAAAAAAATTCCAAAAAAACACAAGATATTTACAAGCACCGTGAGAAGGACTTTCAAAACAATTTAGATAATTTATTCGACATAGCACACGCTAATGCTTTGGAATGGATGAAAATAGAAGAAAATAAAATCTTTTTACAAAAGCAAAGAGAACCAGGGCGTCCAGGATGTTTAGCCAGTGTAGATAAAAAGTTAGCTGAGAAAGAAGAAAGATCCAGACAGAGAAAATTAAAAGAAGAGAAAAAAATACATGATCAAATCTCTTCCGAGAGTTTATCTTTATCTTTAACTACACAAGATCTTATTGAGACACCAGGATATCCCGATCAACCTACCAGCTCTGATGAAAGCATCGACGAACCCTTACCGTCGACATCTCAAACGGTAAGTTCTGGAAGTATTACAAAAAGGGGAAGGAAAGATTTCATCACTCCTAAATTAGTTGCAGCTTTGGATAGATGTCAATTAAGCATAAGAGATTCCGTATATATACTTCAGGCTGTAGTGGAAGCCCTAGATCTTAGTAGTGATGATTTCCCGATAAACAAGTCGTCTATTCAACGCATTCGTACAAAGACTAGAAAAGATAGAGCGGAATCTATAAAATCAGATTTTCAGAATAATTTACCTGAAAGTGTGACCGTTCATTGGGATGGAAAATTATTACCTGGACTGGACGTAAGAAGTTCTGAAGAAGAACGCCTGCCAATCCTTATATCATTTGAAGAAAAGGAACAACTTTTGGCTGTGCCTAAGCTGGAGAGCTCTTCTGGTCAAGATCAAGCTAAAGCTGTGTTAAACGCACTTTATGACTGGAACCTCGAGGACAAAGTACAAATAATGTGCTGTGATACAACTGCATCTAATACAGGGCGATTGAAAGGAGCTTGTGTACTTTTGGAACAAAAGCTAGACAGGGAATTATTACTCTTTGCTTGCCGCCATCACGTTTACGAACTGGTTTTAAAGTGTGTATTTGAAACAAAAATCCACCAAATAACAAATAGCCCTGATATCCCGATGTTTAAAAAGTTTAGAGACAGCTGGAATACTATTAATTCTGCTGCTAATGAAACACACAGCCACATCGTCACACATTTTTGTAATACAAAAATTAAAGAACTGTTAACATTTTATAATGAAGAACTGCAAAAATCTATTGTACGTGACGATTATCGAGAACTGATTGAACTGTCTATTATTATCTTAGGAGGCGATAGTAAGAAAAAAATTAAAATAAGACCTCCTGGAGCAATGCATCAAGCAAGGTGGATGGCAAGAGCTATTTACTGTTTGAAAATATGTTTGCAGCAATCTCAATTCAAAATTAGCGCCAAAGATAAACGAGCACTCCAAGACATTTGTTTATTCATTGCAGTTGTATAAGTGAAATCATGGCTGGGATGTAGTCTGGCGGTGAAGGCACCAAATCAAGATTTGTCCTTTTTAAAAAGGCTTAAGGAATACGAAACTATTAACAAAGAGATCTCCCAAGCAGCTTTGAAAAAGTTTAGTCAACATCTTTGGTACTTGTCAGAAGAAATTACTGTTTTGTCACTCTTTGATGATGAAGTTGATGAAGCAACCAAGAGAAGTATCGTAGAGAACTTACAAAAAGAGAGTTTGTATGATTCTGGGAAGAGATACATTCCATCGAAGGAAGATATGTCTGATTATTTGCATGGTAAGTGGGAATACTTAATTTTATGTTAAAGTTAGCTATTAATCATTAATTAAAAAAAAACATGTAAAAGGATCTAACGCTAAGCTTACTTTACTATGTCTTAAATTGTTTTAATAAACTGATATTAATACTGTCTTGTCTATTGTTACAGGAAAATCATTGAGTGATTTTGTGTCTATCAAGAGCAGAAAATTATTTTCTCGTTTAAAATTGATGATAACTTCTTGGAGAAACCTGTTTCTACGTGGGAAGAAGATGTTGCCTATTTACAGGCAAATAGAAAGGTTTTTTCTTTAAGGGCAGTGAATGATACAGCTGAAAGAGCTGTAAAACTTATGCAAGATTTTCATGGTTTAATTACTGCAAAGGAAGAACAGAAACAATTTTTACTACGCTGTGTACAAGAGCACAGAAATCTTTATCCAGACTGTAACAAAGAGACCCTTAAAATAAAATATCCTTGCTAATCTGTAATTTTATGTTCTTTTAATAAATAAATACCTATTTTCTTACTAAATTTTTATTATTGTTTTTATAAAATATAAATATTTCATTTTGTTTAGTTGAATATCGAAAAGGGTCAAAGGCAGCTATTTTCAAAATCTTTACGGCCTTGTCGGCACGGGTTAATGTTGACATAGGAAGATAAAATTTTGTATTTAAGTAAATCTGGGTAGTTTAAAAAGAATTACGGGGTATGCATTTCGATATTCGAAAAAAAAATTTTTTCACGTATATAAGGGACACCCTAGCATGCATGTTATATTTGGAGAAAAAAAAGCGGGAAAGCGCACCCCGGGCTCCGAAGCAGCACAGCTGAGGATGCAACCGGGAACGCGCTTAATGAAGAAGACTGTAGAGTATTTCTCTAAAATGAAAAGCTTAAAATATGGAAAAATCTACGAACGCTATAACGAAAATGTACGTCCGATAGCGATATTAATGAGCAAACTATTCCATAGATTGCAACAAGCTAGGAAACTTGCTCTGTAAATCAGTCAGACTATACTTCATAGTCGACAAGTTAAGAGGCGAGGAAATATACTATCTCCTTACACGTTTAAAGAGCTTTTCAGTTTGATGTTTAAAAACTACTTAAAATTTACTTCCATGCTGGTATGGGAGAAAATATAACTTAGAATGTACCAGCTGCTTCTCTTCCATGCAGATCGTAAAAACTGTAGGGATGAAAATGCGAATCATGTTAAGATACACGAATTTTTCCGGGTCCAGTGCTGCCCCCATTTGAAATAAACTATTTGAAAAGAAACGGAGATATCATTTAAAATGTTGTCTCTAGTAAACCCTAGATAAAACTTCAAACTATTTTATAAACTACTGTTTACAGTGTGAAGTGAGAACGTGAAGCTTTTCTTTGCATATTTGCAAAAAACGGCCACTTTTGGCACTGGACCCCGAAAAATTCATGTATCCCCTTAATCGCGGCTAGGAACCCATCACTATTTTGATTCTTTTTTCTATCTTCTTACCCACCATTACGCTACGGCCCTGGACTCTGTCTGCTTAGAACCGCAAGACCCGAAATGCTTTGTCCACTCCGCCAACGACAAAGACGTGATTAGTGATGTACAAACGCCGTATGTACAAGTTTTAGAACATATCGCATGCTTTTAAATTGCACATGACAGTGCTGTAAAGTTTAATTGGATTTGGTCACCCTTTTGCTTGTTTCACGTATTAAATTGTGATGACATTTTAAAAAGTATTTTATCTTTGTAAACTGTCTGACAAAGCCGGTAGGCGATCAAGTTTCCTTTGGCGTTTATTCTCAGCGTTGTAGTCGTTCGAAAACGCTAGTAGGTACCGATAGCTTTTCTTTTAAATAAAGTTAATCCGGATGCAACCAGTTACTGGTTGCATCCTCACGCAACCGGAACCGGCGCTAAGATAAAGGAATTTTGTGAAATGTGTTAACTTTGTTTAAAAGAAAAGCTACCGGTACCTACAAGAGTTTTCGAATGACAGCAACGCTGAAAATAAACGCCTAAAGAAACTTGATCGCCAGTCAGTTTACAAGATAATAATACTTTTTAAAATTTCAGCTAAAGAGCTGTGTTGCTTCAAAGCCCGGGGTACGCTTTGCCGTCTTTTCTTCTTTAGCTATTGAAAGCCGAAAATCATATTACAAAATCGAGAAAAAATAGCCGGAGCAGTCGATTTGGCTAGTTTTACGACCGGGCGCCGCCCGACGTTAACCCTCCTTAGGAATAGATGATTTGAAATTGAAGCTACAGTGAAACCATTTCGACTCGATAAGAAGAAGAAGAAGGAATACCTACACTTGTAGTCTCCAATATGTTTGTGCTTATCTGAAAGAAGAGATGAAGTGGTCACATTCTTCTAGGCTATTTGAGAAAAATAACAAAACATTTCTAATAAGCTACAGCAAAACTTCTAAATTCTAATCAATATTGGGTTGGCGAGGTTGGCAACTACAATTCGGAGTTTGAATAATTCCTGAAACTTGCGGATTGATGTAATCCATTTGTTGGTAACTTTCCCAAATATTTAGGAGACAAATGCTTGGAATAGGAACACTTGTTTGGGACAATTTCATGTTCAGAATTTGCTAAACATTACTAAGGACTTTGATAACTTAGCGGTGCTTGTGATTGGTTATATTAAAGCGGAATACGAAGAGAACTGTCGAAACTTTATGTATTTCTGTTCACTATAACTTTGATCTGAAGTGATTCTAAGCGTTAAAACAGGTTAAAACATTTTTTTTAGGCTTTTTCGAACACTCCACAACGTGTCCGCCTTTTTAAAATTTTAAAATAAATCAGTGTACCATTTTTAAAAAATGTTAATAAGAAATGATACCTATCCAAAAATTTTTTTTCATCCAAAACTCGAAGAATATAAATTGAGGAAAAATATTTTTACTCAAAAATATTAGTATTGTGATTCCGAAATGGGTGTTCCAAAGTGGGCGGGCTGAGCTGCAGGCTACCCTTGGGGTCACAGGTGGCGGATAGTGAACGGCCACCAACCAGCTGCGAATATATGGAATAAGCAGTCCCCGCGACCAACGTTTCGAGGACGTGGTGGGAAGTTCGGCGGGCCGGGCTTACCTATAAAATGCCAAAGGAGTCTGATGACAGCATTTGTGACATGGCGACCAAAGACCGCCATCAAATAGGTCTTCTCCTAGTGTTGGGCAGTGGCGACACTAGTACTAGCCCATGGAAAATGATTCCGGAAGGGTCTTCGCTGGATATCAACCACGGTGAGGAAGGCAAATGGGCAAACCAACACACTATCGTTCTCTAAAATTGGAGTAGAAACTCCACTCGCTCTTAAATTAAAATATCATCCACACCACCTACATGTTGGCAATCAACCACCGTACGTTTTAAAAGAAACTTCCTACCACGTACGACCGAACTGTGGAATCAACAACAATTGAAACCTTCAAGAAACGGTCTATATCTTCCTGAAAGGCCGATAACGCTCTTGTGACACCCCTGGTGTTGCAGTTATTCATGGACAGTGGTGATCACTTACCATCAGGTGACCTGCTTGTTCTTTTGCCGCCCTATAATATAAAAAAAAATGTTGATGATTCCGAAAGTGCCGCCTTCTTAATTTTCGATACAATAAATTTGTTAGTAAAATAATTCATAAAAACCGATAAAATCTACTATCTTAATCTATGCCTCCCGCTTCACAGTCAAACGAAATATGTAAAAGCATGCGGGGTGCTTTGCGGATCGCCCCGCACCTCATACCCTCAGATTCTCTTCGTATTCCGCCTTAATCTGTCACAGCCAATTTGCTCCGAATCTACCTAGACTGAATCAGGTGAAATTTGGTAGGATGGTGTAATCCTATAACCCAAACACATATGTGCAAAGTAAATAAATTATTAATAAATAAATAAAATAATAAATAAAAAATTTACACATATGTGTTTGGGTATGTATAGGATTACACCATCTTACCAAATTTCACCTGATTCAGTCTAGTAGATTCGGAGCAAATTGGCTGTGACAGATGGACGGACAGACAAACGCACGAGTGATCCTATAAGGGTTCCGTTTTTTCATTTTTTATACGGACCCTAAAAAAGTAAAAAGACATACTAATATTTAAGATTTCACATAGTAAAATCTTTGCTTTAAATATTACAAAGAGGTATACGTATTATGCAAGTTAACTATGTAGTAAACCTTTTAATAAATCAGCTCTTCAGAATTTCTCCTCGAGTTTTAACATATTTTGTCGAGAAACGTCTTGAGATATTTAATGAACACTTAAAGCATTTAAGGTAATTTGGGTACCTACTTAGATTCGATCTAAAAAACTTTGGGGATTTACTTTCTAGTAGGTATTCAAGATAACTTCACCTCGTGTGGTTCCGGGTTAGAATAGGACCACTCCATCTCTTCCTGAGGATGTAGTAAGAGGCGACTAAAGGACTAAGCACAAACATCTTGTGCTACATTTGCATTCCCAAGGAGGGTTAACGTCGGGTGGCAGCCGGTTGTAAAACTTTTCGCACAAATACATTCCCAAAGAGGGTAGACGTCAGGCAGGTGGCCGGTCCTAAAACTGAAGCTAAATCATTTAAACTGTTCCGGCTATTTCTTCTCAATTTTGCAAGGCATCCTTGGGTAACCATTGACATGCATGTTATATTTGGAGAAAAAAAAAGCGAGAAAGCGCACCCCGGGCTCCGAAGCATCACAATTGAGGATGCAACCGGGGACGCGCTTAGACGAAGAAGAAGATTCAAGATAACTATTAAGGAAAGAAATTGACAAGCAGAACTTACTGTAAAGGCAACATATACTACCCTAAAACAAGTGGTTGTACTATCTTCAAATAAATTTCTTTAGAAGACTGATACTCGGCAACAACAATTTGTCATAAGTGAATAACAACTCCTAAACAATATCACGAAAAAAATAGAGTATACCTACCTTAAATACTTTTAAACTATCGCGTTGCATTATTATTAAATTAATGCATACGGGAATTAACGCGAAACGTACCTTTTTTTATTTATTTTGCTGACGTTTCGTTCGGGTTTCACCGAACGTGGTCCAAGCTTGACTGAAGCAGCGATGACGCCTACGCCTCCCCCTGCCGGGTGTGATCTTCGTCCACCGTCATATTGTTCATTTTCCCAGTACCGTCACACACTACACTCACAGTGTCCCTATTCCGTAACGCAACCGTATTCTGGTGGTTAACCGATTGTGCACCAAACCGGGGTTGTGTTTTGTTAATCACTGGATTCCACACTGCTGACAATACATACCTTGTCCAATATATACCTACCTTGGTCTTGGTTAAAAACATCGGGCTACATACTTTGGCAATAATGGTATGTACAGCATGCTTTTGATAGTCAATAACACAAAATGAGTTTTGCACAGTTCTGTTACGAATTCAAAATAAGATATCAACACAAAACACAATTTCTTAAAAAAATTAAACAGCCAATCAACATCATCAGTTCTTTATTTTGTCTCCACTGCAGGAGCACGACCCTCTCTTTACTACCAGAGCTGTCGCGACGCGAATGCGAAGCCAATGTATAATTTTTATGTTTATTTTTTATTTGGAATGTCAAAACCCGAAAGTCAATATGACAATTACAGTTTGGCAGTTGGCCATTTGATTCTTTCGTGCGCGGACGGTTGCGCAGAAAAAGTTAGCACGGCGCCAGAGGGCGGGATAAGTTATCTGTGGCAGATGCCCGAACCGCGGGAAACTGAATAGAGATTTTCTTGTTGGATGAGATTTTACGAGGTGAGAAAAAGAGAATTTTCGGTGAGTGTTTTATTATTTTATATACAGAGCATTGCATCATCATGTGAGATTATTGCCACCGATCTTTTTTATGTAATATTTTAGTGTATTGTTTACCGATGCGTCGGATTATTGTTAGTCTTTTTTTGGCGGCTGGCAACCCAGGAGCTTATATGTCAATTTTATTGCTCCGTATTTAATATTGTAAATTTAAATATTTTTATAGTTTAATTCATTAAATAATATTATTTAATCGTAAAATAAGATAGGTGCTTACATAATTCATAATTTGTTTGTGTAAATTTAGTGTATTTTGTGAAATAATGGTGTTCCAAGTTGACGTTCAGTGGGTATAAATTGTTACCGGCTTTTTACAACTTTTACAAGGTAAGAACGGTACAATATTTAATCCCGTTTATATATTTCACTAAAACACAGCGTCCTTTGTGCACAATTTTTCATATTTGCGAAAATTATCGTACATAAACACATCTAATTTTGATGTAAATTGACAAAGTAGATAAGGTTATGTTATTGTTATTTTTTAGTTAGGTGATCGGTTTTGCTAGCTTTATCGTGCAATTCTAGCCTTTATTATCTTCCCTAGACATTACATCTGTCCCTTTTTGTAAAATATGTCCTCCTCAACCCGTGCTGAGACTGCCCGACAACTGGAAATCCAGCTGAAGCAAGTCTTACTCGAGCTCAAGGCAGAAAAAGAAGACAACGAGAAATTATTACTGGAAAGGGAAGATAATGAACGCGAATATGTATTGATGCGAAATAACAACATTAGACTTGAACAAAAACTCTCTGAGAGTCTTCAGTTATGTGATGATTTGAGTGAGCAGCTGAACCGATCAAAGTTAGAAATAGATTCTTTCCGCCAATGTGGTGATACGTATGAGCAGACCCTCAGACGTACCACTGAATTAGAAAAGGAGTTGGGCGAGGCATACAGACAAATTAATAGCTATGAGCAAGATGCCCAGATGCGTCAGTCAGCAGAGGTGTCCAGCCTATATGACCAGCTCATTGATAGTGTCGCTATGTCTCCCTCAACTAATTCTCCAGTTATTGATCTCACTAGTGAGACATCATCGAGTAGTATTGATTTAGATATCTCAAAATCAATGATTAGTCATAACCAAGTTAAAAAATATGTAAAACTATCCAAAAAAATTAAGAAAACTAATAATAAATTAAAAATAAATCTCAGGAAATCATGTTTATTAAAATCCAGTTCATTAAATTGTAAATTGCAGTCAGAGTTAGAGTTATGTAATAAACAATTGGCGGAAAGTCAGGAGTCATATGAGGACAACAGGATTAGACTTGAATCTCATATTATTAAAATGCAGGAGGACTATTCCAAATTATTCTCTAAGTATGACCTCCAACAAAAACAAAATACCGAACACATGCTGACTGTGGAGAAATTGATTAACGACAGCAGGTACAATCAAGAAACTCTTGATTTATTAACTAAGCAATGTACCTGCGGGCAATTCACACAGCCCACCATCAGTGTCTCCACACCAGAGCTCTCTCCTTGTGACGGTAGTTTGTGTAGTAATGTGTCTGATTGTGTTGACTTTATTGACCCTCCATGTAATACAATAGTATTTTCTGACAGTATATAGGTCGCAATATGGGTTGCATGTTAAACAAAATTCTAGATAAAACTTGTATAAATTACTGCTTCCCGGACGCAACCTATACTCAAATTTTAGATAAAATTAAATCAACCAAACTGAATTGTAAATCTACTGTTGTATTATTAATAGGCAATAGTAACAAAGTAGGAAAGAAAGAAATAATCAGCTGTATGGATTATTTATCTGAACTAGAAGTAAGCAAAATAATATTATGTGCGTTCCCATATCTACATTGCCAGTCTCCAAAAACTAACAAAATCATTCACTATCTCAATACTTTGATACATAATATGACATGTCGTTATAGTGATAAATTAGTGTTTTTTGACACTAACAATTTTATAAGTGAATGTCATGTGACAAAAGATAATATTTATCTTTCAAAATATTTTAGACATAAGATTGCTACATTGATAGCAAATAATATTAATTTTTGGACGAGTTTACATTGTAAACAAGATTCTAGTTTTAAGACACCTACAGCCTTACCAAGTTTATGTAACGGTAATTCTGTAGACTTGACGACAGATTTAAACTGACCATTCAGACAACGGGAAGGCCTCATGAATTAAGAATACTTCATCAAAATTTAGAAGGTCTTTCCGGCAAAGAATTATTAGTAGAATTAGTTTTAAAAGAAATGGATGTGGACATTTTATGTTTGACTGAACATTGGCTGCATGAGAGTCAGATGATGTTCAGCCTAAACAACTATAATATTGTTAGCTGCTTTAACAGAAAGTCTGCTCAACGAGGGGGTTCTATAATTTTTATAAAAGATTCTTTCCGTAGCAAAGAGCGGAAGGATATTGTCAGACATTCTGTTGAGCGCTGTTGTGAGGTGGCCTGTGCCGAGCTTGATCATCATATAATTGTTTGTGTATACAGTCCACCATATAGTAATTTCAAAAGTTTTTTAAAAGCAATGGACCAGGTTCTTAAGTCCTGTTCAACTAGTAAAAAGAATTTAATTATTTGCGGTGATTTTAACCCTAGATAACTAAACTATCCTGGGAGTTACTCAATAACTAAACATTCGTCTAGCGGACTACGCATTAAAAAATCTTATATTATCAACATAATTTAACGTGAGGAAGAAATTGTTACATGATTCGTATAAAGTGCTCGTTGTGAATAGAGATAGGTAGAAATAATTTTATACTAATGATGCCACATACCTTTTATACACATCTACATTATGGGTGTCACAAATTGCATTTTTTACATCTAAGGCATCAATTTTTGGTCTTCCTTAGCAATTTCGACGGGCAAACGTATAATTTTTTTGTAATATTTCATACATAAGGAAATGGAGCAGATTCTTCATATGATTTCACCAAGGATATCTCCTATCATGACCTTGATGTCACGTCTTAAAGTTACCGTCCGAGCAAGTTGCCGCAACCAAGGCTCCATGAGGTGGTTTGTCAGTTTCAAAACAAAATCTCGCCGTGTTATTTGTTAATTATTTTTGATGTTATTCGCGACGTATAATAACATAAGTAGGAGTAGTCTTAGTGCAGATGACCATTTATGATGAGTTTTACTGGATAAAAATCGAAGAGTTGCTAAAGCACATGTCGAATGCTACGTTGTAGCATCTGACGTAGTATGTAGTACGTTTCTTTCCATGTTTGACAATATAAAATCATCCGGTTTAATAATTTGGGTTCTGTTGTCTTTTACTTGATACTAAAAAATCATCTTCAGAACCCAAAGATTGGCACGAGACATCAGTATTAATGCTGATATTGTATTGACTTTCAACCTTCCAATGATTTGTCATCACCACAGAAGTTAAATTATCTTGTTTCTTTTATCAAAGTAATCAATCTTAATAAACGTGAATTTCTACTTTCAGCCTAGGACATATGTTTCCATTTATAAATCCATCAATAATATTAGGTATATGAGAAAAAGTTGAAAGCAATTAGTAGTATGAATGACATCTTACTAATAAACCCTAGTCATTAAAAAATAACCGTTTTTATGAAATTCATATTATTTGTATATTATCTAATTATAATACAAACATTTATTAATTTTTTTTATTTGAAAATACTAATATAAAATAAAATGCAATTTAGATACCTTTGAAAATCTGCACCTGTTATAACTAAACTTTCGTCATCTAGGCGACGCGGTGGTTATAAATCACAAGTAAAGACAATTGTTTGCGCAAACGCCGCATTTGTGCAACTTTTTACTCTAATTATGAAGGTATACAAAGGCGTGCAAGCAGGGGGTACGCGAAAGTATGTGAACTAGACTTATGCAAGGGGTCGCGTAGTCTGCCAGACGAATGTTTAGTTATCTAGGGTTAATGTTGATATTTTAGTACATAATCCAAAGAGCACACAATTCCTAAATCTTTTTAAGTGTTATGGATTAGAAAACTTATTTTTTGAGCCAACCAGAATTACAGCTACATCTGGCACATGTCTTGATAATTTTTTTAGTAATATTCAATATTGTGATAAATCTGTTATCAACAAATTGCCTTCAGATCATTCTGGTGTATATGTAGCTTTTGTCAAAGAGTCCACCAGTAATTTGAGAAAAGATAAGATCTTGTGTAGACCGATTACTTCTAAAAACATAAAAAAACTTAAAAATAATTTAGATAACAAATTATTATCAGTGGTATATACAGGAAATAATCCTGACGACCATTATAATAAGCTATTTAGTACTGTTTCCTCTGAGTATTCTAAAACATTGAAACAAAAAAGAGTAGTAGTTCATAGTAAATCACAGTTTAGTGAATGGGCTACTACCGGCATCTACATAAGTAGAAACAGGTTATATGATCTATATGCCCAAAAACAATATAACTTTAATCCTTCTTTTATAGAATATGTTAGAAATTATTCTAAAATATTTAAAAAAGTTTGTAGACGAGCCAAGTCGAATAGTATTAGCAAAAAAATAAATAATGCTCCTAATAAAATTAAAGAAAAATGGAGTGTCATAAATAAGGAAACAGGTAAAAATAAAACCAAAAAAAATATTTGCCGATTCAAATTTAATGGTAAAAATACTTCAAAAACTGAAGAAATAGTAAATATATTTGATGATTATTTTACTAACATTCCTTTGGAACTTACTTCTAATGTGAGTTCTAGCGCCCAGCGTGCTGAGGCTTTGCTTAAGAGTAATGTTAGCCCTTGTGATTCTAAATTTAATTTTCAGCATGTTAGCCCTAGCGATATAAAAGATGCTTTTAAACAGTTAAATTTAAAAAAATCAGAAGATCACTGGGGCATGTCAGTAGCCGTAGTAAGTCATATTATACACATAATTGCTGCCGATTTAGCTTTCATATTTAACGAATGTATTGATGAAGGCATATTTCCTAACTTAATGAAATGTAGTAAACTAATCCCCTTATTCAAAAAAGGAGAAAAAACAGACCCTGGCAACTACAGACCTATCTCTATTCTGCCAGTTTTGAGTAAGGTGTTCGAAAAGATAATGCTCAATCAAATGCTACTTCACTTTAACACCAATAATCTTTTCCATAGCCAACAATACGGCTTTACTGCTGAAAATCGACCACCGATGCAGGAGTAGCACTTATTACTAATATCTACGACGCGTGGGAAAACAGAAATGATGCAATTGGATCATTTTGCGATCTTTTTAAAGCATTTGATTGCGTTGATCATCCAACACTTTTGCTCAAATTTCGTCAATACGGTTTTGATGATAAGTCAATTAAATTAATAGAATCTTACTTAACAGATAGGCTTCAAACTGTTGATATAAACGGCGTAAAATCACACGGGTCTAATGTGAAAATGGGCGTTCCCCAAGGTTCAATTCTAGGACCGTTCCTTTTCTTAGTTTATGTCAATGACTTGCCTTACATGGTTGAGAAAGAGGCTGACATGGTGCTGTTTGCTGATGACACCTCGCTAATATTTAAAATAGATCGACATAACAGTGATGCTAGCGCGGTGAACAGCACCTTATCTTTAATTTCTGATTGGTTTTCGGCCAATTACCTCATGTTAAATGCGAACAAGACCCAATGCATTCAATTCTCTCTTCCTAATGTGAATCAAGCCTGCGTTGACATACTAATTAATGGTCAGAAACTCGATCTGGTTGAAAGTACTACCTTTTTAGGAATCACAATTGATTCGAAACTTCAATGGGGCGCTCATATAACTAAACTTTCTAATAGGCTTAGCTCTGCGGCTTACGCTGTTAGGAGAATAAGACAATTGACAGATGTAGCAACTGCTAGACAAGTGTACTTTAGTTACTTTCACAGTCTAATGTCTTATTGGATACTTCTATGGGGGAGTGCAGCCGACATTCAGACTATTTTTCTTTTACAAAAAAGAGCAATTCGTGCTATTTACGGTTTAGGATCGAGAGACTCACTGAGGGAATTATTCAAGGAAATAGGTATACTTACTTTTGCATTACAATTCATATTTGAAAATATAATGTATGTAAGGAAAAATATTTCCGTGTTCAATAAAGTAAGTGATTTTACAGATAGAAATTTACGTAATAAGAATGACTTAGTTAGCCCGTATTACAGGCTGAATACAGTCAGTAAGTCTTTTATGGGGAAGTGTATACTTTTTTATAATAAATTGTCAGAATCGGTCCTTGATATGCCATACAGAAAATTCAAAGCTTATGTAAAGAAAGTACTTTGTGAGAAGGCTTATTATAGGACCGATGACTATCTTAAAGACAAAAAGGTCTGGCTTGAGCTTGGCGCGGGTCCCTCTTAAAGGTTTGTATACTTAGACATGTCATAATTTAGGTACATTGGTACATACTAAATTTACAAATTGACATTATTTTAAATTTCGTAATTCTTATAATTCAATTTAATTATGACATAATAAACAATGTAATCTCTGTCCATCTATATAACTAATTTTAAGTTTTTAGTTTGTTAGTTGACGTCTTTGGAGAAAACGTGCAGTGCAGTTTGTTGCCGCTTCTTCTGCACTTGTGCCTAGGAAGCGGCGTAAACTTAGCTTTAAGTAACGATTTGACGTCAACATTTGTGCAAAACAAAACAAAGTGACTATTATTAAGAGATATTATAAATATCCTATGATAATAAAGATATTTTTGAATTTGAATTGAATTCTGTTGCGAGTTGCGACTTGCAACAGATAAGAGTCAGAGTTACCGATGCGTCGGTCTGTTATCGATCTGTTGCGACAGATAGATTATGGAAAGAGTTTGAGCGAGGCTCGGGGTGGCTATAGGGGAGGTAAGAGGCCACACGGGGATGCGTCCCCACAAAGAGAGAACCGCTGGAATAGCCAGTATAAGCCGCTGGAATAGGCAGTATATAAGCCGCTGGAATAGCCAGTATAAGCCGCTGGAATAGCCAGTACAAGACGCTGGAAGAGCCAGTACAAGCCGCTGGAATAGCCAGTACAAGGCGCTGGAATACCCAGTAGAAGCTGATGATGGAACAGCCATCCTAAGTCAGGTGAAACGGACACCAAGTGTTTGCCTAATAATGTCATTGTATTAGAGGTAAGTGTAAGAATACAATATGAGATGAGATTAAGAGTACCAGACTTTCGTCATGACCCGATATACCAGGTCATTTTGCGACAAGAGCCATATATTAGCCAGAGCAGTCAGAGGATTTAGCTCACACTCTCCACGCTGGCCAAACGGGTTGGAGAGGTCTCATTGATTTTTATAGGCTATATTTTTTGATTTGTTATAAGCTTGTGTTTTCTAAGTCGCCTTCTTCGACATCCACGGGAGGACTTGGAGTGGTCCTATCTACTCTGTCGGGAACTACTCGGCAATATAATCAATCAATATAAATAAACGGGCAAGTGCGAGTCGGACTTGTACATGAAGGTACGTACAACCGTACAATGTTTTAAAACGCTGAAGAAACACGTTTCTTGTATGACGACCCGCTTTAGTCTTTATTTTTTTCTTATTTTTCTTATTTTTTGTTATAGCGGCCATAGTAATACATAATCTGTGAAAATTTCAAGTGTCTAGCTATTACGGTTTAAGAGATAGAGCCCTGTGACAGACTGACAGACGGACAGACGGCAGACAGCGGAGTCTCAGTAATAGGGTCCCGTTTGCATCTTTCGGGTACGGAACTCTAAAAAATCAATGAAAAATCAATCAATAAAAAAAATATAGTATGAAACAAAGTCGCGTTCCGCCGTAACTTTGTCCCTCCTGTACTTAGATCTTTAAAACTACGCAACAGATATTGACGTGAATTTGATGAAAGTCTACCTCGTCATTCCGGCATGCATTCCAGAAAAATTGCGACGTAAAATTCATGTGGCTTTTAAAAGCTTCATACTAAAGTTCAAAAGTTACAAAAATGATAAATAAATAAAATAAATAAATATATCGGGACAAATCACACTGATTAAGCTAGCCCCAAAGTAAGTTTTAAAATGGGATACTAACTCAACGATACTATATTTTATGGTAAATACATATAAAAAGTTAAACACCCAAGACCCAGGACAATTTGAAAATGGCCATTTTCTAACTTGCCCTGTCTGGGGATCGAACCCAGAACCTCCGGATTAGCGGTCTAGCGTGTTAACCATTACGCCACGGAGGTCGTCTAAATAGTTATATAGTTGTGAAGATCCATTCCGCGACAACACAAAAATATATGCTTGACCCTCCCTTCACCCCCTAGCTGTGATGACGCCATAGACCGCGGAAGTAAGCACTGAAAATGAGGTCTTGCGCGGGCGCCGATCAGTACACTACTCGCGATAGCATCAAAAGTATTGGCACAGAAACAAAATTAACTGCAGTCTTAAGGGCCCAGTCCTTACTTTTAGTGATTTTGACAGCTTTTTCGGAGTTGATTGGAGCCACACTATCTTAGAAACAATATGTTAAGATATGTTAATTAATTGAAGTTTATTTAAGTATTAAAAAAGTGAATGACACAATTTATTGATTTTCATTGTAATACTTTGTTTAATTCCAAATAACCTGAGACGTGTTTCGATTTTTGCGGTGCGTGACGTTCATGTCATTGTTGTTTACACGGAATTTAAAACGTGAAGTTGTGTATAAATTACAGAGAAAAAAAGACAAAGGAAAATGCTTAAAAGTGAATGAGAAGATTTCATTTTTTTTTATTCATTCAAGAACTTAGTTGAAAAGGTTAAACTTTGAAGAAAATATAAGCGAATACGTCGTTGGGTTTCTTGCACATACGACTGAGTTAAAAAATAAGAAATACACATATATGAAGATTGATTCATGCTTAAACACGTACAATAAATAAATTAAAATAATTTGTCTTTTGTAAAAAGATGGAAAAATTTAAAGTCCTCCGAAATTCTCAAATAAATATGGGGACGAAAACGCTGATAAGGCAGACCGCTCGCTGCGCTTCTGAATTCGTCTAAATTCGTCTCCAGGGTGCATGTGCAATACAGCGCAATGCGTATGTGTAGATAGAAAATATAGATTCGGGTGTTTAATCAAAAATTCCCACGGTCAAAGACTGCAGTCTTAAGGAAAAACTTATAGATTTTACTTATAAAATTATAACTGATACATTTAAAACGTAATAACGCGCAGAAATGCCGAGATCAAAACTCAGAAGGAATAAAAATAAATATTATATAGTCAAAAGGAGGGTTATGTGTGTTCATACTATATAAACACTTAATCCTCCTTTAGGCTTTGCCGTAGTCGGGTAAAAACTGCTTACCTTATCTCAAATTCAATGTTCTTGATAACGGAACAAATAGAAGCTTGCCCCCCTAGCATGGCACCGGCTACAGCTTTTGTCGAGCGCTATCATCTATCATTATCTCACTCTACGTAATAACAACGAGCGGGATAGCTGGTGCATACTACGGGAGCTGGTCAATTCCCGGAAACAAATGTCCCGTTTAACCAATTTAGATAGGAAAGTTTAGTCCAATGGGAAATCTGTTTTCTACTAGTACCATTTTCTTGCCACAAATATCTCATATGTTTCCTCCGATTGTGCTTTTGTGGCTTTTGCAATGATAATATTTTTTAAGATGTCGCATTGAATACGTATTTCACTTTTAAGATATCTATTTGATGAAGCGTGTTGCGGATACATTTTTGTGACCATTTTAGCTCTGGTAGTACAGAGAGGGTCGTGCTCCTGCAGTGGAGACTAAAAAAGACCTAACCCTGATGATGGTGATGAAATAATATATAAAACAGTTAACAATTTCTAAACTAGTAGTTCGCCTCGAAGTATGTTCTGGTCACTTTCCACATAATCCTCTAATTTGACTTAAATTCTTAAGAATATTATTGGCCATGCATGCTTTATTATTACATAAACGCCAGATGTGTTGGAGAGGTCTCATTGATTTTTACAAGCTTTGTTTAGTTTGTATTTCCTAAGTCGCCTTCTACGACTTCCACGGAAAGACTTGGGGTGGTTTGTTTGACCTGTTTTACTCTGCCGGGAACCACATGGCTACTTTTTCTGAACTTTACGCTTTCAAAAAAGCTAATATTTAAAAAGATATTGTGTAATATAAAATTGTGAAAAATATTGTTGTGTTGATTTTAGTAAGGGCTTTCAAATAATAGCAACTACTTTTAGAGTTATATGATAAACCATGCTACATCTAAATTTTATTTTACTCTCTAACAAAAATGGCATAAGCAGGTTAGGAATGACTATGTGTTTTCTGAAATAGGTCAGAAAGAAGACCAAAACTTTTTGGATCATCCAAACAAATAAATTGTATTTATTGTATTGCACTCTACTTTTCATAATTCACGCCCATCTCCAATAAAATCTTGGGTTATGTGTTGTTCTGGTATTTTAATCTGTATGTTTTTGTTCTAGTTTATTGTTTGCTGTACACTTTTGTATTCTTCTTATGTTGGCTAGTTTCTATTTGTTCCGTTTTTGAACAGAAGCAAACAAACAGGCCAATATTTTTTGTTTCTGGGTGAGTGTTCCATTAGGACTTGTGTGTACGTAAGTTACGTGGCAAACGTAGAAAGTTTCTAGATATTTTGATTTTTGTTTGTTTTTGCTTGAAACAGGCGTATATTTTATGTTTCCTGTAAAGTTATAGTTTTGATTCTTGATTGATTGATTGACTCCAACAATAAAACATCAAATTAGCCAATTTTGGTATTATTTGACTCATCGTAATACTATAAACGTGGTAGGTAAGTGCGTATTTAATTTCTTTTTTGAAGTGAAAAGTTCTTTAGCGGCGTTGTGCACTTTCTTTGTAATGAGTAAAAAAATTTTTAATACAGTTGCTCAAAAAGTGGCGTATTGCAGGGACGTATAGCGTTCGAGATGTGGGCTATTACATACTCGTGCTTTTTTTTACCTTTCCCAAACTCGTGCGTTCTCTTTCCCAACTGTCAAAATAATGTCTATTAAAAAGAAAAACCAACCATGAAGTTTTTACTAAAAAAATTCATAGGAGTTTTTATGATTCATGCAAATACGTATATTTCTAAAAAAAAGCAACTAATTTGTTTCAATATCAGATGTAATGATTTGATTGAATGAGGTAGGTTAGGTTTCATTTCATCTCATTAAATTTCATTTTCATTTCATATCAATAAAAAAAATCTACTGAAGACTTGGCTGTATGGGCATAGTTCCCTTTGCCTACCAGAATGGGTGAAGAAAAAAAAAATCTCTGCTTATATTCTACGGTTGGCGCCATTTTTCAGAATTTTTCTTTGCGAGTTTAGTTGTTTGTTGCACAAAATGAGTAATTTCGACCCTAGTTTTTTTGAATTAACACCACCGGAACTTAGTATAATTGCACAAAATGCTTCGGAGAATATTTTACCGGAAAAGTCACAAAGTCGCTACATATCTACATACGACGAATTTATTGCGTGGAGAAAAGAGAAAAAAGCAAATAGTTTTTCAGAAAATGTTATGTTGGCATACTTCTCCGAACTCTCAGCAAAATTAAAACCTACGTTATGGTCGAGGTTTTCGATGATAAAAAGTATGCTGAAAATAAGGAACAACGTGGATATAATTGAATACCCAAAATTAAATGCTTTCTTAAAACGACAATCAGACGGTTTTACAAGTAAAAAGTCGAAAATATTAACATCGAATAAAGTGGAAAGGTTTTTGAACGAAGCTCCCGATGATCGTTATTTAGCCACAAAGGTAATTTATTAATAAGTACTTATATTTTTCTTTAGTATTCAGTTTATCGAAATCGCAAAATACAGTCAATACATTATTTAAAAAAAATATATCAAATCCCTTTTTTGTAGGTTGCTATGATTTTTGGCGTTTTGGAGCTTGCCGCAGAGAGGAGTTCGCCAATATTACTTTAAAAGATATTGAAGCCCATGGAGAAATGCTACTAATCAAGATTCTAAACACAAAAAATAAGATACCGAGCAGATTTGTTGTTGAAGGAGATTTTCTTAGCATAGTGCAAAAATATATGAATCAGCGGTCCCAGAAAGGAAAAACCGACCGTTTTTTTCAAAATTACCAAAAAGGGAAGTGTACAGCTCAAGCAATCGGGATAAATAAATTTGGTAATATGCCAAAAGAAATAGCTACGTTTCTTGGTCTGCCGGATGCTGAGTATAATACTGGGCACAGCTTCAGGAGGACCTCTGCTACATTATTGGCAGATTCAGGAGCCAATTTGACGTCCTTAAAGCGACTAGGAGGTTAGAAATCAGACAAAGTTGCAGAAAGCTATATTGGTGATTCATCAAACAACAAACTAGAAACTGGGAAAAAAATCACACAATCCATTAATCAAAGGTCCAGTCTGTCTCCTTCACATGTTAAAGAGAACGTTCGACTTTCGTTGATAATGATAATTCATCAGATCCAACTCCATCAACTAGCAAATGCCATTGTATGACAAATATACATGAACAATCATACGAAATTAATAATAGTTTGTCTCAAACAGTAAATATGCAACCTCAAACTTCCCCGGTTAGTATAAAAAACTGTACCAATTTCAATGTTTATGTGAATTATAACTTTTATAAGAAATAAATTATTAGTTACTTGAGTTTATTGTGTTTTTATTATTTTATTAAATTGCTTCATTTTTTCGCAACTGTATTAAAAATAGTCGTTCAGTACACGTGCGGAACCGTCATTGCAACTTGTTCCGACTGTCAACCCTCGCCTTCGGCTGCGCCTCGGCTCGGGTAGACATTTGTCGGAACTCTTTGCAATGACAGCCTTTCCGCACTTGTAATGAAATATACTATTAAACTCGCGTCAGGACACGTGTCCTGATCGAAAATTCGTAAGATGGATGGAGAGTGAAAACTTCTTTAGCGGCGTTGTGCACTTTTTTTGTAATGGGTAAAAAATGGTAAACTCGCGTCAGGACACGTGTCCTGATCGAAAATTCGTAAGACGGATGGAGAGTAGACAGCCGGCGCGGCGTAGGAGAGGAAGTATCCCCCACTCTTTCTACGGCGCGGCGAAAATGTATGCCTGCGCCTGCTGTTTCGTTTAGCTGAGAGATAAACTTTTTAATGTAATATAAATTGTCATTTTTGTGTACGATAGCGCAACAAATAAATATTGTATTCTACCACATAAATGATAGTACTTTTGTACTGATAATTAAAGCAATTCAATTAAACTAAGTGCAATTAAAGTATTTAACTAAAAACTAATCTACGTGTACTACATTTGATAATTCAATCGAAGGGCATAAAAAATGTCCACATTTTGATAAATTTTATTAATGTGAATCGCTGCTTCTCTTAATTTGGTTGAAAAATGTCAGGTCCATAGTGTATCTAATTTGTATAATGTCAAATTTTTTTGCTTCTCATTGAAACGCAGATCTCCTGACCGGTCAACTTGTATGGAGACCAAAAACCATGTCAGTATAATATTCCTTGGAAAAAGTTGTGTAATATTTATAGTCTGAGTCTCCCTTGAAATAGTTTAAGTATTATTTTATTAAAACTAACCTGAGTCTGGAGTGTCTGGACAGATGTACGAAAAAGTTTTTGCCCAAACTGGAACGGACCGTTCCGTTTATAGGCCGGAAGTAGCGACAGGATAATGGATAATTTATTTGTATTACAGCGTTTTTAAATAAAATAATTACAGTGTTACAATTAAAATATTTACAGTGTTAACCTTAGATCTACGTAACGTCATTTAGTCGTGATGTGCTAAATTAACAAAAAATAATATTTAAATACATATTCTAGTGCACATTACGTACGATGGTTGAGGAATATGTGATAAATACCTAAGTATTTATTATTAGACACTAAAGCTTAGATCCGTTAATTTCATCGTCCTGGATTTTCAAGATGCCGACATCTAATTGTTTATTGACCGAAATTCCCTACTAACGAAGCACTTGATGGTCCGATTACTTAAATTTCCTTTTAACTAAACAATTGCCTTAATTGATACTTCATCTTATTACAAAGTTGTGAAAGAGTAAGCACTTAGGGCTAGGACAGACGAGCGACTGTGGTCGGCTACCAGGACGATCGCGCGACGATTTTCGACACGTCACTGGTCGCCGCCCATCGCCAAATGTAATCTTAATGCAATCGCAACGGATTTTAATGTAGTTTTCGTATGTTTAGTATAAAAAGGATAATCAAGATGAAGAGTTAAGAAGAAGGTTTATATATACCCGTGTGAAGCCGGGACATGCCGGTAATTCATATAATCGCAAAATGTCGCGCGCTGGTCGCCGATTGTCGCAGCCGGTCGCGCGGCGCGGTTTGCGACACTAAGTGGAAGTAAACGTCATTCGAAGGAATGGCTATAAAGGTGATTCTTTTTATGACTGTTTGACAAAGCCCATTGCGTATTCGTTTCTGTTAACATTTGACGAAGCTTGTTGCGGGTGTACCTATCATTGTACTTGTATTTTAAATTTAAAACTGGGCGTGTACGTAAAATTTACGTTCTAAATTAATTGTTTTAAATTGACTTTACTTGTCAAAATAAACGATTACGAACTGTAAGTGAAAACAATAGCGTCGATAAGTTCTTTATCATTTGTTCTTATTTCCATTTTACTAAATACTTGATGCCCATTTAATATACTCCACCAAATTATAAAGCAGGAAGACGCTTGGGAAAGTTTGCAAAATATTGTTTTGAGTTGGATCGAGAGTTCTGTCGACGGCACGAGTTCAGAAATGCCGGAATCGTCCAAGAATTTGAATACTACAAGACATTATTTGTCACAGCTTTGGAGCTCCATATTTGACTACCAAATTTGTCACACAAAAAAATAAACACAATGCTCGTACACACGCGTCCGGGGCAACCGTAGATCGACAAATTTAATCCGACTGTCTTGTTCTGGGGAGTGGGGAAATAAACACGTCATTGGTCACTAAATGATACAGATTTGCCTTTGGTTTTAAGACTAGTCGCTTGCCTTATGGTACAATCCTCTTTTACTAAGTCTCGCTTCTATGAACTACGCAACTCGCAAATTACGAAGCACCGAAAATTTGCGACTAATCAATTCTTATCATTCCACCCGGTTTTATTCTCAGTCCTTCACTGTAGAAGCTGTTCGGCTTTGGAACGCACTGCCGCTGTCCATCCGATAGGCTCGAACGCTAGCCAGCTTTAAATCATAAGTCAAATCACATTTCCTTTCTTCTTTGTAAGTCACTCTTTTCCTTTCGCATCTTGTTTAGGTTCTTACTTTCTTTCGTGTACACTACCTTATTTATATTATATATATATATATATATATATATATATATATATATATATATATATATATATATATATATGAGTAATTTATTTATATAAGTATGTATTATATGTATCTATAATATTTTATTTGTATATCTCCTTTGAAATATTGCACCTCACCTGTAACATATCTAAATTTCTTTTATATCCATACTACCCTAAGGTTGCCTGGAAGAGATTGCTGTGCGATAAGGCCGCCTTTTGTATGCTAAAATTTATCTCTATTATTTATGTATAATTTGTTAAATTGTGTGCAATAAAGAGTAAAATAAATAAATACTAAGTGCAAAAAGTTATTTAATAGGCTTATTCAAATTAAACGAAAGTCTTTCTGTTTCCGGGCAAAAATCACATGGTACTACTGCTAACATGAAATTGGTTTTAAAAAATGACACAAAAATCCTTTTCCCTTTCTCTTCTTTTTGAGGAGGCCACCGGTATATACACCAGAAACATATGTCTACAAAAAGCTGTCATGTATCCAGGAATTATTTGTTATCTTCAAGGAAAAAAGCAAACATTATTATTATTATAACTCTTGTTACACCCCTGGTGTTGCAATTGTCCATGGGCAGCGGTGATCACTTACTATCAGTTGACCCGCTTGCTCGTTGGCCGTCCTGTAACATAAAAAAAAACATTTTGCTCAGTGTGTGTAAAAACGTTTACATTTAGCTTTGTATTTCCAGGAATCAAAAAGATTTTTGGGACTAAATGTACTGTAAAGATACTTTTTCATTTCAGCGTTAATATTTACTGTGCTACACGAACTAGTAACGTTGTCACAACACTTGTACAAGATTCACAAGTATATTACGAATGGATGTTTTTATAAAAAAAGAAACGGCGTCCTACAGATTTTTAAAAATTAAGCATGCTATTTCAATAATAATAAAGTAGTGGTTCTGAAAGAGCAGGTAGACCTAGCGAGCCCTTATTACCGTGCAATAACAACAAAAAATTTTTTTTTACTTGACAGTTTACTAAAAATAAACAGTGTAGTCACAAATTGGGAACTTCTTAATAATACTGATAACACTTAAAGTCGTAAGTTATGCAACTTGGGATGGATATCACGGAAGTTCCGAGTCACGTAGCCGAGTTCCGCGAGTCACTGATGCGTATCACTGTTTGTGTTGCCAGTGACAGCGTTTAATCAGCCTTATTAATTTTTTTTAACTATTCCATACTGATCTGCTATAAAAGAAAAAACCTAGAATGTACCAGCTGCTTCTCTTCTCGCGCAGATCGTAAAAGCCGATGGAAGGAATGGGTGAGTCGCAATAATTTTTATAGGCGATGTGGCTAGCAACCTGTCATTATTATTTTGATTTACCATCACGCTAAACGTGGTTGGTCTTACGGCCCTCGTCTCTGTCTACCCCGCGGGATAAGGACGTGATAATGTAGCTGTATCTGTATGAACTAGCGGCCTGCCATGGCTTTGCCTTTCATATTCCAAACGAGGTAGCAGAATTTTACTAAAAACTTAAAATGTATGTAACTTTGTAGCAATCTCTATGTTACTAGATTTTAAGAGACACAATAATAAAGTTTATTTATTTATTATTTTTATATTAATAAGCACAACGTTTACTCATTATTATGCTATCTAATGCATTGATAAGATGTCATGAGAATAAAAATTAAAAGTTGATTCTGCTGAAACTGGCACCACACCTATTTAGGGATCAGAAGCGACAACCACGAAGCGTTGTTAATTCATTTACGGGGCAAATTAAAGGCAAAGATTATGAGCCGGCGTCATGACGCGCTCTTTTAGGTTAAGTTAAGTACATACACAGTTGTTTGCGCATTTTGAGCGATGATACATTTGATGCTGTATTTTATTTTTTATAGCTTACGGTCATTAAGCTACGTCAGATGCCTTAAGTTAGCTCAAGAATTCAAACACAATTAATAAACAACTTTATAAGAAAGTGTTTTTATCACTGATTGTAGAAATTCCTCAGTGTCTATAAATAAAATACATAACAAGTAATTATTTAAATAAATGGGCAAGTGCGAGTTGGACTCGTACATGAAGGATTCCGTACCTGCGCACAATGTTTTAAAGTGCTCAAGAAACATTTTTTTTGTATGACGACCCCTTGAATTTTTATCTTTTTTTTATTTTTAGTATTTTTTGTTATAGCGGCCGCAGTATAATTGGTAAAAATTTCAAGTGTCTAACTATTACGGTTCAAGAGATAGAGCCCTGTGACAGACGGACAGACAGACGGATGGACGGACAGACGGACAGACGGACAGACGGACAGACGGACAGACGGACAGACGGCCAGACGGACAGACGGACAGACGGACAGACGGACAGACGAACAGACGAACAGACAGCGGAGTCTCAGTAATAGGGTCCCGTTTGCACCCATTGGGTACGGATCCCTAAAAAACCAGCTTTTATCTATACCGATGAACCAAAGAGTTTAAAGTGCTCAAGACGAATCAATCGAGCCAAAACTCCCTGATGCTGATGTTATAATGTTTTATCAGAGTTGCCGAGGCCAGTTTCCAGCTTCATCATGAGGTTAGGTCATTGGTATCATAATATTGCATTGTCACCTTAAATACATAAGTATGTGAAGTTTTAGCTCCATGGAACAATAGGAAGTGGATCTAATTTAGCTTACAAGGTTTGATTATGGACACACAGACAACGGAACAGGTGAACTATAAATATAACGTCTAACAAAATATACTGAAACTATTTTAAGGGTGGGTTCAGTACATGATACTGAACAACTTTCCCCAAGGAACTTATATCGAAATATGAAAAATAATTTTTGACTTTCCATACAGACTCGGATCAGCTGATCGGTCAACTTGTACTTATATGTTTCTTGGGGAAAGTTGTTCAGTATCATGGACTGAATCCGCCCTTAAAATAGTTTCAGTATATTTTGTTAGACCCTGTATATGGTGGTAAAAATGTTAAATGTTCCTGTAACGTAAATAAAGAAAACAAAATTACAATATCTGCGTACAATTAGTAGTAACTTTCAGTTTAAAAATGTTAACGACATTTTAATTGCACGTAATCAAATTGTTTTTGTTCTAGACCTGTAATGTTTTACTGCCTGGCCGTAAATACCGCATCTTCGGCAGAGCCAGGAGTCATTAAAATAATAATTTAGCTTTAGGTATCCCGTATCTCGTTTGTTGAACGAGGGTTAAATCAGGTGAAGAGCTTCTTCCATGTCTGTCTCGCCTCTTGCTAGGCCGAGCGCTCGGCCGAACACTTAGGTGTTTGTTTACACACACCGAGTGCTAGGCTGAGGGCATTGTCTCGCCACTCTACTCAGTAGGTGTAATCAGGCTATTATAGACATATGGACTTAAATAAATATTTTAGCCCCTCATGTAGACTATTAAAAATATTTATTGTAAGTACACGCATTTTTCCTTTGCTTTGACTAATGCTAATGACTAATGACTAATGACGAAGATACAGTGCATTATAATTTCGCATGACGTCACGGTATTGTACGATTTTTACAGAGCGGTCGTCACTATCTCCTACTCCGGAACTACCTACTATGCTCTGAATTTTTGTGAAATTTTGCTAATTCGGGAAACCAGAAAATGTGAATTCATTACCTGTGGTAAGTCTAATGGACGGACTAAACAGAATAATACATTTCTGACCCAGTCCATATCCATAATGTTGTTTTCGAGTTCGGGGTGCACTGGCTGTGCAAGGGTGATAAATACCACGTGTGGTGGAGAAAAAAAAGATAGGGCTCTAAACAGTAAAAACTTTCGATAATATATTATTTTACACGAACCGTTTTTATTGTTTTGTTAAACAATAAAAAAGGTTCGTGCTAAGTCCCGTTATATAAATATAATCATGTGTTCAAAGCGCGATAGTTGAAAAACCAATAATATTGTGTTTTAGATAAAGTTATCTAAACATTTCTATAATATTATTTTAATTAAAAAAATATTTTAGACCAAGGCTATTTATTTTGCTGATTATTTAACTTTTATTTTTAATAACGTTATCAACAATATGAAATATTTTACCTAACACGTATTTTACTTGAACAAAGCCGACCAATATGTTAAAATAATATACCAAGCAAAACCCGATATATTTTGTGAAACCCTAATATGAACGTCATGTTTAAAATATGATAGCAATTTACCAGGGGTTACCTTGCCGCTTTTTTAATGGGTAGATTAAAATATTTCGCTAGGGTCAAGTGTCGACCGCTAGCCCACAATGTATGGGCCTTTATTGAACTCTAATGGATTTGACGGAAAGTTGATGTAACGTATTTTGTTTTAATTTTTTTTTGTTTTAGTTTTAGGTACTGGAATTATTAGTACAACACAAAATACAAGACAAACAAAAAGAGTGATTTTTGTAGATAGTAAAAAATAATGGCAGTACATTTTAACTGACTTCATAAAAGGAGGAGGTAATCAATTCGTCGGAATCTTTACTTTTATATGGAACACGTACAAAGAATTTTCCAAATCGATCGATCGATTTGGAAAATTCTTTTTTTATTTAAAAGTATTTCAGGTGGTCCTAAATCAATTGAGTGGTTTGTTTTTAACGAAAATTACAAAAAAGAAATGTCGTCTAAGTATACAATTGTTTGAAGTTTTAGCTTTTCTAGTACATAAGACGGTTTTTTATTTTAAAAAAATATCAATAATCTACACTTCTACACTAATATTATAAAGAGGAAAGATTTGTACCTATTTTTGTATGTTTGTATGTTTGTAATGAATAGGCTCAAAAAGTACTGGGCCGATTTAAAAAATTCTTTCACCGTTGGAAAGCTACACTATTCCCGAGTGACATAGGCTATGTGTGTACCACGGGCGAAGCCGGGGTGGACTGCTAGTTATGAGATATAATAGTTTTAAAAATAAAGGCAGTCTTGTCAATCAATCAAGTCAAATCAATTAATGGCAACAAAATTCCCAAGAGCAACATTTGAATGTACAACTCTGATGTCTACAGGGTTACGGATAGACGGACCGACAGACAGACAATAGTCTCAGTAATAGGGTCCCATTTGCACCCTTCGAGTTCGGAACCCTAAAAAAACCCAATAAATGTACATTGAAATACAATTATTTTATTAGATTCTTATACAAATTGAAATAGTCACGAGAACCAGTTATCTACTATGGAAATAAAAAAACTTTTTTTCTATTTCGATTAACGTTTATTAGAAAGAGTTGTTCAAAATAATGTACTGAATCACTCTTTAAAATATATTTGTACTATCACCTTTCATATCTAAGGCAATAATCTATTCAGTTTGTATAATGTATCTTATCATATAAGTATATTTATTAATTAATTTTACCTAGAGTTAATTTTTTTTCTTTCTTGCCTATAACTTCACACCTCACCTGTTTTCGTTAAACATCTCCAAGTACCTCGGTTGCCTGGAAGAGATTGCAGTTGCGATAAGGCCGCCTTTTGTCATGTGTTTTCTATGATCTAATAATCAGTTTTAATATGTTTTGGTGCAATAAAGATTTTAGCTTACTAGTTTCTGCTGTTATAACATAAATTTATACTTTCTTTACTAAGAAAATATTTGTAAATAACGAAACCACCGCAATAGCTTTTACTAAAAATAAGAGAACATAAATAACTCAATAAAAGTCCGGCTTGACTTATGACTTCAGTAAGAAAAATACTTTATTCTATCACAGAGGGGCTTTTAATGTAGAGAGTTTTAATTATATTAATGGAAATATATAAAATAAATAAATAAATATATAGGGACAAATCACACTGATTAAGCTAGCCCCAAAGTAAGTTTTTAAAACTTGTGTTATGGGATACTAACTCAACGATACTATATTTTATGATAAATAAATATATAGATAAACACCAAATTGAAAAAATATAATAAGTATTATAAATAATTTATGATATTTTTCCAAAATAAAAAACCGACTTCAATACCAGTGAAGTGACAGTCACAGAAAGCCTAAATACGCAACAATTGTATACTTAGACGATACGAGTATATTTTTCAGTTATTTTCGTTTATAAACCCAACTACTTAATCCTGTAAAGTTTACCCTTTCAAACCAAAAAAGCGGCCAAGTGCGAGTCAGACTCGCCCATGAAGGGTTCCGTAGCAGCAAGTAACATTTTACAATTTATGAAAAAACTACTTACTAGATCTCGTTCAAACCAATTTTCGGTGGAAGTTTGCATGGTAATGTACAACGTATATATTTTTTAATTTTATCATTCTCTTATTTTAGAAGTTACCTAGGTAGATTTATTTTACGTACTCTAATTCTCATTTCAACAATTTTTTTTCTTCTTAACTTAAAAACTTTAGTACCTACATCATTATTTTGCTAACATTCGTGGCTTACAATTTACTTCATGTTTCCTGTATATAGTTTTCACGAGCACAAGAGAAGTAACAAATTAAAGGAAAAATACAGTTGCAGTGCAGTGGGCAAACTTTGACAAAGACTTTCAACTGAGAGTACAAAAAAATGCTGTTAGCATTATGGGAAACCTTTGGGCCAGGGATGATTCGGGGCGTTTTCAATAGACTGGAAATTTTGACGAAGCATGTCGCGAATACTTTTTGTAATTAGGTAAGTAAAGTTGACGAAGCGTGTTTTGAATACTTTTTGTACACTTTTTGCGGCTTTAAGCAGACAGAGCCCAGGGCCCAAGACTCAAAGGTCACTTTAAGCATGATGGTGGTAAAAGGGATCAAAATAGTGATGGGTAGCTAGCCAAATGGCCTAATAACATAAAGCCCATTATGAAATCGAAAGAAAAAACGGGCAAGTGCGAGTCGGACTCGTACATGAAGGGTTCCGTACCACCATACAATGTTTTAAAACGCTCAAGAAACACGTTTATTGTATGACAACCCCATTTAATTTTTAACTTTATCTTATTTTTAGTATTTGTTGTTATCGTGGTCATAGTAATACATAATCGGTGAAAATTTCAAGTGTCTAGCTATTACGGTTCAAGAGATAGAGCCCTGTGACAGACGGATAGACAGACGGACAGACAGACGGACAGACAGACGGACAGACGGACGGACAGACGGACAGACAGACGGACAGACGAACAGAGGAACAGACGGACAGACAGCGGAGTCTCAGTAATAGGGTCCCGTTTGCACCCCTTCGGTATGGAACCCTAAAAATGACAATTATTAATTAATACATACAAACATCTAAAGATAATTAAATTATTTTGATTTTGATTCGGTAAATTACTTAAAAATACTTTTCATTGAAACGCAAAACGCTCAATTATAATAACTGTAGCTACAAAAGATTTAAAAAACTACAGAATAACGCACTCTGTTCGCGTCCAAAGCTGCGATTTCTTTTGTAACACAACCCCGGACTGTTCGCTATTGGCTTTTTGTTTATCGCCGCTTTGAACACTAGAAACATGCGGTTTTTTTTTGTTAGTAACTTTAATCTGAGTTGGTTGAAGCCATTGTTTTCATCATTACCATAATCTCAAATACAGGAAGTCCACTGCTCTACATAGATCTCCCCCAAAGAATATCTATAAAGACCGATTGGAATAAATAAAACTATAGAGGTTCTGTGAGAACAGTATAACCGACACTTTCTCCTTTCCCCTGGCTTAGCAAAGCTATTTCAGTGAAATTTGTCCATATAATAACGGTACAGCAAACTTCCCCCTTTCCCCACTCCACTTTCCTTTTTGTTTTTTTTTGCAACATCTTGTGTAAATTCTAATTCAAATTCAAAATATCTTTATTATCATAGGATATTTATTATCTCTTAATAATAGTCACTTTGTTTTGTTTTGCACAAATGTTGACGTCAAATCGTTACTTACAGCTAAGTTTACGCCACTTCCTAGGCGCAAGTGCAGAAGAAGCGGCAACAAACTGCACTGCACGTTTTCTCCAAAGACGTCAACTAACAAACTTAAAACTTAAAATTAGTTAGTTGGATGGACTGAGATTACATTGTTTGTTATGTCATAAATTGAATTATAGTAATTACGAAATTTAAAATAATGTCAATTTGTAAATTAAGTATGTACCAATGAACCTCAATTAAGACATGTCTAAGTATACAAACCTTTAAGAGGGACCCGCGCCAAGCTCAAGCCAGACCTTTTTGTTTTTAAGATAGTCATCGGTCCTATATTACATAAGCTTTGAATTTTCTGTCCGGCATATCAAGGACCAATTCTGGCAATTTACTATAAAAAAGTATACACTTCCGCATAAAAGACTTACTGACTGTATTCAGCCTGTAATACGGGCTAACTAAGTCACTATTATGACGTAAATTTCTATCTGTAAAATCAATTACTTTATTGAACATGAAAATATTTTTCCTTACATACATTAATATTATTGTAGAATGTAGTCCTTAGTGTGTTTCGCAAAATTGAATGAAATCCGTCGATAAATAACGCTACAGTAAAGTTTCCTCTTTTCCTTTCATTTCTCCCCAATCAAAAATCACGATCGACTGAGAAATTTAAATAAATCAAGAAACGTGTGTGCCAATTTTTGTCAAAATCGGTTGAAAAATGCGACCTTTGGTGATAACAAATGGACGGGCAAATTAATTTTTGGCCGATCTTGAATTTTGGTCAATAATAAATGTTCTTGTACAAAATAATGGGATTCTCTGCACATAGCGAACCCAGAACTACCTATGCAGTAAATCATCGTACCTTACTCGCATTGTAACAATTATGTCACATTTTTTCACTCGTAAAATATTTCATAACAGCATAATAGGGTCCCCTTCGGAACATATAACAGTACGGAGTCTTGCTGCATGTTTTGTACATTATCTAGTTTTGACTTTTAATAATATCCATTTTTTATAAAGCGGATTAACTTACGTACTTGTTTTAAACCATGATACACCTAAAACAACGCACTGTTGACGCAATATACGTGGTTACTTTTAAAACACCGGCAACAGCAAGAGCAGTCAGTGATACTGAACCACTTTCAAATTCGGCTTCCCATACAAATCGGCGCTCAGCCAAATGGATTTTGTATGGGAGGTTGAAATTTTTTTATTGATTTTCGATAATTGTTTTAAGGTGAAGATATAGGCAAATGACCTTGAAGTGGCGCCCTCATTTGAAATAAATTGTTAACTCGTAAATATTGAGATAATTTCGATATTACTCTTCGTCATGCACTAGATATCCCTTTAAATTATTTTATAAACCACCGTTGAAAGTATTTACATTAGTCCGTCTAGCTTTAAAACTTGCCTCCGCCAAAAGTGGCCACGGCAAGTTTTAAAGCTAGACGGATCACCAATAATAGTTTTAACGGCAGTTCATAAAATAATTTAATGGGCTATCTAGTGCATGACGTAAAGCAATATGGAAATTATCACCATATTTACGAGTTAACAATTTATTTCACACTTCAAGGCCATTTGCCTATATCTTCGCCTTAATGGATATATTCAATTCAATTCCATTCAAAATATCTTTATTATCATAGGATATTTATAATATCTCTTAATAATAGTCACTTTGTTTTGTTTTGCACAAATGTTGACGTTAAATCGTTTTAAAATATTTTTTTTATATTATTAACAAAATATGTTTTAAAAGTAACCCTGTATGATGTCAAACATAATATACTGAAACTATTTTAACGGTAGATTCACTCCATGATACTGATCAACTTTTCCAAAGGAAGATATAGGTAAACCGAAATATTTAAAATAAAACTATGCTTTCCATAGAATCTCGGATCAGCTGATCGGTCAAATTGGAATGTTGAAAAAAAAAACATATTTTGATATATAAGTATATTCCTTGGGATAAGTTCAGTATCTTGAATAATAATAACAATACACTTTATCAAAACACTTGAAAAAAAATTCTATACAAAAAATAAATCAACGGTGTACAATAGGCGGCCTTATCGCCAAGGCAATCTCTTACAGGCTACCTTTGGGTGAAAGGATTGGCTGAAAAATAATAAATGTGCGATTGTGAAACTAGTAATAACCTAATTATATGGTGAACTTGAACTGAATCTACCCTAAATTATTATAAAGTTTCTGTATATTTTTTTGAGCCTGTATAATAATTTAAACTTTGTATTCTTATATAAGTATTTACTTTTTAATTTTATTTATTTGAATGATAAATACATACCTACTTCCATACACATTACTTTTTTACCCTTTACAGAGTGAGCCTAGGGTCATGAGATTTGTAGTGCCATGATGAGCATTTAGGTTGCTAGCTGCATCGTCTATTGATGTGATCGGCTTTTAGATTCCCTCGTATTGTCTTGTATCATTCCCTCGAGCGGCTTGCATGCCCTGCACGGAAGAAAAGGAGAAAACGACAACTTCTAGAATATTCTACGACCTTTCTTTTCTCTCGGACCAACATGAAAAATATGTAAAAAAAAGTGTAAGTAAGGTAGAGGATGCAGTCTTAGATGGAGTGGTCGCAGTGTGCAACTTTGAAGCAATGTAAGCTTGACCAAATTTTAATTAAAAACAACAACAGCATCACTGTATGTTACATCCTACATAACTAACGTAAAAATCAGCTACATGTCAGCCAGTAGCAGATTTTTCACGTATGTTACCCGTATGTAACATATAGTAATGTCGGTGTCACACGTTAGTTTTAACCAAAAAAAAACAAGTGAATTGTCCTTTTCTACTTATTTATTTTACCTATATATTAAAAAGCTTCGAATGTACCAGCTACTTCTTTTACCGCGCAGATCGACAAAGTCGATTAAGGGAATGGGCGAAAATGTAAATCATGTTAATAGGCAATGCGGCTAGCAACCCATCGCTATTTTGATACCTTTCTCCACCTTTTTGCCTACTATCACATTATATTATATTACACTAGCTTTTGCCCGCGGCTTCGCCCGCGTAGATTAGGGGCATGAAAAATAGATGTTGGCCGATTCTCAGACCTACTGAATATGCTCACAAAATTTCATGGGAATCGGTCAAGCCGTTTCGGAGGAGTACGGGAACGAACATTGTGACACGAGAATTTTATATATAAGATTATATTATTAAGCCTTTAAGTCTTGCAGCCGTGGGTTTTGTCTGTTTAGAGCAGTAAGACCCAAAATGCTCTGTCTGCTCCATTAGGTATAAAGACATGATAGTGTTTAGTGCATAATCAAACAATGGATATGTTAACATCATGGGTTTCAGAGATACAAGCCAATTAAGTTAGTGTCAGAGGCTTTTTATAATCGACTCTTCATTCATTTTATAAAGAAATCGGCAGAACAGTAAAATTTACGCGCCAACTTCCAATACAACCAATTTAAAGTGTTGTAATCAATCCAATATATGATTACGCTTATGCATCAGCTGCATTTAATTTGCGAAATATTGCGAACGAGGGTTTTGATAACTGTTCAACACCAGCCTTAACTTAAATGTATGTTTCTAAAATGAAAAAACTTTTGAGGGCTTAAATTTTGCAGTGAGCTCTCATACATAGAAGGCATTCTCGTAATATCGGAAAATAATGGAGCAGCGCCCCTATTTCTTCCAACCATTTCCTGTCATATAACTCGAGAAATATACTAAGACCTTTATTTTATTTTGACTCCAATTACTGTTATGAAAAGGATCTAGAACAGACTGCATTTTGTTCTCTGTTATCATTAAAAGTTATTTTACTGTTCTAGGGAGAAAAAGGATACTTTTTCTATTTTCAGTGAAGTCCGTATGATATTTTAAATAATACTGCTTCGTCTTCATTTAAGAACCAGGCTCTTGTCGGTGTCATTGTATAGATACATTTAAAGACGCACATAATGTCGATTCTTGGCAGAGATAATAAAGTGATTTGCCATTTATTCCTACATTTGTTTACAAAAAATACAAACACTCGAAACTAATGATTTAATAACGAACACACCGACAACGATACAGGTAAAACTACATAAAAGCTTTTAAGTAATATAAAAAGCGTTCTTTAACAGTATTTCACATCCGTTGTTAACAAACGACGTTCAGAATGAAAGTTAAACGTCATAATTACAACACGTTGGAAATATTTATGTCACCACGGCTTTTGTAATATTCGGAGCAATAACATGTGAGTAAAAATAACACTGGTGTAATTAAAACGGATTTATGTGTTGTGAAAATGGTAATTTTCAGAATGAAATAGACAAAAAAATTTAAAAGTTGCTTGTTTGAAAATGTTATTTTAGCACAAACATCTATTAAAAGAACTTCTTTCTCATGGAAGGTTTATGTTGAACCGCGTTGTTTTCACACTAGTATTAACTTGTTGCCCACGTACCACGTACACGTACCACGTAGGCAATTAATTAATATATGCATGTAGCACAGGACCGAGATGGGTGAGATGGAAGAAAAAAAAGCTGAAGAGTGCACTCGAGGCATTGAAACAGCACATCTAATGATGTAATGCTCATTTTACTCGTATTCCAGAAATTCAGCGTTTCCCATCTGAGTAACTATAAAGTTATCATCTAAGTGTACAAGTTCGCGGGTAGATAAACATATTACAGCTTTTATGTCGTCATAGTCAACGCTTTGGATATCTAAGCTGCAAAGGGATGCCTCGACTGCAAAATAACTAGAGTACAGAAAGATTTCTGCTTGATGTTTTTGAACCGACCCTGTGCGACCAGAAACGAAACATATAGATAAGATGCAAAACACATGTGTTTCGATTGGTAGGTTTTCAATTTTGCTTAGTTTAGTTTAAATTTTCTTTATATACATGCTGAATTTTTATTGGTTTTGAAAATGTCGTATAGTAAATAAATTCCTCTATCCATTTATGTAATCCTTTGTGTACGACATTATTTTCTCAACTTTTTTATTACGATTTTTGATTGAGACCACGTAGTTACTGTTGCGTGACCCCGGCGAACTCGAATACGAAAACGTAGGAGGGTGCGCGGCAAAAAGCAGACTTTGTTACGCTTCTAATTGATCTTACATTTTTTACTTTCAAGATTTAATCAACATTTTTGATTCAGATGTTTTATTTTGACTAGCTAATTGGGGCTTACTAACGATACTTCTTCTCCAAAACCGATAAAAAATCATCAAAAGTGTATATTCTTTAAATTTCGCCGTGTGGTTCCCGGCTGAGTAGAAAAAGACCACTTCAAGTCTTCGCGTGGATATCGTAGAAGACGACTTAGAAACACAAGCTAAAAAAAGAATATAAACTTCAATGAGACCTCTCCAACCCGTCTGGCCAACGATGAGAATGTAGGCAAAATCCTCTGGCTGCTCTGGCTAATATATGGCTCTGGTAGTACAGAGAGGGTCGTTCTCCTGCAGTGGAGACTAAAAAGACCTGATAATAAAAAAAATGTTGACACGATAAATCAGTCTACATTCAGCATTCAACTGTATTTCACTAAGATCCTTACAAAATACCAATATCCAGAAATTTATATTGCCATTTCTTCAGGGTTAAGGCGCGTGTAGCAACGGTACCCAATTACCAGTATGAGGGTCGTATTTGCCCCCTTGCCAACTTAGTTGTTTTTTTTTTATGTCGGTCGATAGAAAGTCATTCCTGTATATTCGACATTTATTCAAAGGTAGTTAACTGTAAGAGCTTGCCATATGCATTAAAACTTGCATATTAATATGCTGCGGTTGGTTTGATTCACATCTAAAACTCTCTCTTAGCAAATTGGTTAAATCCCATTTCCAAGTGGGCCAAGTTTAGTTTGCTTGCGACTGAGTGACTTACTTTGTTTTACAATAGAACTATTGATATTTCGATTAAGTATGGTATTATTGTATTACTAGGGGCCCTAAGAGCTATAAACCTCGCGACTCACCCCCATCCCGTTGAAGTTTATCGAATAAAAAAGTTTTTCAGACAAAAAAGTTGCACCTTAATAAGGGCAACAAAAAAGTTTTGTGACACATTTGAATTTTTTTTGAAATGGCAGGAATATAATTTTTTTAAAGTTTTAAAAATTTCTAAATACATTGCGGGAAAAGCTCTATATAATTATATTATCGAACCTGTTTATAAAATTGCTAGAGAATCGGTTGATAAATGCGATCTGTAGGCGAGAACAAACTGACGGACAGACAGACAGACGGACGGACAAAAGCATTTTTGGCCAATCTCGAAACTGAGACGCTTCGCTCGCTCAGGCAATTTTAACAATAGTTCTGAAAAAAACATATTTAGCGTGTCCCATATGCAAAAGTGTATTTTTTTAGAATAGAATAACTTATTTTCATAATTGTTATTCATATTATCCCAAAATACATTTTTTTATTTCCTTCCATGCAGTGTTTATACAAAATGTCTGCGTTAGGTAAAAATAAAAAAATTTAACATTTCTTGCATTAATATAGTATCTTTCATATAACTAAACACATACTTTTACCAAAAATTTGAAGAAATAAAGAGATTTGGTCATATCTCTTTTTTTCTTCAAATTATACGTCATAATAAATTAAGCTAAAGAAAAATTATTTATCATTATACAAGTAGGACCGTTATGTTATTCAGCATGCTGTTCTGAAAAAATAAACGGGCAAGTGCGAGTCGGACTCGTACATGAAGGGTTCCGTACCTTCGTACAATGTTTTAAAACGCTAAAAAAACACGTTTTTTTGTTTGACGACCCCTTTAATTTTCAACTTTTTTATTTTCAGTATTTGTTGTTATAGCGGCCACAGTAATACATAATCGATAAAAATTTCAAGTGTCTAGCTATTACGGTTCAAGAGATAGAGCCCTGTGACAGACGGACGGACAAACGGACAGACGGACAGACAGCGGAGTCTCAGTAATAGGGTCCCGTTTGCACCCTTTGGGTACGGAACCCTAAAAAGCAGTACTTTTAATAAATATTATGCTCACATTTAATAAACATAAATCCTTACGATATTTGATATTTACTCAGCTTATATTCATAACTTTCCTTTAATTTGTTTTGAAAGTTCAAATTAGCCTAGGGTAAGGTAATAGACAATTATTATAATAGATACTTCGGAGTTTCTGATGCGGTGGTGGTGCTTTTAGTAGAAAATTTGATGGTTATTTGGATACTTCAAACAATGACGTAGCTAAATTGAGGCAGGCAGGGTGCGTGCCCTGGGTAAGTATATAAGGGAGCGGCATATCTAGATTAAAGAAGTGTAATGTCACAAAAGACAGTAAGTGTATTACATACAGAACGGAATCTCCTTAGGTCCCTTGCAATATGCGTCCCCGTTCTCTGTCCCCGCACCTCTCCCCCGTTCTCGTCTTGTCGAGGAGCGAGAGCGGGCGAACACATACCCATTGACGTGTGCACGTCGGCGTGCACACGTCAATGGGTGTGTGTTCTTACTCTTACTAATGGCTCTTTTAGCTGTAGACCTCGCGAGTCTGTCTTTGCATATTAAATTAATACAACGTGTAATTAACCTCTGCGTAATAAATCGAACCACAGGCTTTACTAAACCATTACAGTATAATGATATTAAAATAACAGTCAAAAACAAGAAAAATTCCGCATTTCCATACGAAAATGTGCAGCCACCCGGGCAATTTGTTAAGCCCTTGGTTAAATTTATTACGCATATGTAATTTACAGATTCTATAGCATCACAACACTGACCCCTTGAAGTTTACCGGATGAAAAAGTTGTTGGGAGAAAAAGTTTTACATTTTTGAATATTCTTCACTTTCGTTTTTAAACCCCGCCCCGCCATTTTGAAAAATAATCAAAAACCGAATCAACAAAAACTTCGTATAATATGGTTGGTATAGTATCTATCTCCTCACAAAATTTCCAACATTGAATGTTTGACAATTTTGCTCAACATGTATTCATTTTCACAGCTGTGGTTGTAATGATTTAGGTACATTAACGGGACATAACAACATTTTTTTTTTTTGGATCTTACATTTATATGGACCATCAAGTCAGACTATAATTAATACCCAAATATTACTACAGCACTGGGCTGTATAGCCGCTCAATACGCCACTCACTCCAGCTATTTCGGTTAACAACATGAGCGCTATAATGCCAAATGGAGTTGTGAAACTAGGGTTTTGTTGGGGCACTAACGGACAAATGATGCTTTATTTTTTTTGTTTAAAATCTAAAACAAAGTTTTTGAGAGGCAAGAACAGAATTCAAATACTCATTCTTATCTTAGTTTTTCTTTGGGTCCCACTGCTGACAAGATCTAAAAGTGTTTGGAGTGAGAAATTGGCGAGAAAAGGCCAAATATAGAACCAGCTGGAGAGATTTGCTTCACCAGGCCAAGGCCCACCCGAGGCTCAGTACCTAAGATGATGATGATGTCTTTAGGTTCCACTGCTGGGCAAAGGTCTTCCCTTTCTTTTTCCACTCATCTTTGTCCGTTGCAGCCTGCTGTTATTCCCTCATGAAGCTGTCGATGTCGTCTCGCCATCTTCTTTTTGGTCGCCCTCTACGCCTGCGCCCTTCTAGCACCCCCAATCCTTTAGTATCTTTTTATAGTTAAGATTAAAAATCCAACACGCCGCCGTAGCAGCTATTGTCACTGAAAATGTGTCTTTTTTTCTTCACATTATGTTGTACATTCAAGCTAATAGACCTAGTCGAACGATTAATATTTTTAAGTTATTTACACTATTTATATAAATAAAAAAACATACACACAGTCTTATTGCTATTCTTTATTTTTACACTATTAGGCTGCCTGACTATTTAATAAACGGGCAAGTGCGAGTCGGACTCGAACATTAAGGGTTCCGTACCACCGTACAATGTTTTAAAACGCTGAAGAAACACGTTTCTTGTATGACGACCCCCTTTAATTTTTAACTTTTCTTATTTTTAGTATTTGTTGTTATAGCAGTCATAATTATACATAATCTGTAAATATTTCAAGTATCTAGTTAATGCCATTATAAAGATCGAGTTAAAAACGCTGAAAACAACACGTTTTTTGTATGACGACCCCCTTAAATTTTTAACATTTTATTATTTTTAGTATTTGATGTTATAGCGGCCACAATAATACATAATCGGTGAAAATTTCAAGTGTCTATGCTGTTGCGGTTCAAGAGATAGAGCCCTGTGACAGTCGGACAGACGGACAGACAGCGGAGTCTCAGTAATAGGGTCCCGTTTGTACCCTTCGGGTACGGAACCCTAAAAACTAGTTTTAAAATTTATATAATATAAATAAATGTTGTTGAATATGTAAACACTCTTAGGCATTTATATGTGTCTACCTTGATTGATATAGCTTTAAAGTTTGTAACACAACGATTCTAATGACTGGAAAATGTATAAGATGTGGTGGTCCTAGAAAAATATTTTTATAGTACTTTTTCAGTGAAAATGCCACCAAATAAAGGTAAGTAACTGACTGTTTAACTCTGATTAGGTATATGTAGGTATTCTACTTTCGTCATATGTTATATATTTGCTTTTTCTCATCGATGGAGATGAAAAGAAGAATGTGCTACACGGTGTACGGTAATAGTTTATCTCGGGCGATATACTTGAATCACTCACTCACTCACTCAGGATTCCACCGTAGAATCCCTTGCTACGCTCGTGATTCTATTGTGGCATCCTTCGTTTCGCTCTGGATTCAAAGTAGCGCCCTCGCGTTAAAACTATTACCTTTACGCCTTGTAGCACAATCTACTATTTGTTACCTGCTAGAATGACTGAGAGGTCAGTAGTGAGACTTATTTGGACATGTTTACGATTGGGCTCAGCAAAACGACCGCACTTTTAGAATCACAAGCAAAAACACGTAAAATATATTTGTGGTTTGCGATTTATTGGTCGTAAGTGAAGTAAGCTAAATCGTATGGGACTAAAACAGACTAAAACTTGAAGAATGGATATGGTTTTCGTTATTTTATTATTTAAAAAAATCCAATAATAATAATGTAACAATACACTACAACACTATGTTATTGGATATGATAAGTAGGTTCTTCATCATAGTCAGGTCTTTTTTTTTTAGTCTCCACTGCAAGAACATGACCCTCTCTCTCTGTACTACCAGAGCCATACGTAGCCAGAGAAGCCAGAGGATAGGGCCTCTCTCCACGCTGGTTGGAGAGGTCTCATTGATGTTTATAAGCTTTGTTAAGCTTGTATTTCGTCACCTTCTACGACATCCACAGGAAGACTTGGAGGTGTTCCATCTCTGCTTTGCCGGTAACCTTACGGCAGTAGTTTCTTTTATTATTTAAATTGATGTTCAGTCCCAAACTGAAAAAAAAGTTGTGATTAAACTGCGCAAATATTTTTTATTAATCTGTTAGTAAACTAATTTTTGGTAACCCTCTTTTATTAGGTTATCAAAGTCGATATTTTCAGGATTTACGTAATTTTCGATTGACAAAGTTGCTAAGTTTGTCAGCCTAGACTGGGATATTGTTGATCGTAGATTGGTTAATCAATAAGTCAGCAAAATTGTTTCTAATAGATTTTTATGTACTTGGATAAGGAAATATTTAACTTTTGTTTCTAGGACGTCGGGATTGGAAGTACTGTTTACTGGTGTCAGATTTTTCAAGCTGCCTAAAACATCTGACGTACCTCAATAACTGTCATCTGGGGACAACAGTTATTACTACACACTCAATAAACACTAGTGAAACTAGTGTCAGGTTTCCTCACCATATTTTCCTTCACCTTCACAAGCAAGTGGTGGTAGTTAACAAGTAATTAAAAAAAAAAACAAAAAACCCGACTGCCCCATACAACATAAGCTGGATTATATGTTGTTTTTAGCATTCTCATTCCAAATTAAAAACTTACGTAATTTAAATGTCTTAGTTGCGTATTACAGGCTGAAAACAGTCAGTAAGTCGTTTAAGGGAAAGTGTATACAGTTTTATAATAAATTGCCAGAATCGGTCCTTAATATCTGATAGTAAATGACTCCTTTTATTTTTTAAATAATTAAAACTGAATATAACAACAATAAATTAAATCTAAAACTAATATTAAAAACATTAATTTATATAAAAAATTTAACCCAAATCGCCATTGTCAGCAGGCAAGGTCCCTAAGAGGCTGGCGGCATTTCCACGTTGTGTGGCCAGGCTAAGCTTTTGGCCAAAATGCGCACCAGCTCTAGGGTCCCCAGAGACGTCGATCAAACGTGCGGAGATCTCTCTAAACAATTGACGAGATTCCGCACCCCAGGGCCCTAATGTCTCCAGGGCGAAGGGCGCAAATATATTATTATATGATTCGCCCAGACCTGCGTACCTGCGCTTTTAACCATTTCAGTACAATATCAAAAGATAAATAAATGATTATGACTTGACTTGACTTTGTTGACGTCAAGCCAGCATTTCTTGGGTCTATCACGTCTTCCAGGGCCCGACGGAGGCAGCAAGGCTATAAATTATGCCTGGTTGTTTACAAAGTTATTAAAAAAGTTAGCAAAAAGTTATTGCAGACAAACGTACATCATTCATAAAACCTACTTCCCACCAATTACATTAGTGTAGAAGCTAAGTGTATAAACAACTGTGTTAATGAGAATGTACCATAACTTTTGATCCGACACTTCAGGATAGACACATCATTTCCATTATGTAATTGTTGTGGTTCAAGTTATAAGAGGTTGCATTCAGTTCCAGTTAGCCTGACATGCTCAGTGCTCAATGTCCAGACTGATGGTTGCGCCGTGGTTCGAGTCACTGGGTTTCCTCAAATATGGCTGAGTTCTGCAATGGCTGATTCAACGCGTCGTAAACGGGTGCCGCCAGTAGGGACTGGTCAGCTCGGTTCCATTTTTTTAGACTACTCAGTGTATTTCTGTAAATTGGAATTGGCACTAGCTCGCAAACTTTATCATTACATGTTTTGTCATTACATTTTATTAGGCATAAAGTCATTGAAAATTGACAAAGCCCTTCTGGCGCGTAGGTGACCACTTTGTAAATGAATCTCTTTCGGCGTTTCTTCTCAGCTTTGGTCATTGCGAAACACTAGTATCGGTAGCTTTTTTTTAAATAAATAATTAATAACTTAAATATATACCTACACTAAAATTATTGACATGTAAAAGCGCCTGCGAAGGCCTAATTAAGTACTGAATAAATTTTTAAAAAACGGCGAAAACTGGCCCTGGTAACACACAACGTCTATCGAAACATGGGCCGTGCTTCAGTCTCTCCAGCGGTGCCGTATTGACTATCGGTATATTAAGGTGTTGAAGTGTTTATACAACAAAGCCACCATGTCGGTCCGAGTACAGGAGCTCAGTACGAAGGCTATTCCATTGCAAAGAGGCGTGAGACAGGGAGATGTCATATCTCCAAAACTGTTCACCGCTGCTCTGGAAGATGCCTTCAAGCTTCTAGAATGAAAAGGACTGGGCATTAACATCAATGGCGAGTATATCACTCACCTTCGATTTGCCGACGATATCGTTGTCATAGCAGAATCAATGGAGGACTTAAGTACGATGCTTGAAGACCTAAATCGAGTTTCCCAACAGGTTGGCCTGAAAATGAACATTGACAAGACGAAGGTCATGTCGAATATGCACGTAACGCCTTTACCTGTTTCTGTTGGGAGCTCCACCCTCGAAGTTGTAGACCAGTATATCTACCTGGGTCAATTGATCCAGGCAGGAAGTTCCAGCTTCGAGGAAGAGGTCTTTCGACGAATCCGACTCGGCTGGGCAGCGTTCGGGAAGTTACGCAGTGTCTTCTCGTCCAAAATACCCCAGTGCCTCAAGACAAAAGTGCTTAATCAATGTGTGTTACCAGTGATGACTTATGGCTCTGAAACGTGGTCCCTTACTATGGGTCTCACAAGAAGGCTCAAGGTCGCTCAGCGGGCTATGGAGAGGGCTATGCTAGGTGTTTCTTTACGTGATCGAATCAGAAATGAGGAGATTCGTAGAAGAACTAAGGTCACAGACATAGCCCAGCGGATTAGCTCATTGAAGTGGCAGTGGGCGGGGCACATAGCGCGAAGAACCGATGGCCGATGGTGCAGAAAGGTTCTCGAATGGCGACCACGTACCGGCAGGCGCAGCGTAGGACACCCACCTGCTAGGTGGTCAGACGACCTGAGCAAGGTTGCAGGAAAACGTTGGATGCAGGCCGCTTCCGAATGGTCGTTTTGGAAATCCTTGGGGGAGGCCTATGTCCAGCAGTGGACTTCCTGTGGCTGATATGATGATGACGAAATTTTTAAAATAAACGAGCAAGCAAAGTTATCCAAATTGACTTGAACAATGATGAGGAGCTTGTTTGGCCCGGTCGGTGGGAGTACACACAATAAAACTATATTGGTCTGAATAATCAACAATAAAATAAAAATTTCTATAGTGCGCTGCGCAATGTAAATAGGTATATATTTATTTATTTGTATATTAACTTTGTTTATTGAAATTTGACATGAAAAAGAAAAAAGTACTAATTGAATTACGAAAAAATTTGTATGAATAAATTTACATCATTTTTAACCGACTTCAAGAATAGTCGCTCTGGCTTTTGACTTGTGCCAAATGTACGTAGCAATAATTACATTTTGGGAAAACACGAGCTTTTGTCTCCTATGTTTTGAAATGGATGAATATTTAATTTGACTCAAAGTGGTCTGAATTGTTTTTTAATAAATTTATTTCTATTAAGTAACTTAGTATTATAAATTGATTCTACGAGTACACTTACTGAAGTAGGTACTTTAGCTAACAGTAACTTAAGAATGTCCAATTTCCATTGTATATTTTTTTATATATGTGAACTTGTTATAAAATATAGTATCGTTGAGTTAGTATCCCATAACACAAGTCTCGAACTTACTTTGGGGTTAGCTCAATCTGTGTGATTTGTCCCAAATATATTAATTTATATTTAAATCTGAGTTATGTCTGAATTACATAATTTGACCTCAACGCTTTTTTGCGTGGTTTCATAACATCCATACATTTAAACAAATATTTACATGCATAATATTATTCGGACAATGGATATGTATATATCAACAATAGCCAGACTACAGAATATCCAGAAATAAATAATAAATAAATTTCGTTCACGCTTAAGTCTTTTTTCTTCTTAAAAGAATTAACTTGCCAGTAAGCAATTGCATTTATGTATGATAAGCAATCCTCAGACTTTTTTACTTGTAATGAAAATTGTTCTTAAGGTGAAGATATAGGCAAATGACCTAGAAGTGGCGCCCTCATTTGAAATAAATTGTTAACTCGTAAATATGGAGACAATTTCCATATTACTCTTCGTCATGCACTAGATAGCCCTTTAAATTATTTTATGAACTGCTGTTAAAACTATTATTGGTGATCCGTCTAGCTTTAAAACTTGCCGTGGCCACTTTTGGCGGAGGCAAGTTTTAAAGCTAGACGGACTAATGTAAATACTTTCAACGGTGGTTTATAAAATAATTATAAACCACCGTTAAAGAAATATGAAAATTATCACCATATTTACGAGTTAACAATTTATTTCACACTTCAAGGCCATTTGCCTATATCTTCGCCTTAAATCTCCAAAGCAGCATCGTCAACTTAACAAAACCCCTTATAAAAGTATTATAAAATCTGGTAAAACCATATGGTTTAAAGTGAGATTTTATATTGCTTTTCATATGTCAAGTTTTAGGATTTTCTTTAATATTTAACCTCTTTATTTAAATTGGATATTTAGAAAATATCTAATTTAAATAAATGTTTTATGTATATACATCAAATTTAAATATCTAATTTAAGTAAAGAGGTTTAAATATTAAAGAAAATCTTACAACTTGACAAGTAATCTCGTCTAAAAAATTTCAAGCATTAGTGACTCCGAGAGGTGCTAAGGCGCTAAATGCTTAGGTCTAAGACGCCTAAAAACCTAACTTTAATCAAGACATTTCGGTTTTATTACGTCTAGATTTTCATGTACTTTAAGCTTACTCTGTCTGCGGTTTATCTAGGTTTTTATCGGGACAATCCAGTCTAGATAGGCTTGTCTTAAATTTTAAGATATGTCTAAAGTTACGTACGCACATACATAAGTCTAGGCAAAATATTATGATACGCAGTATTTTATATAATTTTACATAAATAAAATATAATATTTTACTTAAGTGTACATTATACTTTATCAGCCTTAGAAGATACCACATATCACTGTTTTCGCCCGTTTAATTGTAGCTATCTCCATAAGCTACACATAGTCGCTTGTTAAAGTACTTTTGACAATGTATATAAGAGAAAACCTTACCAAAATATAGTAAACATAATTAAAATTGTCTTGGTGAGTGTTAAAATAGTGTAATAAGGAACACGGCGAAGTGTAAAGAAATAACTTTTCATTGGTAAGTACCGTATTTCATTGTTTGAAAATTAAATACGTATGATAAAATTCACGCTGCCACAGAAGACAGTAAGAGTATACAGAACGACGGAATCTCCTAAGCTCCAGCGCAATATGCGTCCCCGTTCCCCATCCCCGCACCTCTCCCCCGTTCTCGCCTTGTCGAGGAGCCAGAGCGGGCGACAGCGAGCGAACACACACTGCACGGCGCACGCGGCCGCACAAGAATGAGGGAGAGGTGCGGGGACGGGGAACAGGGACGCATATTGCGCATACCTTAGGAAATTTCGTTCTGTACACTCTTACTGTCTTCTGTGACGCTGCCATGTGTTCAAAAATAGAAAGGCTTTGCACAAATCAAATCGAATCAAAACATCTTTATTAACATAGGATATTTATAATATCTCTTAATAATAGTCACTTTGTTTTGTTTTGCACAAATGTTGACGTCAAATCGTTACTTACAGCTAAGTTAATGCCGCTTCCAAGGCGCAAGTGCAGAAGAAGCGGCAACAAACTGCACTGCACGTTTTCTCCAAAGACATCAACTAACAAACTTAAGCCTTCTCCCAAAGAACATTCTTTATATAAGCTTTGAATTTTCTGTTTGGCATATCAAGGACCGATTCCGGCAATTTATTATAACAAAGTATTCTTATTATAACAAAGTATACTGCTACCCGTAGTCGCCTCTTACGACACCCGAGGAAAGGGATGGTGACAAATAATATTCTACTCTGCCGTCACCACACGGCTCAAAAAGAAAGATATATCTATCTATATTATTCGTGTTCTTTGAAAAATATTTATTGATAAATTATCTTGACCTGATGAATAATAAACGAAGAGAATAAGATGAATATTAAACGCGCTATACACGAAAATTTAATTTAAATAACATTAACCTTTTTTATTGTTTTGTCCAACGTTTCGAAAAATGGTTACATCTTTTGTGGTCGCAGACTGACTGCAGAGCAGCGGTGTCGTCTTGTTGATGGTGAACGTAGATTTTTTGATAATAACACTACCCACATTTTATAATGTCATTAGTATCACTACTCACATTGTCTTTATATTTACGTATTAACCCCGGTACACACTACACTAACTGTATCTATCTGTTTATTCGACACTGACTTAAGCGTTTTTACTTTTGCAATCACTGGGTTCCATGCAGCTGATAATTTAAATCCGTTTTCCCTGTTGAAAGTTTTGTGCTTCTTAATTTCAACAGTTTCTCGTACTATTCTTTTATAATAGTGACGATCGGACGATAACACTTTTGGCTGGTGTAGTTCAATCCAGTGGTTGCAATTGGTGTCCATAAGGTGTTCAGCTATTGCGGACTTGTTGGTCTGTCTGTTTTTTACAGCTGCGATATGTTCCTTGACTCTTTCCGCTATTGTGCGTTTAGTCTGTCCTATGTATGAAACGTTATACAATAACGTTAAAATTTGATCTATGTTATGTCGTTGACAGATACAGTTAGTGTAGTGTGTACCGGAGTTAATACGTAAATATAAAGACAATGTGGGTAGTGACACTAATGACATTATAAAATGTGGGTAGTATTATTTAAAAAATCTGCGTTCACCATCAACAAGACGACACCGCTGCTCTCCAGTCAGTCTGCGACCACGAAAGATGTAACCCTTTTTGAAACGTTTGTTAAATGGAAAAAAGTTAGGACTAAAATTAACCAGAAACTATTCTTGATTTAATAACCGTTATATGAGTATGCAGAAATAAAAATAAAAGAGGCGAGTACTTACAGAGTGTTTAATTGTATAATCCAATAAAACCAGAACAAAATCCTTGTGTTTCACTTCACAGTTCACAACTAGACCTTTCCGCTCCGCAGTTGAAACCATAATGCTCGATAGTGCCCGCAAACCCCCGCTCGTGCCCCACTCTCCCCACTTTATCAAGAAAAGGTAAGTGGGGCACCGACCAATCAGCGGCCACTATTTAGCACAACAACAATGAATAGTCAATTGCGAAACTTTTATATCAATAAATGTTTGATTTCTATCTTATTTGTATGAAATTAAACATTCACATATTTTACAATTATATTTATCTTTACCTAGCAATTAAATAATAATTAACATTCTAACACGTTGGGCAAAACAATAAAAAAGGTTCGTGCTAAGTCCCTTTATATATATATGAAAATCATGTGTTCAAAGCGCGATAGTTTAAATAACATTTTCGATAAAATTCGTACAAGTACTGTTATTGTAAGGCCTAAGTACTTATCACGACAAATGTGATAATCCCAAACTCGATGTGGTTAGGAAACATCAGATCAGCCTCTTGTCATTTTAATATTGCATTGTCATCACATTAGCATACAAAATTTCATCTCAATCAGAAACCAGACAGTGGGTCAAGTGTCTAGCTATTACGGTTCAAGAGATAGAGCCCTGTGACTGACGGACAGACAGACAGACGGACAGACGGACAGATGGACAGACGGACAGACAGACGGACAGACGGACAGACGGACAGACGGACAGACGGACAGACGGACAGACGGACAGACGGACAGACGGACAGACGGACAGACGGACAGACGGACAGACGGACAGACGGACAGACAGCGGAGTCACAGTATTAGGGACCCGTTTGCACCCTTTGGGTACGTAACCCTAAAAAGACAGGCCAAACTAAGTAGGTAATTTAATTATTTAAAAATAAAAAGTAGGATTTACAAAATATTTACTGAAATTGCAGGCAAACAGTAGTCCATAAAATACTTTGAAGGGTTATCTAGGAATTGGTAGTTGCAAAATTTTAAATAATGTCTCCGTTTTCTTTGAAATGATTTATTTTAAATGGGGGCAGCACTGGACCCCGGAAAATTCAAGTACGGCCTTAAATACCTTATCATCTATTTTTAAATACTTTAAGGCGACATGGGTTCACAATTTGCAATACTGTGCGTGTTTTTTAAAAATCACTGTTAATTAACTACTACAGTTTATTCCTTAAAAAAATTTACATAAAAATCTTAAGGATTTTCTACAGACACCCACAATAGCCAAAACACGATCAAGCATTTTTGGCTCGATAGAAAAAAATCACAAACATACCTCTAATTTGCTTAAATTGCCGTTATAATACTTATTACTATTTTATACAATCACCTTTTTATATGAAAATTATACCAAAAAATGTACTATCTAAATATCTATCCGTTTTGGCTACAAAATTTTAACTTTTTAGGAATTTTAAATTTTTTGAGGAATAAACTGTAGTAGTTTAATTACAGTGATTTTTTAAAAACACTCACAGTTTTCTTGATTCTGAACTGGCGGGGCCTTAAGTAAAAATATTTTCTAGTGTAATCTTTTCTAAAATTAAATATCTCAGTCGTTTTAAAGAGACATGAACTGAATGGAGCATCATGGAAACGCCTACACGAGAAATGTGGGCGAAAGCAGAATCTTTCATGTTATTTCGAGGTTTGGTAAGTAATAAGATATTGTGCTTACTTATCGTATTAAAAAGTGTTAGTATATCATGTATACCTACCTATATGAAACTATTTATAACGAAATTGTATAACTAAATGAAACTATTATTTTACTTAAACTCACGTGAGACAACTTCATAATTATTTATTTAAAATAGTTGACTCACGTTATCAAGTCGTTTCGAGCAGAGCGGGGTGCTGAGCGGACAGCGACATCGTCGAGTCGCCGTTTCTGACACTCGCCCTAAAGATTATCGTCTAAACCGATCGAAACCTGGCCGGCCTTTTTTGACTTTTAAATGAAACTAGTAAGGATCGTTGCTAAAAGAGATCCGCAGTTTCTCTAGCGGGACATAGCCGTGGTAAATTTTATGCATGAATATGCATACATACTCGAACACACACTACCATGTCTAATATCTCTAATGGCGCAGACAGAGCCCAGGGCCGCAAGACCCAAAGGCCACTATTAGGCACCTCGCACACTTGTGTCCATGACTACGACCAGTGGCCGCAACGACTAGATTAACTAAAGAAATAGTTGCAGCCAAGTGTGTAACTTTCATCATCATCATCATCATTTCAGCCGCATGACGTCCACTGCTGGACATAGGCCTCTCCCAGGGATTTCCAAAATGAACGATCTAGAGCGGCCTGCGTCCAGCGCGTAACTTTCATATGGCTTTTTAACTTAATCTGGTCATTGCGGCCAATGGTTGTGATCGTGGCCATCTTGTGCGCGAGGTGCCTTAGCGCGATGGTAGACGAGAAGGTAGAAACGGGAATCAAATAGTGATGGGTTGCTAGCTGCATCGCGTATTAACAAGATTTGCATTTTCGCCCATTCCCGCGTTCGGTTTTACGATCTGCGCGGAAATAGATTCAGCTGGTATTTTTGAAAACGGCAGTTACTACGTAATGTAATTACTAGAATAATTTAGACGTCGAAACATTTGATAGTCTTAAATATATTATCTGAAAATAAATTGTAGTTCTGTATATTAAATTACATAATATTATATTTTACGTCTATTTCGAGTGTGCCGTATTCTCGGTATATGTTTTATTCGTAAAATACTTTATATAATATTGTAAGTTAAAAAATAAAGGTCTTCCCTTCAAAGGTAGAACATGCTATCCTCGCCGCAAGTTTTTTATATTTAATTAAGACTTACCTGAGCTTTAGTGAGGAATCCATAAAAATGTTGAAGTTTTGCCGGCAGACTGCTCGTAGCACGAGAGGCTACTTCCTTTCAATCCGCTGCAATTTGAAGCAAGCTGGGTAATCGACTATGTAAAATAAATTTACACCTTTCGACTCTTGTTTTACATATTTGAATATTAATATAAATAAAATAAGATAGCTCAACGCGCTATGGAGAGAGCTATGCGTTGTTTCTCTGCGTAATCGAATCAGAAAATAGGAAATTCGTAGGAGAACAAAAGTCACTGATATAGCCCCGCGGATTAGCTCGTTGAAGTGGCAGAGGGACACATATCGCAATGAACTGTTGGCCAATGGGGTAAAAAGCAAAAATGAGTCAAAATAAATGCACATTGATGTCAAAGAGAATAGAGAGCAGTATACATATTTTGTGGTCTTTGAGTCAGGCCCGAGGCTCTGTGAACGCCATCAGGGATAAAGACGTGATAATGTAACGCAAGGAAAAAGAAAGCAGGGCCATCCAAGGCAAAGGTGGGAAGACGACATTGTCCAAGTAGCAGGGAAGAACTGGATGGAAATAGCTCAAAGAGGGGTTCTGAGTAAAAAAAAAAAAGTATTATTTTATTAGTTTTATTATTCATACATTTAAATTTTTCTTTTTTGTAAATTTGATTTCTCTTTAAATTTATTAATTAACTTTCAAAACTTTTATTTCAACTTAAAATTGTAAATAGTCATAATAACTCGGAAATAAAAAGGCTTTTTTATTTATTTTATTTAATGTATCTGTATCACATTTAAACATTAGTATTCAAGTTCATATTTTGACAGTCGAAAACTTTAGTTAAATGGCAATTTCTTTAAAATTTTGAAATACTGCCGAAATCTGACATGGCATTTCAAAATAAAAGCAAGACTACGTTTGCTTGGAAAAGTCTAGGTAATGGGACTCTTTCCGGTAACAAATCCGTCGGGTTGCCGCTCCTAACACTCGCACTGATGATGATCGTCTATTCCAATCGACATTTGTCGATCTTTTCTGACTACAGTACGTGAGAGTAAACCGTTTTAAAATATTCAATGCTTGTTAAATCGTACCTTATAAAGAAAAAGTTGTAAGAAGGACAGCGCTGCTTCAAAGCGATTTAATCATAGCCTAGATGCCCAGGTACTCTAGATATTAATATAAGAAAAATGTTTAAGAAATGGCGCCGCAATATTTACTGCTCCGATGGACGAGAAATTCTAAAGCTTCTTATAGATTTTGTAAATACGAGCTCAAATATAAGTGCTGGAAATATTTAAGCATCAAGAAATCTGTGGTTTAATAGAGCCTGTGTCAGCTAAGTGTGTACTGAATACGATGTATTTACTACATACATACTGTCAGGCCTGTTTCCTGCAGGAGTAGCTAGAAACTATAGACCAACTCTTGCTACGATCCTAACAGACCTTTTTCACTTCATTTACACTCCATCAATCTCTTCATATCATAGATCAACCCATATGCCTTTGGTTATGGGTACTTCTTACCTCTCCTTTTTTTTAGAAAGTCTGCAATGTAGTCGCAGAATGATTACCGAGGCCGACACTGCCCTGCTTTACCATTCACATTTGCCATATAAATATTTTTTGTTAATCTCTTTTCATCCATCCTTTCATGCCCAAACGTATGTGAAATCAATGTGTGTTACCAGTAACCTATGGCTTTGAAACCTTATCCCTTACTATGGGTCTCAAAAGAAGGCTCAAGGTCGCGGCTGTTTCTCTACGTGATCGAATCTGAAATAAGGGTATTCGTAGTACTAAGTTCACAGACAAAGCCCAGCGTATGCTTATTAAAGTGTCAGTGGGCGGGGCAAAAAGCGCGAAGAACCGATGGCCGATGGGGCAGAAAAGTTCAAGAGTAGCAATGAAACACCCGTTTGTAGTAGGACACCTACCTGCAAGGTCGGACGACCTGAGCAAGGTTACAGGAAACGCTAGATGCAGGCCGCTTCCAATCGGTCGTTTTGGAAATCCTTGGGGGAGGCCTATGTCCAGCAGTGGACTTTCTGAGTCTGATATGATAATGATGAAGATATTTGATTTTATCGACTACAAACATTCTTACATATAAACAGACCGGGAATTTCGTTTTATAATGAGTATGGACAATTTGTAACTTTTGAAATGTACTTGAACGAAAATATAATATAATTAAGTACACGTACTTACCACATTTGCAAAACTATACTCCAGAATAATCCTGTAAATGAGTTTATAATTAGGCAACAGTGCTGAATTTCATGCGCCGCCTCGAGGAATGTGGCTTTATGATTTTAATAATGTAAGGGTCAATTCACATCAGGCAGAAAAATGTTCGAGCACTTTTAAAGTAATACAGATATATTATCACCTCTTTATCTCTAACGGGGCAGACAAAGCAATTTAGATTTTGTAGCTCTAAGCAGACAGAGCCCAGAGACGCAAGATTCAAAAGCCACTTTTAGCAATAAGGTGGACGAGATGAATGCATTCTGACAAATAGACAATTTGTCACCAGCATTTTGTACATTTTGACACTTGTGCCATCCGACTACACATACATTATGTCATGTTAGCAGTTTGTACCCGGAGTGGAGAAGATTGAAAAGGAATCAAAATAGTTGCTAGCCAATCAATACAAATAATAAACACTATTATTATACTAAGATATACTACTCACATATACTACATACACTAAGAACTATCTGACAGTTATTTAAGAAAATGTGCTTTCACCTGTTTTTAAATCAAAATGAGATTTAGTGTCACTAGGGATATTTTTTTTTTAATTATAGAGAGTTCTTAGGACATCCGTAACCTTTTTGGAGATTTTTATGACTTGTGTATTCCACGATCATGTCTCAAGAGCCGTTATAGCTTCCTCAGACAGGAGAGCAAATCAGTCGCAGAAGTTCCTAATAAAATACTTGAGCGGTGGATAAACAAGTATCCACTTTACGAGTCAAACCTCCCACCTGCAGTAAAACTCCCACCGGGTAGAGACCTCCACAGGTCAGTCTGGAAATCTCTCAATAGACTCCAGGCACCAGGCTCGGAGTCTACCTAGTCCCAACACCAGTTGGGAGGTGTCGAAGAAACCGAGTTAGGTGTCGTCACGCTAATACGAGCGAACTTTGTGACTGCCGTACGTCATGTACCATAGAGAACCTTAATGAGGCTAACGACAGAGATGATTTGATAGATAAATTTGAAATTGAAACTAAACTGAAACCATTTCGACTCGATAAGAAGAAGAACGGAGATTAGCGGTGCAGTGAGTGTGTGTGTGTATACGCGTTGCGCGGACATTGACGGCTGTCGCGGCATGCGGAAGGCGTCTGCGGCATGCGTACGCATCCGTTCCGGTGCGGCGCGATGCCATCCGGTTAGTCTGAATCGTACTCTAGTGTTTTAACTCGTTACACGTTAATGGTATTCTAAAAATTTAATAAAAATTAAGCTGTCTAATAAAATTTTCTAGGGTCATTATAAATCCATATTTTGGCGTTTACTGCAATGTAGCTGCATTTATAGAAGCAATCACACTGCGCTGTATTTACAATATCAAACTGGAGTAGACGCGCTACTTTTTTTTTAAAGCGCTTGATAATCTCTGCAGCAGCGTTTTTAAACACGTTCAGAAATCAAGATTCTTCTCCTTTAGACATCCGAATTAGCTATTAACATACTTGATAAGAGAGATAGACTGGCCCTTACCTGGAACCTATAAAACTACCTATCTTTGAGAAAGCTTTGTTGCAAAAAAAAAATGTTGTAATTAGGCCTTTTCAGGCACTTTAATACGTCAATAAGTTTGGTATACATTACGTGTAAAATTTATTTATTATTTTAAATGAAGGCTACCGATACATTTCGCAACGACCACTGCTGAGAGGAAACGCCGAAAGTGTATATACGTATATATTTTTTATATTTTTATTATTTAGAACTTTTTTCGCAATACTTGAAATGGTATACATCTGCCTAGATGTATACCATTTTAAGTATTGCGAAAAAAGTTCTAATGTGTCATACAGTTTAATCTAACTTAAATCCGTATTTTCACCACGCACTTTGGCATCTTTGACGTAACGTCACGCGCGCGGCCACCGAGTGAATTAGGGCAAAACAAGCCATAATACTGTTTTATGCCTTGTTTTTGGTTTTTTGTTTTTGTTATGCTTGTTGTTGTTTTAGGCGGCAATTGTGCATCTTAATACTATATTATGCCTTATTATTTCGGTGTAATGATGTGCCGTTCCCGTTCCCCAGATTTCCGGGAATGTTCCCAAAAAATGGAAATGTCAGGGAAAGTTGTAATTTTATTTATCAGACATATTTTTTATCACTGTAAATATATTTTACTAACATTGTAGCCTTTTATCTGAGTTTCTTTACAAAAGCTACCACCAGCTGTTCAATCGTTTTGCACGGGGCTCATTAGGTTGTGGGTGGCATGAGGATTGGGTGGTTCAATCAAACAAAAGTAGTTGTGTGAACACTATATATTTAAAGTCCTTGTGGTGACGATGATTTAAAACTTCACAGGTATACACCAAAATAAACTTGAGTCTAAACACACGGTAAAGCTCCTGACATTATAGTTTATAAAAAAATGACACTTACATGTTGTTAAAGATTAAGTATACAAGATAAATGTATAGTTACGACATTGTTAGTTCTGTAGAGACACATACTGCCAGACAGCCAGAACGCCAATCTACACCATCAATGACATCCTCTTGATTGACAGGAAATCGATGTAGAAGGATCGTAATATATGTGTTCACATTATCTTTATATATGTATTATTTTATTAAAAGTTATAAAAACCCTAAAACAAAAGATATTTTTATGATTAAATGCGATTATTTATATGGGAAAAGGCCATTGTCACTGTAACGTGTTTTACAAAATACTTACGAATCATCTCGGTTGAATGCTTTTTATTTTTGTTTTGTGACGACGACAATACATTTCCATTATTCTTTCTTATAACACTCTTTGTCTAACTAAAATTTAATTATTTTTTTATGTCAGCGACTGCTGTCCAGACCGATTATAATGTAAAAGTCAAAATGGCGTTATCATTGCCATATCCAGAAAATATTGTTTTTAATACCATATCTAAAAATGAAATTTATTCGATTTGCAAATTTGTTTATTATCAAATTTATCAAAACGCTTTTATTAATTTTGTGTATTATTTTTTTAACAGTTTTATTTAATCAAAAATATTTTTAAAGCGAGATACTAATTATTTAAAGGCGAGCGACCTCTGTTGTCAGACAATGATATTTTTTGCTTTGCTTCTAATGAAATAGATGGCGCTACTAGTAACAAAATTTTTAATGTATATTTTTTTGTGTTATAACGTAAATGCATAACTTGATGGTTATAATACAAATATGTTGATGGTTATAATACAAATACGATGGTTATAATCTAATATTCCGTACTTTAGAACAATAAGGAGTATTAAATAAATAAATAAACATTCCCTAGAAATACGTTCGCACGAAATTCACAAATTCCCCGGGAACATTCCCAAATTCCCGGGAATTTGGGAAAGTTCCCGGGAACGGCACATCACATTCGGTGCCATTTTTTAGGCGGCAACTGTGCATAGAATTTATGATCGAAGTAGTAAAAAGGGTCAGTTAGTTAGTAACTTGCCCCAGCCAGGGCAAGTTGGAGAATGGCCTTTTTCAAATTGTCCTGGGTCTTGGGTGTTTATCTATATATTGTTACGAAACTGGGGTTCGAATTTGGAGAGAAACGCCAAACTTCATATGAGGGATTTATTCACTACGGAACCCAAAGATGACACGTGAAGATGGTCTTCCAAACGTCCAAGGTCCAAGTCGCCTAGCAGTTGAGGTCCAGGTATCTCACCAATGTAGTCGCAAGTACTTCCACTTGTCGCACTAAGGTAGGTTTCCTTTGCTTCGAAGTGATCACTTTGATAGCTCGTATTGAACTGCCGTGGCGCACTTACGGTTCCCTATTTATATGCGCCATCGAATAGGTCCACATTTATCTCGAATATTCTACATAGCCGACGAATGTGTTTCGAAGCATCCAGGCACCGGGTATGTGTGTGAGTGGTCAAGCAACTCTAGACTTTATGACACAAGACATATGGGCCAATTTAGCTTGCACCATTCTATCGTAGTAGTTTGTAATTCGCGAATATTGTTCGGGAAGATTCTATCTCGTTCGCGAGAATATGTATTTATCATAAAATATAGTATCGTTAAGTTAGTATCCCATAACACAAGTTTAGAACTTACTTTGTGGCTAGCTTAATCAGTGTGATTGTCCCTATATATTTGTTTATTATTTATTTATTTAGTAATTTATTTAATTCTTATTTATTAAGATTTAAGTGCTAAGTCAAAAACACACAATCTTTTGATCGATCGATTAAAAAAGTATCTCGTCTGCTGTGTTCTTAAAATATGAGTTTGGTCTGTTTTAAATTGAAGAAAAATGCTGATATAACTTAGAATTTGCATAGCGTTCCTCGTTAGTTATGATGGGATAAATATTCATTTTGCAGAATAGGAATATAGTTAAGTAATACCACAGAATTAATAATACTAACGTACAGAAGTCTCACTCGGCAAATAAATTCAAAGAAATATAAACTCAATGTGGTTAGCGATATGGTTTAATTTAGCTCACGTCAGAACTCAGCACCTTTTCGTATAAATACCTAGACATCCATTGCAAGCCCATTTCATTCTTATTACTGTGGACAAACGATTCGTATAACTGAATTTACCACCCGGAGGGGCCGCCTGCGCGCATAGTAATAATGTAGGTACATTTTCTATACCTAAACGGGGCGTGACACAGGCCTGGTAATACCGCTGTGATAAAAATCTGGCCTTTTAAATCAGTTATATAGTAGACATTACCAATTGAGGAACGCAGATTTTCATGAATATCGTGACTGGATATTTCTGTGATTTTAGTTTTTGCTTTTTATACAATACAACACATATTCAACGACGGAGCGACTATCACGTATATATCCCTAATGGGGCAGACAGAGCATTTTGGATCTTGCAGCTCTAAGCAGCCTGAGCTCAGGGCCACAAGACACAAAGGCCACTTTTAGCCCCAATGTATAAAACACATTTATTAAAGTCACCGTCTTTGGGTTACCAACTTACATATGTGTAGGTACAACATTTTGACTAAATTGGATCATTAGCTTCGAAGCAAACGATCTGTGTCAGACGGGCAGATAGACAAACACGCGTGTGATCATAATATAAATAAGTTTTTGAAAAAAATATAATTTTCAGGGTCCCGTACAAAAAATGAAAAATAGGAACCCTTATTCCTATAAGGGTTCCGTTTTTTCATTTTCACTCATGCAAATACAGGCTAAAAGATTGTACGAAATAAAACCGGCCAAGTGCGAGTTAAACTCGCGTGGAAAGGGTTCCGTACAATTGATTGAATTCTTATAGGTTTTCCTGTAATTTACAAGCAATGAACTATATTTCGTATTTTTTTCAAAATTTTTGGCTCAGTAATTTTGAAGATCAGGGGGGGGAATGGTCAATTTTCGTCTTCTTTCATCAATAAAATCAAAACTATTTATTTATAAATATATTTAAGATCCTTATAACGAGCCCTTTCATTTGAAATATGAAACAGTAAGGTTTGCAAAACTGTTTTTTCAATTTCCTAATTTATCCCCCGAAAATGACCCTTATTTTAAAAAAATATTTATTTACTTTGCACATATGCATTTGGGTCATAGGATTACACCATCCTACCAAATTTCCCTTATTCGGTTCCGTACATTCGGAGCAAATTGGCTGTGACAGACGGACGGACAGACAGACGCACGAGTGATCCTATAAGGGTTCCGTTTTTTAATTTTTTGTACGGAACCCTAAAAATTATAAGGGTTACGTAGTTTTCCTTTTGAGGTATAAAATCATAAAATAAATGTTGCGCAAGTAAAGCCTACATCTCGTTCATCGCTTACTCGTTACCTAACTAATCCCGTCCATGTTACATTACTTAGTTCAGTTAGTTAATCAAACTTTCCTTGTTTTCGTGTTGGCAATAAAACCTTCATTGTTACTGAGAAATGTACTACGGAATAACGAGTTCAGAAATAGAAGAGTCAATTATCTTTTTTTTCCATTAAAACATTGTTCACATTCATGTTTGTTTATTTATAACAAATCGTACTTTATAAAATCAAATATCTTCCTATAATATCACGTCTTTATCCTCAAAGGGAAAAACAGAGCGTTTTGGGTCATGCGGTTCTCAACAGAGAGAGCACAGGGCTGCAAGACTCAAAATCAAAGGCCACTTTTAGCGTGATCCATCATCACCCTAAAAGTGGCCTTTGAGTCGAGAAGGCTTGTTAAATCCGCTAGTTTTTAACATAATAAATCAGATAGTTTTTAACGTCAAAACAATAATTTTCTATTAGTCTAAGATCCGAAGAGAGGTAAATTTTCAACCACCTGATTGCCAGATGAAAAGCTCCCTTAGTGTTCTGAAACGAGTGTACGACGCAAGAAGGGCTTTGTCAGTTTACAATAAATAAATGCCTAACACAATAGAACATGTAAAGCTTGCGAACAATTTCCAAATACAATTTACAGAAATAAGTAATACTGAGTAGTTTAAAAAAATGGAGCCAAGCTGACCAGTTTCTACTGGCGGCACCCGTTCACGAGTTGACGCGTGTATCAGCCATCGCTGAACTCGAACATCAAGTCTTTCTAAACTCTAATCGTGGTTGGGTCACTGGATTCCGTCTGATATAATAAAATAAACAATAATAAATCTCTTTATTTCAGACATACTTATAGACAAATTGTGTTAGTAATGAACAGAAGTAATTTAATCTAGTGATAGTAACATGAACATGAAAAACCAAATTACGAAACAATCATAGTTACTTTTTTTATTTTTTATTAATGGTATGACGCTACTGCGTATTTAGCCAGGAACAAGTTAATAAAACGTGGGAAATTCTTTTTTCCTAACAAGTTACAATCAAAGGTTGGTGTAGGCCTTTGATTGCTTTAAGGGCGCTTCTGGCGACAAATCTATACGAGTCCACTGGTTTTCATAGCCGACTGAGTGGCGGACGACGCCCGAAGACGCCCACACAGTCCGCGAAACAAATATCACTACAGCCGTACTATGACTGTCCACTTTAACTATTCCACATATTGTTCATGAGCATCAGCATTTATAACACCAAACAACACCAATTTCATATTATAAAGTCCACTAAAATCAATTTGCAAAATAATTAAAAGAAAACCCCAACCGAACCCTTGACTTCCCGCCAGAAACTCCAACAATCATATACTTACTAACAGCTAGGTTCCCACCTTATGGTCACCGGTATCTGTACATCCACCAGTATGAAGGCGCATCCAGTGGCCCAGTAGTGGGGGATATGGTTGAGTTCAAACCTTTATTTGCTTTTTATAATGGCGACAGGAAGAGATGAATTGCTCCTATTTCAGGCTTAAAATCACGTGGCACAGAAAAGTTAAACAAAGCCAAAGCAATAAATCTAACACGTTCCCCAAAAACTCGCCATTAAAATACCTTTTTGTCAACATCCCTGTCAGTTTCCGATATTAAATTATTGGCGGTTGACCTTCTGGCACCCGGCCAGGGTTTGGACAGGCGAGCTTGTGAATTATGTATTAGGTAGGTTATGATTTGAAGGCTAGACGAAGGTAGGTTTGATAAAATGCGATATCTTATGAGTTAGAATAGGAATCAATAAAAACGTCACAAAAAAAGATTTAAAGTATATTTAATGTGTTTCACAAAATAAGAATAATTTCTTTCATTTTGGAAGATTTACAACATATATCACTGAGTAGTAATTTCACACAAACACACACACACTATAACGTTTTTATCCCTAATGAGGCAGACAGAGCATTTTGGGTTTTGCGGCTCTAAACAAACAGAGCCAAGGGCCGCAAGACTAAAAGTGGCCTTTGTCCACTTTTAGCATGATGGTGGGCGTGGACGGAATCGTGATGGGTTGCTAGCCGCATCGCCTATTAACTTGATTTGCATTTTCACCAATTCTCTCAATCGGCTTCTACCATCTGCGCATGAAGAGAAGCAGCTGGTACATTCTAAGAATTTTCTTTTCTTCCAGACCAGCATGTTATGAAACGAGCACACAAACGAAAACACGTTTCTTGGATGACGACCCCTTTAATTTTAACTATCTTATTTTTAGTATTTATTGTTATACTTAGTAGCGGCCACAGTAATACCTAATTGGTAAAAATTTCAAGGGTCTACACCATTGACTTATATATTACTAGGTCTACACGGTTCAAGGTATAAAGCCCTGTGACAGATGAACGGACAGACGGGGACAGATTTACGGACAGACAGCAAAGTTTCAGTAATAGGATCCCGTTGGCACCCTTTATGTACGGAACCCTAAAAAGATATAACCCTGTAAGAAATCAAATTCAAAAACACCCGTAAATAAGGAAATGCGTCAATACCAAAACCATTTTGAAAATTAACGGTAACCCGTTGCCGCCGCCCTCAGGCTGATAAATTCCCTTATTTGCATACGTTGATCTTTGACTCCTTCAACCGTCATTTTTCAGGCCCTACACATCCCTTACCTGGCACAAAAGGCCTAACGGAATTCCGAATAATAGTGGAAATATTTTATCGAATAGTTAACGCGTTTACTGAATACCGAAAAATTTTAACTAGAAAGGGACGTGGTTGCTTACATTTTCAGAAGTGAAATTAAAATAGATTTGGAGGTTGTTTCTGATTCGTAAGGGATATCAAATATTGTGCTGTCAAAACAATGTAGGTCCCAATGGTAAACAGGCAGCCCTTACCCTAGACTTTTACGTACAAACGTAATTTAGCTTTTATTTTGAAATAACATGACAGTATAAGCAAAATTTTGTAATAAAAAAAATCATATAAGTATCTGTAGGTTTATATATGGAGCGATTGGCTGGTTTTTCACAGCTGTATACAAGGTTATTTTTAAGGGATGAGTAATTCTTTTTTTTTTCTGACATTCCCAGACTTCACGGGCATAACTCTTAAATATAGATAGAGTATATTTATGTGAATATTTATTTGTAGTTTTGTGTAGTTTCACGTTATTTAAATTTATTTTTCTTCCGTTATTCTATGAACACGTATGGCTTTCTTGTATAAACATCTCCTCTCACAGGCTCACTGGACAAGATCTCTTTTGAGTGATGTAACACACTTCTGTAAAAATGTGTTATAATAAAACACCCTTTAGTGAATCTAAAACGTGTCATATTTTCTGTTGTTGTCGCGTTTACCAACATTATCCAGGTAAAATTAAGGTCACTATAGTGACCTAAAAACTCAAAATTAGCCGAAATCAATGGCGTCCCCGCTAAAAGTAAATGTGCTCGTTCCCACAACGGCGGTAATGTTTGGACACACGTGGACATATGTGGATTAGCGGGGTACGCACTGAACGGCTTAACGCTGATCATTAACTGACTGCCTCCATCTTTTGTTCCTAAACTAAGATGAATTGAGAAAATATTTGTTCGTGATTGACAATTTTGAGATTTGCCTAATTATTTTAATTCTCAAGTATTTTCCACGGTGGTCTAAAGCTATGAAAAACCTAGAATATATGTACTAGCAAATTTTCTAAATGATTTTCTGCTCTAGTAATAACTAGAGCAGAAAATCAGCTGGTAATAACTAGAGCAGATAAATCTGTCAGTCAGTCAATGATCAGCGTTAAGCCATTCAGTGCGTACCCCACTAATCCACATATTATTATACGATGTCAATAGGCGATGCGGCTGTGATAGCAACCCATCACTATTTGATTCCTTTTTCCATCTTCTCGCCCACCATCATGCTAAAAGTGGCCTTTGAGTCTTGAGGCCAAAGGTTCTGTTTTCTTAGAGCCGCAAAACCCAAAATGCTCTTTTTGCCCCGTTAGACCAGACGTGATAGTGTCTATAAGTGAATATTTAAACCATTGAAATCGAAAGAAAACGATAAAGACTAAAGCGTTGCATTTCATCGCCTAACTTACATATTGGATTCCATAAATCAGGACTTATCAGAGACAATAAGTTTTTATTACACTGCGTGCGAGGCAGCAGAGTGGCTCAGATGTGTTCAGCTTCGATCGCTGATGTTTTATGTTCGGAATACTTATCACTATAGAATTATGTTTACTGAACGACATCCATGGGAAGTCTTGAAGTGGTCCTTTCTATTCTACTCTGCCAGAAACCACTCGGCTATTTCTGCTTTATGCAAACCTTGTCGAATAAATGCTAATTTATAGCAAAATATCTGTCATATCGATGCAAAGTCATCAAATCGAACAAATTTGTCAAATATGCCCGGAGATTGATTTTATAATAATAATAAATAATAATAAATTCGTTTATTTCAGGCAACAAAACATACAAGTATATTATTGGCCCATATTTATAAATACCTTACAGTCTAACATACATATAATATAATAACTTAAAAACTAACACTATTTTGTACGTAAAGTCTGTGACGCACTGCACGATGTCGCGGTGTCCGGTAGCCTCCCGCGATAACGCCGGAAGACGACACCTCTCGGCCAGTAATCTTCTTGCGTGAAGATGTCCAGCTGCGCGGTTGGAACTCGCACCACATATGAATTAAAATTTACATTGTGGCGCGATTCTAATTTGACTACTCTTAACATGAGTTTTGACTTAACCCTCATGTACTCCACCAAATCTTCAGTTTTCGTACTGTAATGAAGGCGGGACACTTAGAGTAACGTCGTCGGTACGGCAGCACGCAGCAACATGTTGGGGCCGCTGAGCGCAGTGCCGCACTTGTATCGCGAGAAGGCTTCTTCCGCTTTCTTTCAACTTTTATGATGCCTTCATCATCGTTGACGAGTCCCTTCTCAGGAACAAATTCAGAAGATGGCACCTTTGACGGCACCAAATTCTTCCTTTGAGGTTGCCCGGGAGGTTGGCTGGCAGCTTCCGCGTAAGCACGAGGTGTAGATGTGCTCACGTTCGTCACTACAGGTGCGGGGAATACACGAGGTGCGGGACGGGGTGACGCAATCCGTTCGACGGTGGCGATGACCGGCGATTCATCCAATTTCGCTGACGCGAAACTTGAGTTCGATGCGTTGAGTGCAACGCTACACGTGTTGGTTTTTGAGGCTTCTTGTGACCTACTTACGGAATTAATGGTTTTTAGTTCCACTATTTCCGAACGCAAATCAGCGATGACCGACTGAGAAGCCTCTAACTTCAACTGTAGATTGGCCAGGCTTGACTTCAGCGTTGTGTTGTCCTTTAACAACCTGGTAACATCAACATGGTCGAACGTGACAGGTGGTAGTCGATGGAGATCCTTACAGACAAACTCCACAGGCCACTCATCCGGATCGGTCTCCTTGAACAACCTGATAGTGTCCTGAAGACTCCTCTCTCCCTTTTCATATCTCCTGCGAGACTGCATTCGGTCGGTCTTTCCAAGTGACTCATACAGTAGCGCTTTTGCGCTACGGATCTCTGCTTCGGTCCAGTTGCTGGTGCAAATCTGGATCACACTAACTTCGTCCATGCAATCCAGCTGCTTCCAGAGGAACGCGAGCAATTCGTTGACCACAAGCTTTTTGGTACTCATGGCGACGGCGGGCTGCGGCTAGAGCCGCGCGTGTCGCGAATTAAAAATTATAACTCGTTAGCGGAGTGATGCGCGTCCGGTTACAAAGGCGCATAGCACTGCACACTTTTACTGAGATCTTATTTGATAAATACTGACGTTTACGTTCACTTGCTTGTCACACACAATGTCAATCCAGATTGTTTGTTAAATGCTTCAAGTATTGCTAGACACTATCAAATAATTTGTCAAACAGTTCAACAAAAAAAATTATCGTTTACAGGGTACGTATAAGACCAAAACGGTTACATTCATTTATTATTTTGAATAGCATTACAATGCTCGGAAATTTATCCAAATTGAAAATGTGATGAAAAAATCGAGCCTTGTTTAGCGTATGTTTCCTAAGTCGCCTTCTACGACATCCATGGGAAGACTTGGAGTGGTACTATTCTACTATTCACAAGTTTAAAAAAACCTACTTTAGGGCTAGCTTAAATCAGTGTGATTTGTCCTTATATATTTATTTATTTACTCTGCCGGGAACCATACAGCGAAGTGTTAGTCTAATACACTTAATAATAGAGAAGGGATTTCAACACTCCGATGGGTTTTGGCATGAAAGGTGAAACAAACCACACGCATCTTTTTTTTTGGCTACATAAATAATAAATGCCTTTCACTCAATTTATGCCTGTTTTCTTAAATCAAACAAAGTACTTGCTTGTACTTTGTACTTTAAAACAACAGGAGAAGCAATATCAAACAAGTAGGTTAAGTACCCACTTAATTGACCTTGTTTCTATTATGAACAGTGCGTAGCCCCAAAACCCTCTGTTTAGCACACTTGGTGGTCCCCGCGGCCCTTCACGAGTGCGATTGTTAGTAAATGTTGCTAATGAGAAAGACTAAATGTGCCTTGTGGTTTTCAGGTCTAGGATAGGGAAACTCATAGGATGACTCAAGGTCACTCAACGCGCTATGGAGAGAGCTATGCTAGGTTTGCCTAAGTGATCGAATCAGAAATGAGGTAACTCGTAGGAGAACAAAAGTCACTGACATAGCCCAGCGGATTAGCTCGTTGAAGTGGCAATAGGCGGGGCACTAGCGAGACGAACTAATGGCCGATGGGGCAAAAAGGTACTCTAATGGCCACCATGTACTCGCAAGCAAAGCGTAGGACACTACCCACAAGGTGGTCAGAAAGCGTCGTATGCAACCGCTCTAGATCGATTATTTTTGGAAATTCTTGGGAGAAGCCTATGAGGACGTTATGTGGCTGATTATTCGTAAGGCTGAAATGATGAATAATGATAGGCTCCATCTGCTCGTAGATGTCATGACAGGCAACTAAGCATTTGTCTTTTTAATTTTAAGGACAGCCTTATCAACATTTGTTCAAACATTATGAAGTATGTTTATGAAAAATATCTCACAGGTATATACACTAGTGGCACAGCGGCGACACACCCTATACGTGAGAGTTCGAACGCCGTTGACCTTGAGCCGTAGCGTGTAACGTAAGGGTTGATACCGAACCGAAATGGTATATGGCGCAGCGCGTAAGAGTCGCGAAATAGGTACTAGCCCTTGGCCAAAGCAGTTCAGCGCTAGCTCGTTCCAGACACTCCGCACATCCAGACACCCACACATAGCCGCAAGCGATTTTACGTGCACACATGCTTATAAGTGTCGTTTCTTTTCGCGTAGTGTATATATTCTTTGCTAGTGGTTCTGTGAGAGCAGAAGACCTCGCGAGCCCTTTCCCCTTCCCCCTGCATAACCATGCAATAACCGTCACTTTCCCCTTTCTCTAGCTTAGCAAAGCTATGGCAGTGAAATCAGTCCATATATAATGCTAAAACAGACTCCCCCCATTTTCTCCCTGCACTCCTCCTTTTGTAAAATTAAATGAAATAGATGCCCTCAGTGTGCCTTTTTTAACTAAAATCCGTCACTATATAACGATACAGCAAAGTTCTACCCTTTCCCTCCCTACTTCTCCCCCTATCAAAAATCGCGATCGACTAAAAAATTTAAGTAAATCAAGGAACTTGTGTCCCTATAGGGGATCGGACAGGTCTCACCAAAAAAATCTTTATTCTAATTAGAAATAATGTTAATTAAATAAACTGACCATTCAATGGGTATTTTTGTGAAATAATTATGATTTATATTTTTAAATCAAAAAATAAAATGCGTTAATTGCAATATTTTTTATCTGTTTGCCACCTTGAACGAACGAAACACCGATCACAGCGCGTTACGTCTTTCGTTTGTAATTGTCATTTTGACGGCTGGGGTAACCTCAAAATGTCAACCATAGATGTCAACATTACTATGTGAATTTAGGCCTCCACTACTGCCATCCTATTCACCACTTGATTGTTTGATGTTTACTCAAAAACAGATGTCGTCACGCGGCCAAGGTGACAGATGGGAGCGTTTACGCGTCATTTTTATGTATTCAAATTTTAAATGTAATTTATGTATATTTACAGCCTTATTTAAAGAAAATATTATTTTTATGGTAATAAATCACCATTCTAATTACTTTCAAACACTTTGTAAAAAGTTGTTCGATTCCCTATTTTCGTCAAAATGGGTTGAAAAATGCGACCTGTAAGCGAAAACTCGAAACTGAGTCACTTCGTTCGCTTCGCTTGCTTGGTCAATAAATAAACCCTTCATATTACAAAGATTCCTTGAATATCATTCGTTCATTCGTTTCTTTACCTACCGTAAATTGAGGTACGCAAAGAAATCTGGCTTACTGTAATATTACTTATATTTTAAGCGTGCTTATTTATAATATACGGTTTACGGTAACAACCTATTTTCCTAACCAAATTGCCACTTCAGGTAAAATAAGAATGTAATTTTAGCCCCAGGCCTTTGTAAATTTTTTGGGCTCAAAGGATCTTCGAAATATTTTGGTTGGTTAAATTTTGAAATATCTTGCTTTTATCTACGCGCTATTTTAATTATGGGCAGCAAACAGACATACGGCCCACTTGGTAAGTGGTTATTCTTATTAGAGTTCCGTACCCAATCGATGCAAACGGGACCCTATTACAGAGACTCCGCTGTCTGTCTGTCTGTCTGTGGAACCGTAATAACTAGATACTTGAAATTTTCACAGATTACGTTGTACTGTGGCAGCTATAACAAAAAATACTAAAAATAAGAAAAAGTCAAAAATTAAAGGGGGTCGTCATACAAAAAACCTGTTTTTTTCAGCGTTTTTAACTAGATCTTTATTATGGCATTAACTATATACATGAAATTTTCACAGATTATTTATCACTATGGCCGCTATAACAACAAATACTAAAAATAAGATAAGGTAAAAATTAAAGGGGGTCGTCATACAAGAAACATGTTTTTTTTCAGCGTTTTAAAACATTGTATGGAGTTATGGAACCCTTCATGTACGAGTCCGACTCGCACTTGCTCGTTTATTTTATTAAATAAGAGTATTCCTTATTTAAAAATGCATACATACATTCTCACGTCTTTATCCCTAATGGGACAGGCAGAGCATTAAAGGTCTTGAGAATCGAAGCAGACAGAGCAAAGGGCCGCAAGTTTTAAAAGCTACTTTTAGCGTGATGGTGGCAAAAATCTAAATAGTGATGGTTTGCTAGCCGCATCGTTTTTCAGCCCGTTACCTTGATTTCAACCCGTGTTGTTCCGGGCAACCTGTGTGGTTCCGGGTTAAAACAGGACCACTCCATTTCTTACGGTGGATGTCGAAAGAGGCGACAAAAGGACTAAACACAAGCATCTCGTGCTACAACTGCATTCCCAAGGAGGGTTAACGACGGGCGACGGCCGGTTGTAAAACTTTTCGCACAAATACATTCCCACGGAGGGTTGACGCCAGGCTGGCGGCCGGTCGTAAAACTATAGCCAAATCATTTAAACTGTTCAGACTATTTATTCTTCATTTTGCAAGGTCTTTGACAACCTTGGGTGACCATTGACATGCATGTTATATTTGGAGAAGAAAAAGCGGGAAAGCGCACCCCGGTCTCCGAAGCAGCATAGCTGAGGATGCAACCGGGATCACGCTTAGACGAAGAAGAAGAATACCTTGATTTAAGATCTGTGCAGTACATTCTAAGTTTTTTCTTTTCCCTCAGACCAGCAGAAAATAATCGTGAAACTATATTCCAGTCCGGTAGTATATCTAAGTATGTTATTACAACGAAAGTTCCATAGAGTAGTAAAAGAGCTTTCACGGAAGTACGAAACTCAAAGTTCTTATAACTACCTCTACATAAACTAGCACAGTAACATTTCCAATTCATTTCAAAGTACGCGTAACTTCTCCGTATTGAACTTGATGGAAACAAAGGAAATGAGAATTAGCAAAACTAATCCCGGGCGGATATGTATTATGACCCGGATGAAATGACATACGCTAAGATTGGGTTCCCACGTGGGCTGTATACATATACACATAGTAATAATATATACTATATATATACCAATCAAGACTACCAATCAATGATTCTTGCCCGAGGTCGCCATTGTTGAAATAATCATTGATTCGTGGCGTTATTTCTGGCATGAGCCCCGATATTGTTCGCTAGACCGAATTTTGTTTTGATGTCCTGATAACACGGCTGACAGTGTACAGTTGGCTGGCTAATTTGTTGTACGCAGGCTGTATTGATGATACAAAGTTTAGAATAATCTCAGTACGATTTCAAGCAGTCCAGTTTTTTTATCATCACGGTTGCATTCTCAGCTGTGCTGCTTCGAAGCCCGGGGTGGCGCTTTCCCAATCATGCCAAAGACCATGCGACATCGAGAAAAAATAGCCGGAACAGTTTTAATGACTGGCTTACAGGCGTAGCTAGGCGTGGGCGACGTGGATCCACGGCCTCGCAGTCTAAAGGGCCTCGCGCGTGAAGCGGATGACCTTTTGACATCGGAAATGTCTTTTCGTTCGCTCCAATTTCACGAAAAAGTGCGATACCCTTATATCTCGAAGAGTTGTGAAGATATGATATTCAAAAATGACTCAATAGAAGCGTATTTACGAGAGCTGTTAGGTGCAAAAAAAAAGAAAAACAAAAAGGAAAAAGTTACGGACAAAAAAGTTAAAAAAAAAAATTCTTTTTCAAACTTTTGGTTTTGGCGCTCGATATTTTGGAAACGAAAAATGATATCAAAAATTTGAGAAAAAACCTCTGGTAAATTAAGTCAGCTAAAATTTGAGTCTAAAACAAAGACGATCGGGTTAAAGGTTTGTAGCCTAACCTTTTTTAAAAAGGTCAAAAACCAGAACGACATTTTTTCAAATTCCGTATATTCATTTCCAATGTGCTCGAAAGTCGTTTGAGGCACGAAATCTGTGATTTTTTTGGTAGATCTCGTGATCTTTGATATATTGCTACTCCTCTAGATTTGCTTATAGATTTACGGCATCAACTCTTATAAGGTAGGTACACGTGTGTGTACCGGTACACCGGCCGGCAGTTTTATGGTTAAACAAATGTACATAAATGTTTTAAATATTTATTTTCTTCGTGCTTTTACCTGGAGCAACAATTGAAATGGAGCCTACATGCTATTTTTCGCGCCATTACCTCAACACGCAGTTAGCCGTAATAGCATTGTTGAAATATTTTCCGATGTCTCAAAGGAGCATTACCTACATTCTCCGCCCATGTCAGATGCTCGTGGTCCGAGAGCTAGTAGAAATTTTTTAGAAGGTAATTTAGGCAAGCTGAAAACTTATCTTATACATACTTCTCCTATAATACCTACTCTAACTCAAAACTGTAGACCTAGGGGCTAGTTGCGGGGCTAAATCGACACACGTATTTTAAAAAATATCCTTATATCTATCTGGTTATTTTTAGTTTTTATTTATTAAAATAGAATATTTACAAAGTTAAAAATAAATAAGCCAGATCATTAAGTCGGGTTTTGAAATTTTCCAGATGCTTGCAAAAATGGTGAGCTGGTTTAAATTAGGTTTGATGATTATTTGAGGCAAGCTGAAATTTGTACTTCTTTTAATTATAAAAGTTAGGTTATTAACCCTGATCAACCAGATCTGGTTGAAAAGTAAAAGTAGCGGGGCTAAATCAACCCTTAAATATTCGTCTGGCAAAGTTAAAGACCCGACTAAATGTTACCTATAATGGTACCTAAGTATATATTTTTTACTCCTTTTATTTTAACGTCTAAAAATTACAGATAGCCTTAAGGATATTTCTTGTAAAAACAAAATTATCCTTGAAAATTTGTAGGTCGATTTAGCCCCTCTATTTACGAGTATCAGCCAAATCTGCAGTTCTAATTTAGGGTATTATTGGAGAAGTATAATACGAGTTTTTAACTTGCCTCAAATACCTACCCTAAAATGTCTACTAGCTCTCGGAATATCATACAACGCCATTTATTAAGAAAGTCACTCCATTTCCGCGTAGCTCCTACATTTAATGGCGTGAGAAAATGTTTTGTATTAAAATGTTAATCTGTTGCAAAAAGTGATACCCTAAAATTTAAAATGTGCAATATGATTATCCTATTGATGAGCTTTTAAAATGATACAAGGTCTAAAAAAATATACTGAAACTATTTTAAGGGTGGTTTCAGTCCATGATACTGAACAACTTTCCCCGAGAAACATATATCAAAATATGAAAAATATTTTTTTTGGCCTCCCATACAAGTTGACCGATCAGCAGATCAGCGATCAGCATTTGAAATAAAACGGCCAAGCATCACACACGATGAACGAATGCCTATAAAATCTTCGTAACGATAGCAAAACGGCCTAGCATCTCGTTTTGAATAAAATGTAGAGTATGTGAAGTTAGGCTTGGTAAAGTAAGGGCGCATAGATCAAGAATTTTGGCTCTACATGAGATCTGACCACTTTTTCACAGATTTTGATTAAGGTGTAGTGTAGAGCTTATAGGTTTAGAGCGTGTAGTCTTTAGAACTTGGCTTTATACGAGATCTGATAACTTTTACACAGTAAGCTATGTAGACTCGTCTTGGCAACATATTTACATGAAAATGTTTTTGGTGGGATAGTTATTACGAAACGTATGATAATAATTAAGAAACATATATTTTTCTTGTTGGACAGTACATAATCATTAATTTGCAAGTCTTGAAGAACAGTTATTTTTTTTAATTAATTGTATTGTAAATACTGTAGAGGAAAAATAAAATGATTTGATACAGTTAGTATTATAAAGTAATTGTATTAGGTAGAAATGTTCAAACAAGAGTTTCTTATACAATCCGGGGCGTGTCGCCATAATATCTATATTATTAAAGTTATCATTATAAGATTTTGATAAACAGTGGAAGGGTGACTGACCTTTTAAAGGTGGCATTTATCGGCTGATATTTTTAGATTTTAGAAACAAGATGGCAGAATATGTATTTTTTATTTTGCATAAAGAGTACTTTCCGTGTTGGCGCAGATAGCTAAGATTACGTTCTGATACCAAAGATGTTACTAATACGCTCTTGGTACGAGTCCGGCAATCCCACCGGCAACAAACAAACAAACAAACAAACCTACGCAGTCTGCTACCACCCCAGATAAGGTCCAGGGAACCTCCTAACCTAATTATGAGTTAAACTTAATTCTAATTAAAAGTAATTAAACTAATTACAAAACTTACCGCGTCCACGCAGTCTTCAGGCAGCCTCGCCTGGCCTTCGCGTCGAGCCCGAGGTCCTCCTCAGGGCTGGCGACGGCCTTAGGTCCCACCATGGGTCCCAAGTCAGTGGTGACGAAAATGGGGTCCCTAAATTAACCTCCCCATGAGCTCATGTATGTCGCCCCAAACGAATACGTCGTATTTATAGCACCACTCCAACACAGCACAACAAGTTTCTTTTATAGTCAAGTCCATTCACATAACAAATACTTCCGTTCCACACGGGAAGTAGGTAAAAACCAACAATCCATAATGACGCCATGTCACGCGTTTTACATTTGACACAAATCACTGTTCTTTACGTAATACAAACTATTTCGGCTCCACGCCGTTCCAAACAAATTGGGCAAACAATCAAACAAAAATTAGCGACAATTCTTCACGAAATATTCGCAATATATCAAACACAAAAATTAATGCCGGCATGGCACTTTTGCGACGGGAGAACGCAAGTCATTCATAATCAGTCGAGACTTTGACGTAAAAGACAATGATTATTTTCTGGCCGGGCAAAGACAATCCGCGCATGGCGGGGCACAGCCGGAATATCGATGAATCGATAATCTTGCCCGTGTTTGTGGAGATCACACGCAGATGGCGCTAGTCTCCTAACAAAGCACTTTTATTCAAAACATTCCGTAAACTAACTACGAGGTTCAAAATCACCTGTATTTGTTCTAATATTAGTAACTAGCTGTGCCCGCGACTTCTGTAATGTTATATAGCCTAAAGCCTTCCTCTATAAATGGACTACCCAACAAAAAAAGAATTTTTCAAATCGGACCATTAGTTCCTGAGATTAGCGCGTTTAAACAAACAAACAAACAAACTCTTCCGCTTTATAATATTAGTATAGATAAAACTAAAACAGTTACTTGGATTATAGATTCATATGGATGTGAAACATGGACAACAAGGAAGAAACACAAAGCAAGTTGTAGGTATGTAGGTAGATTTTGTTATTTTAAACGTAGTAGGTACCTACTTGTCCGAAGCAAGAGTTCTTTTTTATGTAAACACTGTTGAATTGTAACAAATTGCGCGGATCCGGTCAAAGTGTTTGTTCTAGAATTAATCACAACGCCTCGGATCTGTGTAAAATCTCACAGATTTTATCAAACATTGCGAGGCTTGGTGCAAGCGTGGGAGACTGCGGGTAAAAAGTTCCAAATCATGTAATGTCAATCAGGCAAAAGAATGCCAAGGAATGTAAATATATACGCTTCACATACACATCGGCGCTCAGCCAAATGGATTTTGTACGGAAGGACGATCAATTTTCGATAATTGTTTTTATATAAAGTAATTCAGTATCACGGACTGAACTTGCTCCAAAAACGTTGCCGGTGTTTAAAAAGTTACCCTGTATATCAGTGGTTTAGACGGAAGTGATGGTGATCTTAGTATACCGCGCACCGTCGCGGAGCGCGGGACGGCAGACTTTAACATTTTATGCAAGTACCTATCTCAGTTTGTAAAGAAAACACACCTAGTCCAAATATAAACGCGGCAGATTCCGCGCACCGCGATGGAGCGCGTTGCTAGTGGGTGAATCGCCTTAGATAGAAAAGACAGTTTGAAAAGTTTCCATGTAATCAATGTGCAGTCTATATGTCGTCTCGATCGCCGATATCTCTTGGCTTGCATCCAAAACATGAGCCCTAAACGGAAATTAAACGTTTTGTATAACGTTCAGAGGAAAAGAATGTTTGCCAAGATAAAAATGGTCGACGTCCCTCGCCGCGAATACGTCGGCTTTGGTAGGAGAAATTTAATTCGTTTGAAAGGAAGAAACTAATGATATACGTTAAACGTTATTACGCCTTTGTGTGCTGTAACTTTGTTTTAATTGAAAAATAATAAGTTTTTAAAAAAATTTCGTACAAGCTTTTATTGTGATGCCTAACCCGTGCCACCCGTGCGGTTCCGGGTTAGAATAGGACCACTCCATCTCTTCCTGTGGATGTCGTAAGAGGCGACTAAAGGACTAAGCACAAACATCTCGTGCTACAATTGAATTCCCAAGGAGGGTTAACGTCAAGCAGGCGGCCGGTTGTAAAACTATAGCCAAATCATTGAAAGTGTTCCGGCTACTTCTTCTCCGTTTTACAAGGTCTTTGGCATCTTTGGGTGACCATTGAAATGCATATTATATTTGGAGAAGAAAAAGCGGGAAATCGCACCCTGGGCTCCGAAGCAGCACAGCTGAGGATGCAACCGGGAATGCGCTTAGACGAAGAAGAAGAAGCCCGAACTAGATAAGGTTTTCAACGTTTTATTACAGGGTTCCTACAGCCAGCCACCATTTGGCTCCATCATCAGATCAGCTTGTTGTTATAGATAATAATATTGCATGGTTATTTGATTTATATTAATTAGCATAGTAGTTGTTAATTGGTGACTCTAGATCAGAGAAGATCTAGAGTCATCCAATTAACAACGTAGTTTTTTTTTTTTTAATTCGAATAGATTAAATGTAATGAACAAAATCTGAACTAAGTATTTAAAAACTACTTTGATCATGAAAATCTCCTAAAACTTAAGGCATTGACGACATTTTATCATAAAAACAAAGATCTAGACTCATCAAAGTAGTTTTTAAATACTTAGTTCAGATTTGTTTATAACATTTAGTCTATTCTAAATTAAGTTATAAATAACATAATTTTTATTTTTATTTAATTTCGGAAAACTTACAGTTTTTTCTTATCTATGTAAACAATAATAACAAATAGTTACAAAACTTAGCCTATAATAAGTTTCTACTATATGATAGTACAGAATCTAATATCTAGAGCTACATACATCGGAATGTGTGCACACTATTCCTCGCGTTCCAGTGTACTCCTATGACGGCGCCGTCGTGCTCCGTACTTATATGGATGCATGCATCATTAGCATTATATATAAACAACTACCTAGTGGTTTAAATTAAACAAAGGTGATACTTACGTACTTATTAATTACAAGTTTCACATATAACTTATTAGGTTTATTTTATAAATGGTAGGTACAAATTAAGTTTAAACACAAACAGCAGGTCTTATTCTATACATACACAATTATCATAATACAATAACTTGATTATTTAAATAACTTAATACTTATTTCAATGGGTTTGAATATCCATTTACTTGAGTGGTCATCATTTCATCTTGAACTTTGCTAATAATTTCCTTGACGCTAGCATATATATTGTCAAACAGCAATGACTTTACCACGTGTTGCACGCAAATTTCGGCATCACAGTTACATGTTGGCTCTTCAGTTTTCAACGAGCAGCTACTAACATCGTGAATTTCTATTTTAATTATCTTTGCTCCACGTGTCACCGGTTTCTTGATATATGAGAATAATGGTTTCTCGTTTCTAGTTCTTTTACGTGAAAGCCCCAGTGTTCTTTGTCCTGGAGCTTGAGCAGAATTAGATTCCACTGGCACAAAATTGAATAGATCTTTGGTATCCTGAAAAAGAATAGAACATTATGTAAATACCATTACAACAGTCAGAATAAAACTTTTTAAAAACAAATGTTACATTATTACTTACCGACATTTTTGACGTTGATGACAAGAGAAGGCACCCAGGGAAAATGAATGTGTTACCAAATTTTATTTCCTATTTATATGTTTTTTTGTTAGTCGATAAGGTTCTAATTGGATTGATTTTTTTTTACAACGATATAATACCAGACCTAAAATTAAGGCTAGCCATACACAGCACCGTCATTCTACTGACGATAATCCGCGTTGAAACGCTGCCAATATCCTTACATAATTATAAATAAAAAAGTAAGTTTGTTTGTTTGTTACGCTTTCAAGTCGTATCTACTCACCCAAACCTTTTTATAAAAATAAAAAAAATAAAAAGCTATTAAAAACGGGCGGAGCCGCGTGCGAAAGCTAGTAGTTTATACAGGCAAGTTATATTACGCTAAAATATACCCACATATATTTTGTATAAGGATGCTAATACATTAAACAATAAGAGGCGGTATGTTTGTTTGTAGCAGGTTTTTGATTACATTTCTATAGAGATATTGCTTCGAAGATGGTTAAGCAAACCCGGGTATTGCGCTAGTATGTCAAATCTGTGTTCTTGCTTAGCGAGCATTTTCTCCATATTCGGGAAGAATGACGTACATTTAGAAGTATTTAAATTGTGATCGACAAAGAGATAGCTTCACTTTACTCTTCGCAGCGAACGATCTAGTTCTGTATCCAGAACCCTTGGAAATTGGAATATCATCTCATTATTAACACAATGTAAGTTTTATATATTTTTTATTATTTAAATAGATCGAATAGTTATCTCTGCACATCCGTTCAAGAACCTAGTGTAAAGATATAGAATAGACATAGTATTCAAATAGACAACATATTTAAAAACTTTTCAAATCATATTTATAAATAGATGATATATTTAAAATAGAGTCAATATTTGAATACATATGTTTAAATAGAGTCAATATAGATGATATATTTAAATAGAGTAAATATTCGAAAAGATATGTTTGAATATAGATGATATATTCAAATATAGTAAATATTTGAATAGATGATTTATTGAATAGATTATATATTTGAAAAGATGATATATTCAAATAGAGTCAATATTTGAATAGAAGATATATTTGAATAGAGTCAATGTTTGAATAGATTATATATTTAAATAGAGTCAATATTTGAATAGATTATATATTTGAATAGAGTCAATATTTGAATAGATGATATATTCAAATAGAGTCAATATTTGAATAAAGTCAATATTCGAATAGATGATATATTTAAATAGAGTCAATATTTGAATAGATGATATATTCAAATAAAGTCAATATTTGAATAGAGTCAATATTTGAATAGATGATATATTTAAATAGAGTCAATATTTGAATAGATTATATATTTGAATAGAATCAATATTTAAATAGATTATATATTTGAATAGAGTCAATATTTGAATAGATTATATATTTGAATAGACTCAATATTTGAATAGATGGTATATTTGCATAGAGTCAATATTTGAATAGATTATATATTTGAATAGAGTCAATATTCGAATAGATGATATATTTGAATAGATTCAATATTTAAATAGATTATATATTTGAAGAAAGTCAATATTTGAATAGATGACTTATTTAAATAGTGAATATCAATATTCGAATAGATGATATATTCAAATAAAGTCAATATTTGAATAGATGATATATTTAAATAGAGTCAATATTTGAATAGATTATATATTTGAATAGATTATATATTTGAATAGATGATATATTTAAATAGAGTCAATATTTGAATAGATTATATATTTGAATAGAGTCAATATTTGAATAGATGATATATTCAAATAGAGTCAATATTCGAATAGATGATATATTCAAATAAAGTCAATATTTGAATAGATTATATATTTGAATAGATGATATATTTAAATAGAGTCAATATTTGAATAGATTATATATTTGAATAGAGTCAATATTTGAATAGATAATATATTTGAATAGATTCAATATTTAAATAGATTATATATTTGAAGAGAGTCAATATTTGAATAGATGATATATTTAAATAGTGAATATCAATATTTGAATAGATGATTTATATAAATAGGGTCAATATTTGAATAGATAATATATTTTAATAGACAGTTTATTTGTCTCTGCCTACCTTTTCAGTGTATAGATATAAACTTAACAGATTTTTTTTCTTTTTCTGCTTGTAATAATATATATTACAAGTATTTGTACGTTGAGTTTATTGTTCTTATTTCTTTTATAATATTTCCAGGTCCTCAATGCCAGTAAATGCTGATATGCTGTTCCCGTCCGAAGATAAGTCATCCTCGGTGCAACTGGAAATGAACGAGAAAAAGAAAAAGCGCACGGCGAAGCCTGCATCCTCATCATCAAGCGCAGCTAAAAAAACGAAGATCGCTCCAGTTGTGATGCAACAACGCAAGTCTACTGCGAACGACCTCTTTGGCAGCGACAGCGATGAAGATGAGCAGCAGCCCGCCACCACTTCATCGGGTAAATTATTATCATATATTTCTCGTCGAGTTGCCAACGGAACGTCGAGACAAAGTCACCCTACTAAAACAGGGTCATATTTTGTTGAAATGAAGGTATACAAGACCCAGGAGATACAGAACGTTACTCCGATGAATAGATGGCGCCAAGCTATTGTCACCATCAAAAATCAAAGTGATGACGATAGCGAGGCATGGAGGCACTTGACAAACTTTATAATTGCTACGAGAAAAGAATACAGAAGTTGTCCTCCTACTTTCATTAGTAATTATTTTTGAAATGAAAAAAATACCTTACAAATTTATGTCTATATGTATATCAATAAATGATTTGCAAAATGTCTTCGTATGTATCAAGACAATATTTTCTTTAGCCTATGTTTTATAATTGTATACCCGTTATTATAATTATAGGGATTTAAAACTATTTTATTAATAAATACTATCATTATAAGTACTATTTCTTTTTATTTACAGTTCCATCGACTTCGCACTCTCCTAGTAATAACACCGATAATGTGACAATGCTTTGTGATAAATGCCAAATTGAAATACCGAAACGTGAATACCGATATCATTTCAGAACAAACTTGCACAAATCGAATTGTTTATTGAAAACCGAATTTGAAAATGTTAAAATAATTGCTTCCGCCTTTAGAAACAGAATTGTCACATATCGTATAAATCCCGGAAAGGAAGTCGAGTACCTCACTCCTGAGACGTTCCTATTCGAGATGCAAAGTGCTGTTATGAAACTTATTGAATTATCATTATTAAAACATACGTGTATTAAAATTAACTTTGAGCTATTTGCTTACTTTACTTTACCGAATGCAAGCGAGCAGCAGCTTAAGTCTTTTAATACAAAATACGAAATTGTCTACCAAAGCACAAATATAGAAGATTTTTTCATGAATACAGTTAAGAAATTGAAAAAAAAAAAGATCGAATTTGAACATCGCGAATCAGGTTGGAGTTATTTTGCACTTAATCATTTAGAAATTAATATCAATAAATATAATCCGATGCGAGGAGGCACATTTATAGAGCTGCCGCCTATTATTAGACATACGAAAAGTTGTATTAATATTCAAAATAATGATAACCATTGCTTTTTGTGGAGTATTATAGCATCACTTTATCCGGCAAAAAACAATGTATGTAGAGTTAGTTCATATCCGCATTTTTCAAATTTATTGAATCTAGAAGGCATGACGTTTCCACCAACGATGAGCGATATTAAGTTGTTTGAAAAAAATAATCCAGATATAAGCATTAATATATATGGTTTAGATAAGTGTATAGTAACTGGACCTTTGTATTTAACGAAGTCAAAGAAAAAAAATCACATTCATTTGTTATATATTGAAAGTCATGGTACTGGACATTACTGCTTAATTAAAGACCTTGTGAGACTCGTGCGACGACAAGTCAGTTCGCATAGGGGTAAAATGTATTTTTGTGATTCATGCTTACAATTTTTCGCAAGTGAAATTAAGCATCAATCGCACAGTTGTTCCGAAGTTCTGACTATATTACCAGAACATTATACAAAAGTACAATTCAAAAATTATGAACGTCAGCAAAAGATTCCTTTCGTTATTTATGCTGATTTTGAGAGTATGCTTACAAGTTGTGAAGTTAATAACAAAAATACTACAAATAAAAAATTGCACAGACCTTCATGTTTTGCCTATTATATATGTTGTTCTTATGATTCAAGTTTAAATAAATATGTCACATACAGAGGTGAAAACTGCAGTGAGGTGTTTATTAAACGTTTGATCGATGATGTACAGAACTTAACTTATGTACTAACACAAAATAATCAAATGAAACCTTTGACTTTAGAACAACAATATGTTTATGAAAATGCTAGTAAATGTCATATATGTAAAGAATTTTTATTTGGAGACAAAGTGCGTGACCATGATCACGTTACATCAGAGTTTCGTGGAGCAGCACACTCTCTTTGCAATTTAAAATATAGAGTGTGTCCCTACATTCCCGTGATTTTTCATAATTTAGCTGGTTACGACGCTCATTTATTTATTGAAGAATTGGCAAAATACAAGGGTCCAATAAATATTATTCCAAAGTTAAAAGAAAAATATACATCGATCACTAAAATAATAGCGCCTACAGACAAATCGCAAAATATTAAAATTAAATTTATAGATTCGTATCAGTTTTTGCATTCAAGTTTGGATGAGTTAATCAAAAATTTAGATGATAAAGATTTTAAAACATTAAGAAAAGAATTCAGCGATCACAAAGACTTACATTTGTTAAAACAAAAAGGTATTTATCCGTACGAATATATTGATTCTTGGCTTAAGTATGATGAAAAAGAACTTCCTTGTAAGGACAATTTTTATAATACATTGAAAATGGAACACATTACTAGCGCTGAGTATAAACACGCACAATCCGTGTGGAAAATTTTTAATATTCATTCATTGGGAGAATATACAGACTTATATTTGAAATGTGACGTGTTACTGTTATGTGATATCTTTGAGAATTTCAGAAATACAAGCTTGCATCATTATGGTCTTGATCCAGCTTATTATGTATCAGCACCTAGCCTAAGTTGGGACGCAATGCTCCTATGTACTGGTGTTCAATTAGAGTTAATAAGTGATTTAGAAATATATCAAATGCTTGAGAAGGGTATCCGTGGTGGATTAGCTCAATGTTCCCTCCGACATGTAAAGGCAAATAACAAATACACCCCCGATTTTGATGATTCAAAACCATCGACTTACTTATTGTATCTTGATTGTAATAATCTCTATGGCTATGCAATGAGACAAAAAATGCCAGTTTCAGATTTTAAATTTTTGACAGAAAATGATTGTAAATTTTTCAATGTGTTAAAAGTGCCAGATGATGATGAATACGGATATATTTTAGAAGTAGACATTGTTTATCCAGAATATTTACACGACAATCACGGTGATTTACCTTTTGCGCCAGAAAAAATTATTCCACCTGGTGGGAACGCAAAAAAATTAATTGCAAATTTATATAATAAATATAATTACATTATTCATTTAGTTCACTTAAAAGAATGTATGAAAAATGGTCTTATACTGATCAAAACTCATCGAATTTTACAATTTAAACAAGAATCGTTTTTACAAAAATATATTGATTTAAATACTCGTCTTCGACAAAATGCTACGTCAACATTTGAAAAAGATTTTTTTAAACTATTAAACAATGCAATATTTGGGAAGACGATTGAAAATAAACGTAAGCAAGTAAATATAAAGTTAGTTTTGACCTGGAAAGATTCTGGAAATAAAACAAATAAGTATACCGGTGCAGAAAAATTGTTAACGAAGCCAAATGTAAAGAATATTGCAATTTTTTCAGAAAATTTGGTAGCTATTCATTTACAACTAGAAAAACTTATATTAGATAAACCGATCTATATTGGTTTCACAGTACTGGAACTTGCTAAGCAACATTTATACCAATTTCATTATAACTATATTAAAAGGAAATACAATTCTGATGTTAAACTGTGCTATACTGATACTGACAGTCTTCTTTATTGTATCAAAACAGACGATATTTACAAAGATTTATTGTTAGATATTACTAATTTCGATACTAGTAATTATGAGGATGATAATCCTTATGGAATTTACAAAGTTAATGCTAAAGTACCTGGAATATTTAAAGATGAACTTGGCGGTTCAGTGATTACGGAATTTGTTGGCTTGCGAGCTAAATTGTACTGTCTAAAAAGTGTAAAAACTACTATAAAAAAGGCAAAGGGTGTATCCAAACCAATAACAAATCGATTACGAGTTAGCGATTATAATAGAGCATTACATTCAAAAAACGTATTCAAGTGCAAAATGAATATGATTAAGTCTATTAAACATGTGCTATATTCACAAGAAGTCAATAAAGTTGTATTAAATAGTAATGATGACAAAAGGCAAATATTGAAATCGAATGTAGAAACTTTACCATGGGGACATTTCAAAACAATCTTCTGAAAACTATTATTTTATATTAATAAAAACAATAATAATTTAAGGTACCTATTCTAAATAATATTATATACTATAAAGTCGACGGATAGTATTAAGTTTAATAAAATATGTCAAGTCTTACTTATTCATAAATTGTATGGTTTGTATGTTTATTATGGTTGAAGATTATGTATAAATAAAACAATTTTTTTAACAAATTTATTGTTTTATTTACCCTTGTAACACCAACTTACAACTGGAAAATATATAATGATTAACAACATTCTGGTGCTTAACATTTGTACAATGAAGTTTGTCAAGCAAGCTCAAACGCTGGAAATAAACAATATAAAAGTAGGAAACAATGCGCAAATAATAAAACATAGTACTCTTTTACCTAATACGATTCGTTGTATAATATGCGGTCCATCCAACTGCGGAAAAACTAACCTTATGCTTAATTTATTGATACATGCAAATGGTCTCAAGTTTAAGCATATTTACTTGTACTCTAAAACAGCTTTTCAATCAAAATACCGTTTTTTATACCAAGTTATGAAAAGAATACCAGGAGCTGAACTGTTTATATTTAATGATAGCAAGGAAGTTCTGCACCCAAATGACGCATTATCGGATTCAATTATTATTTTTGATGACGTTGCCTGCGAAAATCAAATAAATATAAGAAATTACTTTACAATGGGTAGACATAGACGAATAGACAGTTTTTATTTATCTCAAACCTATTCTAAAATACCTAAACAACTATTAAGAGATAATATTAACCTCATTATTATTTTCAAACAGGACGATATCAATCTAAGGCATATATACAACGAGCACGTGAATACTGATATGGATTGGCAAACATTTAAATGCCTTTGTTTCGCTATATGGAAAAAAAAAAATTATAGCTTTTTATTAATAAATAAAGACAATGCATTAAACAAAGGAAGGTATAGGCAGGGGTTCGACAATTTTGTTCATTTTTGACATCGTTTCTTTATAATACACAAATAGTCTTTGTGATTCTATTTGAAAGTAAATGTCAAATTAGTAGTCCTAAAGTGTAAGACTACATGTATTCGACAAAGTACATAAATAATCAAGTTTAATTGTAATAATTCATTAAGAAACAAGTATTTGAACAAAACAGTTGGATAACGATTATGAATAAAACAATGAATGAAGATATAAAAAACAATTGATACAATCAGTTAGCAGTATTAAACATAAAATAAAAATGATTAAAAATGAAAATGATGTCGCAGATTTAAAATTTAAGAAAGTTTTTAAACCTATTACAGATCCTCTAGATACACTTATAAAAGTAAACGTAAAAGAAAACCCTAACACTATCGGTATATCTAAAAATGACGATGAGAAAGAAACTTGTGTTTCTTATCAAACGATAAGAAACACAAGTTTCTTTCTCATGAACGTGGATCAGACGATAGTGATGTTAAATTGGATGATTCAAATTCTTCTGTTGATTATGCTGATTTTAAAAACTTTGCCGAAAATGAATCTAATAATGGTTCAAATTACTATGATCCTGATAATGATAAAACTCCTTCAAAAAGTAATGAAAATAACGATTCAGTAATCTCTATAAAAAAAGAAGATATGATGGAAATATGTGATGATATCAATGTGCCATTTGGAATCCATAGTGAAAATAAAAAACTTAAAATAGGGAATTCAGAAGTCCGTATATTGTTAGCACGAAATGGTTCAAATAAAAAATGTTATTTTGTCGCTATTAACAATGAAAAATATGAATTAACTCCTGGATTAAGAGAACTCTTACTGCACAATAAACTTAAACTAGAGTTAGTGACTAATGAAGACAAAAATGTGTATAAAAATATACTTGATTCTACAAACGCTCACAAAAGAGATTTTAATCCCCATGGGCAGATAAAGGGGGACAAAGGATTGAAGTATTGTAATATTATTAAACCTCTATACGCACAGCAATATTGTAGTACTAAAGAACCTGAAAATAAGCAAAAGCCTAAGGTTGGCGGTCACTTAAGTAATTTAAAAAAAATAAAAAAAAGTGTCAGAGGTAACAACTTAACACATCTCAAAGAATATAAAAAAAATACGGATTATGTTTACTGGGATGATCCTCATGAGTTGATTGAAAGGTTGAAACTGTTAATTGCATCAAAAGTTGCTGGCAACAGTAATCATAACAATGAAATAATTTCTATAATTGAAGAGTTAAAAGAAGCTGGTATCATAAAAGAATAAAATGTAATGTAACGCATTATTAACCGACAGTAATCAACAGACGATCACGCATGAATGATAAAAGAGCACCAGAATAATTTATAACATTTTAAGATTCTCTTAATTTTACTCGAATATTAAGGAAATAAAATCTACCGAACCAATATTATGAGTAAAGCAGATGTTGTAAATGAAATTCATAAAAATGCTAGAGTGAATTTCCCTCGAAGACATGTTATCCTTAAAGATATAGATGATTTATGGCAAGCAGACTTAATGGACATGCAATCGATATCTAAACTAAATGCAGGTTTTAAATATATATTAGTGGTTATTGACTGTTTCTCAAAGTACGCATGGGCAATTCCTCTTAAACAGAAAAATAAAGAAATTGTATCTCACGCATTCCACACGATATTAAAAAAGGAAGAATACCTAAAAATTTACAAACTGATTTAGGAACAGAATTTTATAATGACAAATTCAAAACCATAATTACGAAATTTAATATTAACCACTATTCAACATATTCTACCAAAACAGCCTCAATTGTAGAAAGACTTATAAGAACAATAAAAAGTAAATTGTATAAAGAATTTAGTTTAAAAGGAAAATATAAATGGAATGATGGTACACTTAACAGCGTTTTACACGAATATAATAATTCTTTTCATAGAACGATTAGAAACATACCGGTCTTGGTTAACCACAGTAATAAAGAAATTATATTACAAAGATATAATAGCCTACCCCTTGCAAATATCCATAAACTAAAATGTAAAAGATTTCAAGTAGGAGATTTCGTAAGAATCAGTAAATATAAAAGTTGTTTCGAAAAGGGCTTTACACCAAATTGGTCGACTGAAATATTCAAGATAATAAGAATACAAAACACATATCCTGCCACGTATTTATTAGAAGATGTGAAGGGTAGACCTATTTTAGGAGCATTTTATTCTCAAGAAATTCAAAAAACTAAACATCCGGATGTGTACTTAATTGAAAAAGTTTTAAAGAAAAAAGGACATAAAGTATATGTCAAATGGTTAGGTCTTCCCGCAAGTGAAAATAGTTGGATAGACAAAACAAATTTATGTAAATAACAAGTATTATCAAACAATAGCATATAATAAAAGGGCTTAATTATTTCAATTCATTTCTGTTTGGTTCTTTCTACGAGTAAGACTATACGAGCTTCTTATCACAATGACTAGAAAACATAGTACGTGCAAGAAGAAATCAGATAATGAAAAACATGTTACAAAATTGAAGAAAGAAACAGGAGCTGTAATTAAGAAAACTTTCAAAAATATCGTTTCTCATACGAAACGACACATTAATAATTTGAAACCAACTTGTAAGAAAATGCTGATGGAATTAGCATACGCGGCAGCTCAAGAATTAGCATCGGATTTGCCTGTTAAAATACCGAGAGTTATACCTGTTCCAAAGACTGGGGGCTTTCTTCCTCTAGTACCTATATTTGCAGGATTGTCCGCGACGGGCAAGTTAGCTGGCGGTATTGCTGGAATAAGACGGGCTATCAAAGTATTTAACGTTGCTAGAAAACTTATATCCAAAGTTAAAACAGACACCATGAATACGGAACCAATATGTGTAGGAAAAGGCCTACATCTCAAGCCTTACAAAGATGGATTAGGAATCTACGTAACAAAACAAAAAAACTGAGTACTCGGCTACCTAGAAGAGCATTAACTAATATTGATATCATGTATCACTCGAAATCAATTCCTTATTTTCGTGGAGTATTCATGAGAGATGAATTACCGAAAGAACCATTAGATATCGAGTGTGGAGTCATCAATCTAGATTGCTCCAAAAACTCTGGAACTCACTGGGTAGCCTATGGAAAAATTGATGACTATATTGAGTATTTTGACAGTTATGGAAATTTGAAACCACCTAAAGAATTTGTTAAATATGTAGGACGGAATATCCAATACAACTATAATAATCTTCAGGGAAATAGTTCATATAATTGTGGACATTTGTGTTTGAAATTCCTTAAGTCATTTTGGACAGCTCATAATTGTTTAAATGTGCATATTCCTATTTAGTTTAATCAGTTAGTATCTTCATCTCGTAGTAACATTACAAAACATTGACATATAAATTTAAAATTAAAAAATATAAATTAACATTACGTCATAATATCATAATGATTGTTTTTAATAAAACCCTCATCCACAGCAAGAAAACCTACACTTCATCTTTAAAAACGAAAGGAGCAAGACAGTCACAAAAACGCTTAGCGTTTAAAAAAATTAGTAAAGAAAATAAAAAGTTTCTTCGCGCTCTTGGATTTAAAATTTAAAAATGCTTCAAATCACTGATTTAGCTCATTATGATAATTCAATTGAAAGCTATGAAATACATAGCTATAACCCTTATAATAACAGTTTTAAAGATAATGATGAAATCAGAATACCCATTCACCAGCAAGACGTTTATGTACTTCCATCAGCTAGCTCGATTCATATTGAAGGCTTCATTAAAGTGACCAATAGTGACGATTCATTAGGAAAAGTGGCTAAAAAGGATGTTAATTTTATAAATAATCCACTAACCTTTTTATTTCAAGATATTAGATACGAATTAAATGGGGTCGAAATAGATCGCATAAAAAATGCTGGAATAACAACTTCTATGAAGTCTTATATCTCTATGAATGAAGGTGAAAGTAAAGCGGCTGCATTGTGGGGTTGGAACTTGAATGGTACTATAGAGGCAGATGGGCATTTTAGTTTTATTCTTCCGTTAAATAAAATTCTTGGATTTGCTGAAGATTATAACAAAATAATTATTAATGGTCGACATGAGCTCATATTAAATAGAAGCACGTCCATTTCGAATTGCGTAATTATTAATGACAAAAATGACCATATTCATTTGGATATAGATAAAGTGCAATGGCGTGTACCACACATTAAAGTTTCCGATCGTGAAAGATTGTTATTACTTAAAACTTTAGAAAAAGATCGCCCTATACAATTAGCATTTAGAAATTGGGATTTGTACGAATATCCATTATTGCCTAAAACCACAAAGCATTCATGGTCTGTTAAAACAGCATCTCAATTAGAAAAACCGAGATTTGTGATATTCGGGCTGCAAACTGATAGAAAATTTAATTCATCTAGGAGCTCGTCAACTTTTGATCATTGTAAAGTTACCAATGTAAAATTATTTTTGAACTCGCAATACTTTCCGTATGATTCACTTAATCTGAAATTTGATCAGGATAAATATGGTATATTATATGAAATGTACGCAAACTTTCGTCAGTCTTATTACGGCACCAGCATAGACCCGTTGCTTGATCTGAAAACATTTAAAGAAAAAGCTCCGCTATTTGTCATTAACTGTTCGAGACAAAACGATAATTTGAAAACTGGACCAGTTGACGTACGTCTAGAAATCGAGTGCTCTGAAGCTATCCCCAATAAGACATCTGCTTTCTGTCTGATTATTAACGATCGGCTTTTTGAGTATAAACCCTTGACTAACATAGTACGGAAATTATCATGAATGTAATAATTGACTTGCAAGGTTTTAAAAGTGAAGACAAAAAAATTATACCAAAAGAAATAGCAATTCGATCTAAAGATCATGTTTTAGTATTTTTAATAAAGTCTCCATATCCATTTTATAAACTCACAAAAAAAGAACGTACACATGTGGCTTGGATCGAAAAAAACAGAGGAATACTGTGGAATGAAGGATTTGTGCCTTACTATAAATATAATTTTTTATTACATAATTACTTAAAAGACAAGCGTATTTTTGTAAAAGGCGTTGAAAAGGTATCATGGATGAAAGAAATTACAGAAAACAAAAATGTGCAGAATTTAGAAGATTTTAACTGCCCCAATTTAGAAACATTATATGAAATGTACTCTCAATCTGCTGATATTCAAAGTTGTGTATTAGGTCCTTACATATGAAATTGCCGATTTTCAATACTGGCAACTTTAAAATCATTTAAAATCACTGGCAAATTTGAAATATCTTGCGTTTCATTAGGAATTCCAAATTCAAATTTATGTCGAAATAAAGCCAGAAAAATTTTGTTTTAAAATTCGTATTTCATTTGTTTTAACATCATTTGTTTGAGTTTCAACATTGCTATAACAACAACTATGGACAAATTGAAAATTCGCGGTATTTACGAATACGAGTTCCACCGTGGCACCAGTGCTGCAGAAACGACTCGAAGAATTAACGACGTGTATGGACCAGGCACCGCAAACGAACAAACGGTGCGTTTTTGGTTACAACGTTTCCGTTCTGGAAATTTCGATTTACACAATGAGCCTCGTGGACGACCTGATACTCAAGTGAATAACGAAGTATTGAAGGCGATAGTGGAAGCGGATCCATCTCAAACCACTTCTGAATTAGCAGCAGCCTTCGGCGTAAGTGACAAAACGATACTTATCCACTTGCGCCAAATCGGAAAAATTAAAAAACTCGAAAGTGGGTACCGCACGAATTGACTGAAGCAAACCAACAAACACGCGTTGCTTGCTGAGTTTCTTTGCTTAATCGCCACAATAATGAGGGGATTTTGAACCGTATCGTGACTTGTGATGAGAAATGGATCCTGTACGACAATCGGAAGCGATCATCACAATGGCTTGACCCTGGAGAACCGGCAAAACCTTGCCCTAAGCGAAAACTGACCAAAAAGAAGATTCTGGTTAGTGTTTGGTGGACCAGTGCTGGTGTTATCCACTACAGCTTCTTGAGATCAGGCCAGACGATTACTGCAGACTTGTATTGCCAACAATTGCAAACAATGATGGAAAAGCTCGCCATTAAACAACCGAGACTGATGAATTGCTCTAGCCCACTGCTCCTTCAGGATAACGCTAGACCACACACTGCACATCAAACGATCGCCAAGTTAGAGGAGCTGCGACTGGAACCTCTGCGTCACCCACCATACTCTCCAGATCTTGCCCCAACCGATTACCACTTTTTTCAAAATTTGGATAACTTTTTACAAGGAAAAAATTTCAAATCTGATGAGGCAGTCAAAACCGCCTTCAAACAGTTCATAGACTCTCGCTCCCAGGATTTTTTTTCCAAAGGTATCAATGATCTGCCTATAAAATGGCGGAAGTGTATCGATAACAACGGCGCATACTTCGATTGATTTAATAATAATTTCATTAAAAAAAACTTGTTTCACTTTTTTGATACTGAACGGCAATTTCATATGTAAGGACCTAATATACCATACAAAATTCTGTGCTTTCAAAAATGTATCTTGTTTATACAAATGGTGTATAAAAAATAATAAATAAATGGAATAATTGAACAATATGTTTTTTATTTACTATCGTTTTTCATCTTTAAAAATGTGCCAAGTGAGATGATATAAGTAACTGATTCTGTTACAATTTCAATCAGTGATTGTAAAGCAGTTCGGGTAATAGGGTGTTAGTTATTATAACTTATTATAAAATTATTTACCTGTTCACTGAATCAATCGACATGTCTTTAAATATTGGAGATTACGTGGATATAATAATAACTACTAAGAGAATATGTGGCATTAAAATATTTAAAATGTTTACCGGATCAGTTGACATGTCTTTGAATATTGGAGATTATGTGGATATAATATTTACTCCTGAGAAACTATGCGACTTTCACATAGTTAAAATTATAAATTATGAACAATATGATGGTATTCTAATACCTTTTCAAAAATCCCTTACATTTCGATCTAAAATTCGATTAGAAGTCTCCCGAATAGATGGAGATATAGTAGTCCTGGCTGAAGTGTAAAATACCTTTGCAAAAATGCACTACATAAAGATGACCACGTATTGTGAGTGTAAGTCATTTGAAGACTGAAGTATATTACACAAGTTGGCAATATGTACAATATGTATAAGAATCGATATTCGAATGCTATGTGAACGATTCATAAACTACGTTGTTAATTGGCGGCTCGATATTCGAATTGTGTTATGTGAACGATTCAAAAACTACGTTGTTAATTGGATGACTCTAGATCTTCTCTGATCTAGAGTCACCAATTAACAACTACTTAGCATACAAGATTTCATCTCAATCAAAAATCGGGAAGTGGCGCAAATTTGACTTGCAAGATTAGACCCAAACCTAAAAACAATAACGAACAGGACAAGCTAAATAAAAGCTTGTAAGAAAATAGGAGCTTCTAAAGTTCCATTACAAGTGAAATGGAAGGTCATCTTAAATTTATTGTGTTTATTTTACTCTAAAGTTTCATCAATATAAAAAACTTTTACTTAGAAACAATTTCATAATGGTTCAACTTCCATAGAATTTTATAGGTCACTGGATTTTAGAGTCAAATATTCATTATATTAACTAATAAGACTCTATTTTCAATGTAGGTAGTTGCTCGGAATGCGTTTTGGTGTATTCGATCAACCTCCATGCAAAAGCGACTTAAGGCGACGTGGGTTCACAATTTGCAAAACTGTGCGTGTTTTTAAAAATTAATATTATTAAACTACTACAGTTTATTCCTCAAAAAGTTTACATAAAAATCGTAAGGATTTTCTACAGACACCCACAATAGCCAAAACACGATTGAGCATTTTTGGCTTGATAGAAAAAAATCACAAACATACCTCTTAATTTGCCTACATTTGCCTTTATAAAATAATTTTCGTATAAATAGGTGATTGTATAAAAAAGTAATGCGTATTATAAAGGCAAATTTAGGCAAATCGTGTTTTGGCTATTGTGGGTGTCTGTAAAAAATCCTTAAGATTGTTATGTAAATTTTTTGAGGAATAAACTGTAGTAGTTTAATAACAGTGATTTTTGAAAAACACGCACAGTTTTGCTAATTGTGAACCCACGTCACCTTAAGTTTGTAAAATACAGTTTATTACGTTCAAGTCCAACCAGTAGTTTTAATGGACTCCTACTTAATTTCGAAGATAAGTTTTGAGACTGATCCGCTATCGCGAATTGCACTGATCGGCGCCCGCGCGAGACATCATTTTCAGTGTAATTCCGCGGTCTATGACGTCATTGCAGGGAGGGAGGGTCAAACATAATATATGTTGTCGCTGGTCTTCACATCTATCATTTTTTATCGAATTCACGTCTGTCAAAAGTCTGGAAATATACAGACTGCCATCAAACAAGTAATGTATTAATTTTCAATTTCGCTTTGAAGTACTGCGTGAGCGTGACGCACGCCATCCGTCTTATGACATTCCCTTCAACGTAGCTCAATTTACTGCTGAGCATTTGGTTATTGCCTGTAGTAAATCACTATCGAATTAATAAGGATTAAAGGTTGCCTAGATTTGATTTTGTCATTTGTTTTACTTAAACCTAATCCGCTACATGACAATAAGTCAAATCAGACACTTTTTTCTAACCGTCAAAACAAATATTATCTATGGGATGTGTATGAAATACAAAACCGTGACGTCATAGATTTTTCGAGTCAAATAGCGCTCTTAATATCCGTTTTTCTGCATCAATAAATCTAAAATCACGTTCGAAGTGTAATGACAAGTGACACTATTTTGTGACGTTTTATTCTCTTAACAGTACTAAATAATTTATTTTTGACCCAGTCATCTACCCAATTTTGACTAAGGTGATGGAATTACTCGTAACAAAATAGGGCGACAATATGAACATCGTAGATTAGTATTGTATACGAGTATGTTACAGCCAAAACTCATAACCGGTCATAACCACAACTGACTACAAAAATCAGGCCAAAAATAGTTTTGACTGATGACACAATTTTTTAAAAATTTATTATAATAAAGATTTATTAAAAAAATCCGATTATTTTTAAATATTCCCATTTTACATGTAAGGGAGCTACACGAAAAAATATTTTTGTGAATATTTTATTTTACCACTTTGTTGGCGTGATTATACATCATTATCAGGTCTTTTTTAGTCTGCACTGCAGGAGCACGACCGTCTCTGTACTACCAGAGCCAAATTTAGCCAGAGCAGTCAGAGGATTTGGCCTACACTCTCCACGCTGGCCAGACGGGTTGAAGAGGTGTCACTGATGTTTGTTATTAAGCTTTGTTCAGCTTGTGTTTCCTAAGTTGCCTTCTGCGACATCCACGGGAAGACTTGGAGTGGTCCTGTTCTTTTCCTCCTATTATTGCACGCCTCATAAGCGAAGCGCATGAGGTAGTGATTTACTCTCGCCTTACAAAAATCAAGTGATTTTTTTAACTAAATGTGTCTCTATTTATTTTCTATCGCACTTGTACAATAATATTTACACATAAATGTCAAGGAAAAACACTAGTTTCAACACTTTTGACATTTTTAAGACATTTTGCCTTTTAAATAAATAAAAACAATGTTTAATAAAATCATTTTGTGGACGTCCGTGTGTCTGTATGTATGAAAACTGGCGTGGTCACGATAACTCCCGAAAAACTTATCTGATCAAGTCCATTTTTTTTTATACGCTTCAGTATTATCCAAAACTAAGTCCTTTCGAAGATCAAGGTCTAATTCAATGTAGTTTAATCGTAATTTCAATTTAATTGTGAAAAATGAGATTATGAGGCGTGCACTTTTGGATTTTCCAAACTTATTTTATTATTCGACGACGGCAGTCCGACCCGGCGTTCCCGGGTTTGTTTCCCAGTCAGGTCAAGATTGAAAATGATCTTTTTCCGATCAATCTGGGTCTTGGATGTTTATCTAGAGGTATAATATATGCTGTTATAAAATATAGAATCGTTAAGTTAGTATCCCATAACACAAGTCTCGAACTTACTTTGGGGCTAGCTCAATCTGTGTGATTTGTCCCAAATATATTTATTGCTTATTCTACTCTTGGGGAAACCACACTGCTAATTATATTAATGTCGCGAACGAGATAGAATCTTCCTGAACAATATTCGCGAACGAATACTACGAGAGAATGGTGCAAGCCAAATTGGCCCATATGTCTTGTGTCATAAAGTCTAGAGTTGCTTAACCATGTTACACTCACACACATACCCGGCGCCTGGATGCTTCGAAACACATTCGTCGACTATGTAGAATATTCGAGATTAATGTGGACCTATTCGATGGCGCATATAAATAGGGAACATTGGGTGCGCCACGGCAGTTCAATACGAGCTATCAAAGCGATCACTTCGAAGCGAAGGAAACCTACCTTAGTGCGACAAGTGGAAGTACCTGCGACTACCTTGGCGAGATACCTGGACCTCAGCTGCTACGCGACTTGGACCTTTGACGTTTGGAAGACCATCTTCACGTGTCAACTTAGAGTTCCGTAGTGAATAAATCCCTCATACGAAGTTTGGCGTTTTTCTCCAAATTCGAACCCCAGTTTCGTAACATTAATATACATACCCATGCCAAACTACAGCTTTCTATTAGTAGTAGTTTCTAATAGTCTCTGAGAAAAACCTCGGACAGACAGACAGATAGACGGATATGGCGAAACTATAAGGGATCCTTGTTAACTATGTAAACCTAAAAAATATAGAACAATTTAATATTTTTTATTTAAATAGAAATATATTTAAACAGATTATTTCACTCATTATTCAGAAAGAAGATTAACAAATGAATTTAAAAAATAAAAAAACAACTAACTAAAACTATTTAATTAAAACCACTTAACTTATAAATAAAAAAGACCAGGCAAATCGCTGCCCCGTGGTAATGTGCCCAGAAGGTAAATAAAAAATAGTTACTCATAATGTAAAATTACTCGTACACCGAGAAAATGGTCGTGTTTTAATAATTAATATTCCTTAAATTAATAAGTCTTGACTAAGACTTCAGGACTTGGGGGACGTGACTCGAATAATTTATTGAAACTAGATCTCCGGTTCTTCTGTCGTCTTTTTTAAAATTCAAACAAAATATAAAAGCCAAGTGGAAAATTTTCAATTAATTTATCATAACATTAGGTCTATTTTTGCGTTTACTGTGCTTTCTTTGCTGTGTTTTAGAGCTTATGATCTCCTTTTTAACCGACTTTTTTTTTGTTGACCATCTGGGAAATATACCCTTTCAGGTATATTTCCCAGATGGTCCCATATTTCTTACCAAATTTTATTAAAATCGGTCGTGTGGTTTGTTTTTTAAACATAAATAACTAGAAAAAATGTCGTCTAAGTATACATTGTTTGAATATTTAGCTTTTCTGGACTTGTTTTGAAAAACTATATAATTATTAGGTATTTTTTCAAGCATAAGTGGAGTAGCAGTTTGCCGAGTGGCTTCCGGCCTAGAATAGGACCACTCTATCTCTTCCTGTGGATGTTATAAGAGGCAACTAAAGGACTAAGCACAAACATCTCGTACTACAAATGCATTCCCAAGAAGGATTGACGTCAGATGGCGACCGATTGTATGACTTTTCGCACAAATGCATTCCCTTTCCCAAGAGGGTTTACATCAGGAAGATGGAATTTTACTTTTAACTGCTAAACTATAGCTGAATCCTTTTAACTGTTCCGGTTATTTCATTTCGATTTCACATTGTCTCCGGCATCCTTAGGAGACTTGACCATTTATATGCATATTGTATTTGGAGAAGAAAAAGCGGAAAAGTGCACGCTGGGCGACGCAGCACAGCTGAGGATGCAACTGGGAACGCGTTATGATGAAGAATTTACATAAGCATACAAAATTTACATTAGCATACAAAATTTACATTAGTATACAAAATGTACATTAACAAACAAAATTTACATTAGCATACAAAATTTACATTAGCATATAAAATTTCTTTTTAATCGGAAACTAGGAAATGAAACGCTTCACCAACAAGCGTCGATTGTAAGATTCTGTATGTAGCGATTAGTGAATAATATTATTCACTTTGCTTGCTCGTTCAATTAAACATAGCAGCATTGCATTTTAATTTCCAGAGTGAGTCCGGAAACTCCCGTCGCAGTTTTAGGGGATTAAGCGAGAGGTCGCGTGACGCACGCAGGACATAATCGTTAATTAACACAAGGGCAATGAATGAATAGCTCCGCCACTTCGAAAAGAGTATATTGCCCTAATAAATATATATATATAATAGTCACTATTACTATCACGTCTTTATCCCCAACGAAGTATACAGAGCCTTGGGATGCAAGCCCCAAGGGCCACTCAAAGCGTGACAGTGGGCGTGAAGGTCGAGATAGGGAATTAAAATATTGTGATCGGTTACGAGCCAAATGCTTAGTCAGTGGATGCCAAAGCTTTTTTTAACCGACTTAAAAAAAGGAGGAGGTTATCAATTTGACTATATGTTTTTATGTATGTTTGTTACGCGATATCTTCGCCAATTGTAAACCGATTTTGATGATTCTTTTTTTATTTAAAAGCTTCCAAGTTGGACCTATTTTAATTTGGTGAAGATATGATTAAGAACTTTGGAGACATAGAAGAAACTCCTAAAAAAAATTGAAGTTGGCTGTCTTTTTTTTTGTTAAAAATTTAAAAAGGTAGGCTAAACATTATTTTCCATATTTCGATATGTGTTCCTTGGGGAAAGTTGATCAGTATCATGGACTGAATTCAGCCTTAAAATAGCTTCAGTATATTTGGTTAGACCATGTATTTTAATAGCACATTGCATTTTAATTTCCAGAGTGAGTCCGGAAACTCCCGTCACAGGCTATTAGGGGATTACTAAACGAGTGAGGTCGCGTGACGCACGCAGTCCATACCTAATCGTTACTTAACACATAGGCAATGATTGAACTGTTCTACCATTTTAACTGTTACAGTGACCTAACAAGATATAGTTTTAAAACTAAAACTAAAACCCCACTACTGAAAAGTACATGTATCCAGTAAATGCAAGCACAGCTGAAACCAGCTAATAAGGGATATATTTTTGAAATGTGCTTTTTAAGCCCTTTCATTTGTAACCCCACAAGATATGATTCGATTTATTTTATTTTTTAGTTCATTACTTTATGGCCTATAGGTTAATCAACACGCTGTTAAACATTTAATTTTAAAATAGCTTCAATACGACTTTCATCTCCAATTCGATACGAATATAGAATATTCATCAAAGTTGTTAAATAAGCAAAAAATCTGAAAAATAAAGTAGTGTTTGTTATATTTGTCACCGTAGACTAAAATAAAGATTAACAGAAGATGTGATGGTTTAGATATTAGGCAATCGTTGTCACTTTTTCACGTTAATGTAAGTACATTATGTATGTATTATATAGTATTGAATATTACTTTTTTTTCTTTATGTATCAACACAAAGAAAAAAAGTTACGAATAAACGGGCAAGTGCGAGTCGGACTCGTACCAGAAGGGTTCCGTACCTCCGTACAATGTTCTAAGACGCTGAAGAAACACGTTTCTTGTATAACGACTCCCTTTAATTTTTAACTTTATCTTATTTTTAGTATTTTTTATTATAGTAGTCATAATAATACATAATCGGTGAAAAATTCAAGTATCTAGTTAATTCCATTATGAAGATCGAGTTAAAAACGCTGAAAAAAATACGTTTCTTGTATGACGACCCCCTTAAATTTTTGACATTATATTATTTTCAGTATTTGTTGTTATGGCAGTCATAGTTATACAAATTCTGTTATAATTTCAAATATTTAGTTAATGCCATTATAAAGATCTAGTTAAAAACGCTGAAAAACACTTTTTTTGTATGACGACCCCCTTTTTCATGAGCTTATTTTTATTTTTAGTATTTGTTGTTATAGCAGCCACAGTAATACATAATCGGTGAAAATTTCAAGTGTCTAGCAATTACGGTTCAAGAGATAGAGCCCTGTGACAGACAGACGGTCAGACAGCGGAGTCTTAGTAATAGGGTCCCGTTTGCACCCTTTGGGTACGGAACCTTAAAAACTAGTGTTTCAAAGCATTCATCCACTGCTTAGAAATAGAATCGCTAAAAAAAAATCATAGAGACTGTATTTATTTATTTATTTTATTTATTTAAGTACACTTGGAAAATTAACAGACATACACATAAAAAAATAAGGAAAACATAGTACTTAGGTGCTACTTATTTCTAAAGAAATTACTGTAATGCCCAAGTAGACGGCCGAAGGACTTTGCATTATGTTATATCTCTGTGTCTACGTTTAATTTGTCACTCCCGACCTCTGAAACGTATTACGTGACGGCGCAGTGGGCGCGATGGCAGAATATCTAGATAATGAATAAGAAAAGCGGCTGAGATCAAGAGAAAATGTTTCTAAGATATTTTCTTTACTGAAAAATGTTTTCTTGTAAAGATTCCACTGATAATTACAAATAAATTTTATAAAACATATTTTTCATCTCATCTATTCGAAAAACGATGTTTTCATCCCAAATATTTTGAGCGAAAGTCACTGGTGATTCTCCAGACACTGAAAAGTAAAAAGTGAATTCCCTAGGCGTTAAAACACATTTGAAAAACGAACACGAATGTAGAATCAAAAATAATATTGGCATCCAGCAAAAAAAAGAAGAATTTAGTTTTAAAATAATAAAATGTAGGCAACGGAATCGTTTTTTTTTTAAATTGGAATACAACACGTTTAACATGGATGAACAGTCTGATTGAGCCCTAACCCTACACGGTAGACCCTGTGGTACTATTTGGGCTATAAATAAAAGAATGGACTGTAAAATTCAATATAGGTATCATACTAGTTAAAGGTATATAACAAAGGACGCGCGTATCGGTCAGTGAGTCGTTTTGCCGAGTCCTGAAGAAGTGGTTGACGCTAGCCGCCGTCTGGCGAGTCCCGCTTCCGCGTCCCTCGCTGCCCGCGGACCTCACTGGAGTCTTGTCTTGACATACTCCCCGGGTTGAAGGGTACGCTTCAAAATCTTCATCACTCTGTGTCACCCTGGATCCAAATCTGCACACAAAGGAACACCATGAATGACGAGCTCCTTCCGGTGGCGTTTTCCTGTCCCCCTTGAGGGATGCAGTCGCCCGTGGATGAACCTATAAATGTAGTCGTCCCATGAATGAGGGATATGGAATTAGGAAGATGACAGAGGAAAACAGTGATCAGTACATCTGACTCAATTTGAGTTAGTTAAAGTAGGTGTAATAATTTTATAAATTAGATGTAGGTTTGAAGAAATTCAATGCAAAATTTAAGAAATGGGTTTATTGAAAGATGTATCTACGTTATAACCTTGCTATAACGCTATTGCTAAACTAAGCTGACAGATGTGAATCGGAATGCCTTGCTGCATGAGCATGCTGATGAACAAACCACGCATTACGATATGACGCGGCTGCGCCGGCTAAACAAAGGCCGATCTCGGGTCTTTGACAAGCTAAGGGCATAGGTTTAACAATATGTTTACAACATGAATCAAAAGTTAATATATTTACTAATATAACTTTAACCAGTTGAACACAACAGAAAAGATCCCCTGCAATGGGAATATTAACCCGGTTGAATCAGACAAGCTGTTCACATATGCAGTGGGAATATTAACCCGGTTGAATCAGACAAGCTGTTCACATATGCAGTTGGAATATTAACCCAGTTGAATAAGACAAGCTGTTCACATATGCAGTCGGAATATTAACCCGGTTAAATCAGACAAGCTGTTCACATATAAAACTACAGTGGCTGTAGGGAACTTATGTAATTAATAGTATTGTAACATTTAGTAAATAATGCAACGTTAGCCCAATAAGAAATATAATATAAAAGTAGGTAGATATACATTTAGGTATGCATTGCTATTATGAAGTTAATGTTATCACTTTATAGGTACGATTTAAGTTGTCCTGTTTATTTATGTACCTGTCAATATCAATAAAGTAATTGTAAAATAATCTAAAATAAATTAAATGTCAAATTGATAAGGAGTCCGAATAACGCTGACATAGTCAGCCTTCCGCCCTCGAAAAGAAATACCGCCGGGAGACTGAAGACTCATGATTTACATTGTTAACTGCCGAGCTCGTCACAAAGCCGATACCGCCTGCGTCAGCGCTGGCAGAAGTAGATATGCCGCGCGGCCGCGTTGCCAAGGTATGACACGGTTTGCATCGCGTAGACCGCGTCAGACTCAACAGAAAGCATTTCGATCTCCATCTGTCAATAAAAAGATTATTTAAAGCTACCATTATGCAAAAACAAAAAGGGGGGCTCACGCACTAGCATCAAATGAAAAGGTTTAAATGGATAAGCGTGTGACCTTGAGCGAGCGCCCGGCCAGCTGACGCAAATGAAACCGTTATTCGTGTGCAAAGGCAATAAGTGCATAAGCGTAGGGTAAATTAAGTATTAATTAGATTAAGTAAATCTAGAAATATTACATTAAAAGAGGCAGGTACTGAAGTCAATAAGGACGTTTAATTTTAAATTAAATGCAGAAGATTTCTGAAAGGAAGAGGAAAGGAAGTAAATTGGAACGACTCACAGAATACCGATAACCTCAAAAACGAGGCATCCTGAATCTCATTGATGAAGCGGTGACTCGGCGATTTCCAACTCGGGTCTGGTGTTCCCTGTGCCCAGGAACGCGAATCTGCCAAGACTTCAAGGATCTTGATTAAGCTCTGGAATGCCAATTTCTTCGTTCTTTTGTCTGCATTGACTCCCAGCTGCCTTGTAGACCGATGACTCGGCGCTTTTGAACTTGAGTTCAAAGTCCAACGACCGACGCAAACGCAAGCGTTTTAAAATTTGTGTCGACGCGGACAAACAACGGTGTACTGAGTGCGCGCGCGATCTAGTCGGCTGACGCTGGAGAAGTGGTTGACGCTTGCCGCCGTCCGGCGAGCCCCGCTCCCGCGCCCCTCGCTGCCCGCGGACCTCACTGGAGTCTTGACACAGTCAATTAAATCAATTTGGTTCTCTTGCTTCAAAAAAATATACTATAAAAAAACAATAAAACGCGCAATAGTTGTCTTTGATTTAAATCGTAATATTATTAGGGAACTATTAGTTTATTTTTACTTATACTATTTTAAATGCGAATAGTTTATTGATGAGGCCGATATACATAGTATAAAGTTTACGTATATATACATATTTAAAGGAAAAAGTAATGAAACGATTCTAATGACTGGAAAATGTATAAGATGTGATAGTCATAAAAAAATATTTTCATAGTACCTAATTCTTTAGTAAAAACGCCACCAAATAAAGGTTAGTACCTAACTATCTGTTAAACCCTGATTAGGTATATGTAGGTATTCTACTTCCGTTATAGGTAAAAAAATTTCCTCTTATATGGAGATGAAAAGAAGAATGTGCTACACGGTGTACGGTAATAGTTTTATCTCGGGCGATATACTTGAATCCTTCGTTTCGCTCTGGATTCAAAGTAGCACCCTCACGTTAAAACTATTACCTTAACGACTTGTAGCACAATCTACTATTAAACGCCCGGTAAATACCATGCAAAAGTCGCGTCCTCATTTGTATTTAATTTTTTGATCGTAAATATGGTGAAAATGTCCATATTGCTAAAAATCAGGCACTAGATAGCCCTTTAAATGATTTTATGAACAACCGTTGAAAGTACTACTTACATTAGCATCCAGCTTTAAAAAGTGTTTTAGCCAAAAGTGGGCACTTCTGGCGAAAACGAGTTTTAAAGCAGTAGCTTTAGCGTTATTGGTAGTAACCAATAATAGTTTCAACGGTGATTCATAAAATAATTTAAATGGCTATTTGGTACCTGACTTTTAGCAATATGTTTTTTTTTTAAATATTTACGATCGCATGAATAATACGCATGGTATTCACACATAGAAAATATAATTATATTTGAATTGTAAATACCCAAGTAATGCTTGAGATATTCACTACGGGGAATAAGCAATCAAGGTACCTAACTTAAGAAAAAAGGCCCAGGATGTACACTAAATACTATTACGTCTTTATCCCTGATGGGATAAAATCCTCAGCTCTGCTGCTTGGGAGCCCGCCTTTGGTAGCATAGCAAGCATGCCGACGACCATACGAAATCGAGAAGAAATTGCTCGAACAATGGAAAGCTGGATAATTTTAAATTTAAAGATAACACTTCATACATAAATGTGCAATCTAAACTTGTGTCTGAAAGCAATCAACCATTTACTACCAAATTGTCATACAATTCGAGGTGAAATTGCGAAAATTATACGACAAGTACACAGAACACATAACAATCGACTTAAGTGTCTTGAGAACTTGCATCCTTTGACAAAGTTCCCAATCGATCCAAATTACTAAACTCACTCCAGTCCAGTACTATTATTACTTTGTTATAGCAGTGTACGAGTACTATACGTAGTAATCGGTATTACACCTAATTTTCGGATTTCGTGGCTCTAATAAACCACTTTTACAATACAATACAAAAAGTTTTTATTTTACTCCACAAGTTATAACAATTAAGTAGATACAACATTGTAAATACATTTAAATAAACTCAAAATTTAAAACTTGTAGAACAAACTAAGCCGAAACCTGTATCTTAGGTCAACATAATATGTCACCAAAGCGGCCGTTTTTCGCAAATGTGCGAAGAAAATCTTCACGTTCTCACTGTGAAAAGTGGTAAAGTCGTAAACTGTAAACAGTAGTTTATAAAATAGTTTGAAGGGTTATCTAGGGCATACTGGAGACAAAATTTTAAATATTATCTCCGTTTCAAATAATTTATTTCAAATAGAGGCAGCACTGGACCCCGAAAAATTAATTTATCATCATCATCATGGATCCATTATGGGAATTAACTTTAAATACCTCTCTAAAGTATAGAGCATTTAAGTCCAAAATATACTTTTCTATAAGTTTGGTCTAAAGTTTATCTAACCCAGCTCTTAAATAAAAAATAAAACAATCATAAATTACTCCTATTTTAAATGAGCTTAAGCGCTTTTCTGTTTAAAACTTTTGATTAATTTAACAGAGCTTTGTTAAAATATCCTAAATAAATAGTTTACAACAACCCTTCAGCACTTCAAAAGTTTGCGTTCCGCATACACCCAATAATTCACTGCTGTAAAGGATTTACACTTTCCAGGCCAAAAGTAAACACATTTCTCTGTCCATACGGGGCCTAGGACTGGCTAATCCGTAAATCCTTTGATAAACATCCCTCGTTACACGAAAAACTCAAGTTCGAATCGGTATAAATCATCCAAAATAAAACTAAGAAATGGGTATAGTTGATTTTGGCTGGTGGTTCCGTATACTTTACTTTGTATAAAGAAACAATCGTTTCTGGGATTAAGTGATCAAACAAATTGGTCATTATGACTTTAATTTATAGTCCTGGGTTTACTCACATTGTTTTTTTTTTTTTACTGTACAACAAGCAGAGGAACAATAGACGTTAAACCACGTTTTTCAAATAGTCGTTGACGTTTTAAGATTGTTGGTAATTAGATTATTTGGTATTGATTGGACCCTATACTAATTACGAAAAATCGAGTAAGGATTTGTTTATTTTAAGAATATACTAGCATTTCGGGCGCCCGAAGATTGTCAGGGTCTACTACCCGTGTGTTTTGGGCACGGGTTGTAGACCCTTAAAATCTTCGAACATCGACACAACTGTTAGTCATAAAAACGATAAATAAGAAGGAGAGTGTGGTTCCGGGTTAGAATAGGACCACTCCATCTCTTTCTGTAGATGTCGTAAGAAGAGACTAAAGGATTAAGCACAAACATCTCGTGCTACAATTGGATTCTCAAGGAGGGTTAACGTCTGGCGACGGCCGGTTGTAAAACTTTTCGCACAAATACATTCTCAAAGAGGGTTGACGTCAGGCAGGCGGCCGGTTGTAAAACTATAGCCAAATCATTTAAAGTGTTCGGGCTATTTCTTCTCCATTTTGCAAGGTCTTTGGCATCCTTGGGTGACCATTGACTGCATATTATATTGGGAGAAGAAAAAGCGGGAAAGCGCGCCACGGGCTCCAAAGCAGCACAGCCGAGGATGCAAACAGGAATGCGCTTAGACGAAGAAGAAGAAGAAGACGATAAATAAGAAGAAGAGTATCTAAAAAACAGGCTATTAGGTGATTGTATTACTTATGGAACCCTAAAAATCGTATTCCGTCTACAAAGTAGTCCGCGGTCATTAGTCACGGGAACTTGACTAAGCCATTTCGCCTTAAAGTTAGTTGAAGTTTAGTTGAAGGTCGCGTTGCCAGATGTGCATCTCGACTTCAACGTTTGCCGTTCAATAATAGACTGATATTCACGGTGATTTTTCATCGGTTTTGGAGCTAAGTTCACTTCATAAGGAATGTTAGTAAGAACCAATCAGCTAGTGAAAATAAAATTTCAGAAACAAAAACTTTTGACTAAAACCCGAAAATAAAAACGTGAGATCAATTAGTAGCGTAACTAAGTCCATCGTTCGCCGCGCGAGTACCTACGTATTCGTATTCGAGTTCATCGGGGTCTCGCGGCAGTTTTGATAAGACGGACTGTACGTGTTAACCCGCGCCGACGAAAAAAAGGGGGTTATAAGTTTGATGTGACTGTGTGGTCGTGTTTCTGTGTGTCTGTGTATCAATGCGGTTTCTTTTTAACCCCCGACAAATGAATATTATAAGTTTGACGCTAATGTCGGTCTCTCTGTATGTGGCATCGTAGCGCTTGAACGGATGGACCTATTTTGATGCGAGTTTTTTTTTACGTGAAAGCAAGTTCCCTTGCGGTGGTTCTTAGCTATGTTTGATGAAACACCGTTCAGCCGTTTAAAAATTATCGGGGGTAAACGCTTGAAAATCAGGGCTTTCTCTAGCAAATAATATAGATGGCGCTACCCATAGCGCACATATAAGCGACTTGATATTTATCGTATCAGTAATTCCGATACTTATCACTAGATGGCGTTCTTGATAGTCAGGGATTTTTAATTTGCCTAGCAGACAAACTTTTGACTAATTGAAAAACTAATTGAAAGCCTTGTCTGTCGAGATGGTTTTTAGCTGTGTTTGACTAAATTGGTTCAGCCGTTCAAAAGTTATTGAGGGTGAACGCTTAAAGTCGGGGGATTTTTAAATTGCCTAGAAAATAAGCTTGTTTGATTCTATTTAGCTTACTAATCGTCTTCAAGTTATTTGAAGCTTAGTTTAAGGTCGCCCTGCCAGATGTGCATGTCGAGTTCGACGTTTACAATACAATACAAAAATCTTTATTGCACCAAATAACGGTTACAATTACAAAATATAAAGGACAATATAAAGACTAAGTATTAAATAGGTATAAGGTACAAGAGGCAGCCTTATCGCCAAAGCAATCTCTTACAGGCTTATAGAGAGAAGGAGTGCGAAGTATATACCTAAGTAAGATAAATAAGTGGCGCAGCAAAAATTTCATAGGTCTAATAAATAAATATATAATCGTTATACGTTTTTCGTTTAATAGTCTGGTCGAGGTGAGTTTTTTTTGCAAAAATTGTTCTAGTTCTCCTCAAAATATAAGCAATAGCTCATTCGATACAAAAAAACGGGGTTACGGATTTTTGAAAATAACTCAAAATCTTTAAACCTCATATTGATAAAAAATCTGCCCTCTTAAATCAGTTAAACAGTGAGTATAAGTGCCATGTAGTGAGTGCAGAATGTTTATGCCATTGACAGAGAAAACAATAGTTCCTAAATCAGTAGCGTTATAGCATATTACTGAGTTAAGAAGTGCAGATTTTTAAGGAATAAGACGAAAGATTGTTTAAATTAAAAAGCTTCTCAAAGAGGAAATTTTCAATGAATAATAATAAAAAAGTAAAAAAAAAATATAACCTACTTTATTTTCTTTGAGGAGTTTCTTCCATATTTCCAAAGTTCTATATATTGTCTTCACTAAATGAATATGAAACCAATGTGGTAGTAAAGGCTTTCAAATAAGTAAAGAATCATTAAAATCAGATAACAATAAACTGTTTTTTTTGTATTCATATTATCTACATACAAAAAACCTCCTCCTTTTCTGAGTCGTTTAAAAAGTGTTAACTATTGCATCTCTTTTTCCATTCTTTATAATATTTAGTGACACTGAAAACTCGATTAAAAGGAAAGACCTCATCAATTGAAAATACCCCTTTACCAAAGGAAACTCCGTCAAGACGACACTTATTGTTTGTGTTAATGAGGTAAATTACTGCTTAAATATTTCATCTCTGATACAAAAGGATACGGATTCAAATGCAAATGATGGTAAGATGCTCTTTTTAAAGACATTTTTATGGAACTGCTTGGGACTTATTCAATGGTAAATCATTTTAAAGAAGAATGAACAAAGAAAAAAACTTGCAATTTTTAGGGTTCCGTAGTCCAAAAGGAACCCTTACAGTTTCGTCATGTCCGTCCGTCCGTATGTCTGTCCGTCCAGGCTCGTACTCCGCCGCTACTGCACCGATTGTCACGAAAATTGGTGGAGAGATGGACATTGAAGTTCCAAAAGTTGGTTTTTAAAATTATGATATACTCCTCCCTTCCCTACCAAACAACGAAAGGTGAATTTAAAAATTAAATTGGACTAACCCCAACGTGTGGGGTATCGTTGAAAAGATCTTTTAAAATGCAACAAAAACTGCTTTAAAACTATGTAGATCAAACCCTCCAGTCTTGAGATAATCTAATACAAAGTTAAAATTTGAGGTGTCCCCCACCGTAACTTTTGAAATATTACTAAAATAGTTCCGAAAAAAATGTGGTATATACCACAAAGTATGTACTTTCAATTAAAACTGTAGCGGTCTCGGTATCATAGATAGTTATTTTTTAATACGTCATAAATCGTAAACCGCAATTTACCTTTAGAACTTTTATATTATGTTACTTGCTGCTACGGAACCCTTCATGGGCGAGTCCAACTCGCACTTGGCCGCTTTTTGCAGTAAAAACTTCTGAAGGTGCGTTGGGCACTTTTTGAGATGCGAAAATATATTGTGCATGTACGTACACGTGCTTTTTTTTCGAAATCCTATTTACCACGTTATTACGAGTAGTTTGCTATAATATCACTCTTTGCCTGTTAATTGGTAAAAATTATTTAAACCAAGAAGGTTCTTTTGTGCATGCTAAAGTGCGTGTTACATAATAAGACTCTTGGTGACCAACCTCATTTTTAATACTGCAAAATGTTAGGTCACCAAAATTATAAGAAAGATTCGATAAGATTAACGTTTAGAATAATGGTTTGCTAACCGCATCACCTATCAACATGGTTTAGATTCTCGCCAAATCTTTTGATTGTCTTTTACGATCAGCAAAGGTGAAGAAGCAGCTGGTATATTCTGCGTTATTTTATTTTTTTGTTAGACCAGTATAAAAGATTTTAATGGAAAGATTTTATCAATTGAAAATAGCCCTTACCAAAGGAAACTCCGACATTTAGAATGTTGGTTCGCTAGCCGCATCCTTATCAACGTAATTACGAGTAAGACTATCACCCACAGAACAACAAAGACTTGGCGCTCATTCTTTTGATCGACTTTAACAATTGGGTATTATCAAAAATAAATTATTTGGTACCTACTGTTAATAGAATAAAACGTCACAAAATAATGTCACTTGTCATTACACTTTGAACGTGATTTTAGATTTATTAATGCAGAAAACGGATATTAAGAGCACTATTTGACTCCAAGGAACTATGACGTCATAAATCAATATTTCATACAAATCCCATAGAAAATGTTCGTGTTTGACGTTAAGACAAAAGTATCTGATTTGAGTTGCGTAATAGCGTAATATTAGCCCTGGTAAGAAGCAGCTTGTATATTTTGCATTTTTTGTCTCAGACCTTAATAAAAGAATTCAAAGGAAAGACCTTACCAATTGAAAATACGCCCTTACCAAAGGAAACTCCGTCAAGACGACTCTTTTTGTTTGTGTTAATGAGGTACATTCCTTTAATATTTCAGCTCTGATACAAAAGGATACGGATTCAAATGCAAATGATGTTAAGACGCCCTTTTTAAGGATTTTTCTATGGCACCGCTTGGGAGTGATTCAATTGTGAAAAGAAGAATTTTGATATTTTGTTTGCGATGCTAGTCAGGCAGAAAATACGTAGAATGTACCATCGCTCTGCCTGCGCAAAACGTTAATGCCGATTGAGGGAATGAGCAAAAATCTACGTACAGTCGTACATACATAGTAACCCTATCACGTCTGTATATTTAATGGGATAGACAGAGCATTTGCGAGAATTGAAATAATGTTAATAAGCGATGCAACTAGCAACTCATCACTATTTTGATTCTGTGGGGGTTGTTCAGGGAATCTAGTGAAAGTCATTAGGCACGCAACTAGTTGTTTATTCGGCGTGACTTTCTTAATTAAATGTTACGTACTTAATTAAGAAAACACTATAAGAAACAATGGGTTTGCCAAAACTTTTACACATTGGGCAAGCGCGACGCGGGTTTAGCGGGAGCGATACGGACATATGTCAAAGCCTAAGGGTCAGTTCATATCGAGACGCGACGCGACGCGACGTAGCGCGTTCTTTGGAAGAAATACCTATAGAACTTGTTTACTAGACAAAAAGATACTAATTCCAGCGACAGCCCGCTTTGTTATGCGGCGCAGCGGGCTCGTTTAAGGCCTCGTTTAAGGAGACGCGGCGCGCGGCGCGGGATGCTGTGCGTAAGGCGATTTTCCCGTTCATAAAGATGCGGTGCGGCGCATCTCGCTGCTGGCCGCATTTGACGCGTTAAAACAAACATATGGTAGTAGTTCCGTTTATTGAGGAGCGCAGCTTACGGAAAAACGGCGGTAAATGTAAAAAGATATAAGGAGGTTAAGAACTTAGCAAAGGAAAGGGAGACACGGAAAGCACTCCACTCCACCGACCAGAGCGCGGCTCTAAAATACAACAAGAAGAAGAATACAAAGATGAACTAAAATTAGACGGTACTTAGTTTAACTATTATACAACCAAAACAAGCTAACGCCTGTTACAAATAAAACCCAATACTACCGTTATTATTCTGTTTAAGACAAGAGTAGGTACAAAATAAATGCAACCATTTTGTCTTCAACATTAACTTTAACTAAAATTAAAAAAATGTTTATTCGTATACCTATTTGGCTACCCTTAGATACTTTTTAATTTTATTACAAAAAGAAATAATAGTAAAACTCGAGCATGCCAGATGTAATTAAAAGACACGCTGATTGGGCTAAATAGTCGTCTCATTGACTAATTAAAGCTTAGTAGCACTAAAAGAAATACAAAACTATTTTTAAAAAGCTATTTTCTTGGCAAGAGTTTTATGTTTACTGAGAGTACTTTTTTAAAATGAATCAAATGCTAGCAAAGAGCAAATAAACGGGCAAGTGCGAGTCGGACTCGTACATGAAGGGTTCCGTACCACGGTACGATGTTTTAAAACGCTGAAGAAACAAGTTTCTTGTATGACGACCCCCTTTAATTATACTTTATATTATATTTAGAATTTGTTGTTATAGTAGTCATAGTAATACATAATCGGTGAAAAATTCAGGTGTCTAGCTATTACGGTTCAAGAGGTAGAGCCCTGTGACAGATCGAGTTAAAACGCTGAAAAAATTACGTTTTTTATATGACGACTCCCTTTAATTTTCAATTTTTTTTATTTTTAGTATTTTTTGTTATAGCGCCAACGGAAATACATAATCGGTGAAAGTTTCAGCTGTCTAGCTATTACGGTTCAAGAGATAGAGCCCTGTGACAGACGGACAGACAGACGGACAGACAGATGGACAGACAGACGGACAGATAGACGGACAGACGGACAGACGGACAGACGGACAGACGGACAGACGGACAGACGGACAGACGGACAGACGGACAGACGGACAGACGGACAGACGGACAGACGGACAGACGGACAGACAGCGGAGTCTCAGTAATAGGGTCCCGTTTGCATCCTTCGGGTACGGAACCCTAAAAAGACTTATTTTATTTATCTCTTATTCAATTTCACCAATTAAATAAAAGGTTACAACGATGATGGTCTATAAAATGTCTGTATTTTCTAGACCATCATCGTTGTAACCTTTTATTTAATTGGTGAAATTGAATAAGAGATGTTGCGAGCTAAATAAGTTTATTATACTCGTATAAGTGAAAATACAACTTTTATATAGGTATACAAGTTGGATGTATACAACGTGTAATTGTCAATATGAGTAATAAATCTAACCACGGGCTTTTTAACTTACATTTTATTTAAATTAAAGAAGCCTTTTAGAATAAATATAAACCAGGTACCTATCAATCGACACTGGAATAAACAAAACAAAATACACATTAATAAAAGATGGAAAATTACCTCGGAACAAAAGGAAAAACAAATGCTCTGCCGACGGAAACATTAAGGTTATATACCTAGCCAAATCTACTTCACGGATTAAAAATTACTATAGATGCGACACCTCAAAAAATCTCCAGCTCCGAAGCAGCACAGCTAAGGATAAATAAATAAATAGATAAGGACCAACGATACTGATTGAGCTAGCCCCAAAGTAAGTTGAAACTTGTATAATAGGGATACTAAATCAACGATACTATATTTTATAAAAAATACATTTAAAGATTAACAGCCAAGACCCAGGACAATTTGATAAAAGATACCATAGAACATCCTTTATTGTACAAGAAAAACGTATAGGTACAGTCTGAATCTCTGATTTTCGTGGATACCGTCAGCCTACGTACCCAGCATCCTTTGTATGGCTAGCGGGCGAAATGGTAGTGAAATATAGGAATAATACAGGCTTCTAGCAGAGTAGGCTTTTTTGTATGAGGTTGTCAATTCTCTTGTATTAGTACGTCCATGATAACACTTAGACAAATCAAGTCGTTCTTCTAGCTCGGTTTTATTCTATGTCCAAGTCAAGATTGTAATTAAGTAAACAAAGGAAGGTCACAAATATACCCTTTGTAGGCCTTAATAAATTCCAACACCTGTTTTGTTTACAACGCGGTGCAGCTAAATAAATATAACGATGACTTAAAAAAATACTCGTAGTTGTTCCAAAACGCTAAAAGTTTCAAGCTCTTTTCATAAAAATAAATTGTATGTCAATTATACACAATTATCCAAATACTCGTATACATAATGCCAACCGTTGAATTAGTATTCTATAATACAAGATTAAACTTACTTTGGGCTAGCTCAATTAGTATGATTTGCCCTTATCTACCTATATACCAATTACTGTTTATAAATAAAACACAATATTTAAACAATGGACATAAAACATTAGAGGTAATTGATGCATGACCCATGGATCAAACATGTCCATTGTTTACTTTACGTTTTATTCCATGTGACTAGAAGCCTGTTAAAATTCATTCAATTTGGTTCAAAACGATGGTTCATAAAATAATTTAAAGGGCTATCTAGTCTATGACGAAGAGCAATATGGAAATTATCTCCATATTTACGAGTTAACAATTTATTTCAAATGAGGACGCCACTTCAAGGCCATTTGCCTATACCTTCACCTTAAATTTATCTATCGAGAGACTGCATCTACAACTAAGTTGACCGTGTTGCATGTCTCTGTACGATTGTATGGGACGGCTAGGTACGATCAAAGTTTTTGCGAGATAGATGTTCTCTTTCTCGACAGGGCCTCTATCCTAAATGTAATTTACATGGAAAAGGCAACTATCCCCTATATGGGATAGTTGTCCCAAAATTTAGAGGTCAGAAAAAATCGCCAATACTCCGGTATTATCAAAGATAATGTTTATTCCTTTCATAGATTTGAAGATAATAAACCTACGATAAGCACCTACACGTTTGACAAATAAAGTATCTTGCTTTTTGTACAAAGAGATATAAAGTTATCTCAAAAAGTGGGGCAACTGTCCGGGTTCTACCCTAAACATTTCGACTTGATAAAAAGAAGTGCGGATAAACTATAATTTGTTCAAAATAAAAATATTAGGATCCGCTAATGCAATAGGAACAACTGGATAGGGATCGTGTTATAAGATATCTTGGCCCAGTAACACAATGTTATTATCATAATAAAACATGAACGTTCCGAATAAGTGCCAAATCCAATTTACAGAATTTAAATAATGAATACATAACTTCTTTACCATAAAGGTCAACTCAAACATATAAATTGACGTCTCATTATAATAATTTCGTAGTCATAAAACAATTTAAACTTGAAACATTTAGATGAGGTGCTAGCTCAAGAAATCTTCGCATAAAAGTGCCATAAAACCGACAATATCCTCGTAACGTGAATTGTGGGCACTTACCTGCAATTGTTGACAGAAATACTGAATAATGGCAAAGGTGAAGTTATCGTTATATTAGTCTGTTAATAGTCAATTGCTAGACAAAGTCATCGTTATCATCCTCCCGTATTCCTGGTTGCATCCTCAGCGGTAACGCTTCAGAGCCCGGTGTCCGCTACCTAACCTAGGTGATTTGACGAGGTTACAGGTTTTTACACAGAGCGAATGCCGTCTGACCTCCGCAACCCAAAGGGTAGACCAGATTCATTCCTAGTATAGGTACAATCGCTAGATGGCGCTCGGGACCAACAGCTTTACGTGCCTTCCTAAGCACGGAATTATCTTTCTTTTGAGATAATAAGGTGATTCAAGCCTGCAATATTCTAACCAGACTTGAAACAACTTTTCACAAAGTATGCTTCCCAGTGGGATTTTCAACCAACGACCTTCGGATCATAAGGCAAACGCCTTGACCACTGGACAACAGAGGCAGTCAAAAAAAGTGATTTGCTAGCAAAAAGTCTCTTCCAATAAAGGGAAGAAGTTGAAGAGAAGATTGGCCATAATCACTACGCTGTACGGGTAATGATCGCAATATCTGTCTATGCATGTGTTAGATTTTATAGTCAAATAAATAAATATGAAATTTCTACTATTAATAAGTTACTTTTAAATACCTTTATAGTTTTAAATGTTAAGTTTGTAATATATAATGTAGCAACATTTCTTGTCACGAGATTGATAGTGGTTTGGTAGATTGATAATGGACATTTAAAAAGAGGGGGTTATGCCAGTGCGGCGGATACAAAGCTAACGTATTTTGTGATAATCGAACGGTCCTCACTTTTAATTTGTCAGCTGCGGAATAAGGTTAGTCTCACTCCTCACTGTATTTCCGTACTAGCATTTAGCAGTTACTGTGTTTCTCTTAAATTGTGTTTTTAATAGATAGCTGGATTATTAGTTAACAAGTTGTATTGGTGTGATAAATTTGTAATGATTAAAGATAACCTAGATCATTTGAAATAGTCATGTGTTTATGATAACTGTAAGGATTATTCTATTTCTGGAGAACTGCTATGTAATAACAAATATCTTGGTGTTAGTTCCTAATATAACAAGTAAAGTACAGTCATACTTATTATTGTTTTATTAATGTATTTTTCCAAGTAATTATATGTACCCTCGATTTCTGATAATTCTGTTAACATGAAATATAGATTAAAGTAGTTTTAGCTTTGCTATGAAAAGTAACAAGAAATTAAGTAAATAGTTGTTTGAAATATAAAATAAATTATATTTTTCCTCCATCACCCTGGTATTTCATTTCTAACACATGCATAGTGGACGCTTTTGCTTGTTCTCTGTACTACCCGTCACGTTTCACAACACCCGTGGCCCGTGGGTGAGGAAAATCCTTGTGTACTCTGTGGATACCAAATTGAACCCAGTAGCCATTTCCGCTCCCGCTCCTGTTTCCGCTCTCACTCTCGCTCCCGAGAAACAGAGACTATACGCGTAGCTCAAATAACTAAGAATTTAACGTCCCACATAACGAGTGCTATAAAAATGACAATGTCTTCTTAAATAGACCATTACCTGGCATTACCTGGCATTGCTGTGACAGAAATATAAACTAATGGGAGCGAATTCACTTTAGTGTCACAAAATTTTTACTATTTCTAGATATTTTGTAACTTAAAAAAATCTTATTTAAAATAGATAGACTATTTTATTCAATTTTTATAAATACGAGTATACTGTAGTTTTGCCCTATATCTGTGTCTGTCCACGGCTTTAATGACGTTTTAATTACCCTTTTTTGAGGGTATACATGTAAAGTGGAATCATTTGTTTCTCGACCCATGTATCGTCGGACAGGTCTTTGAAAAATATATTGAGTTTGTAAACACCATTTTTTGATTTAACGCAGCCACCTCTTCCTTCTTAGCTTTACCAACTACTAAAAGTAGTAATTACTTGACAGTATGTATGTCAGTGGGCAATGGAAAGAGCAATGTTAGGAATAACATTGCTTGATCGTTTTCATATTAAAATTTCAGCGCAGCAGCACGTGAGACCAATTCCAAATCTAAATCGGACTTGTTTACTTGTAACACAAGAAATAACTTAAACCCTTGATGCAAAACTAAAGTCAGATGGATTTCAGCTATAAATTGCGTAAAGCCAAAAGAGAATGTCAATTGCTCTCTTTACTTCACAGACCACACACCAATATGACCACAAATGTTAAAATTATTTCTTTTTCATTTTAGAGATCACGTTTAGCTGTAACTGCAGTTATCTTTGCTAACAGTCTGTAAACCTTTTAAGCAACATTTTGCAGAACATAAAGTACTGAAATCAATAAAAAAATATATTAATTTTCAGCTAATATTTTATCATTCTCTTAGCCACAGAATGTTCACTGCTGGACATAGGACAAGGATGTCCAAATGTAGATTTAAAATATCGAAGGTCGGGATCACGAAATCAAAGAGCGGATAGATAAATGAATAATGCCTAAGTTTTACTATCGCGTCTTACTGTATTTTGACTCTTTGGCAACGACTGCTGGAGAGTGTTGAAACCGTTCTCAAGTGAAGTATGAATGAATGAATGATTCGTATTAGTCACAGTCGGTTATAATTGGCAGTGACGGTTTAAGCAAAATAACTTCCAAATGAAAATAATGAATTTTATTCTAATAATTACAGGTGTAGTTAAATCGGCTAATATAATTACGAAACTAATTATGATTGATAACATAAAATAGCTGATTGGAAATAAACAACATCCAGTGTTTCCTTGCAAAGTTACTCAGGTCGTCTGATCGCCTAGCTGTCATAATATTATGCAACTATGCTTGCCAGTACAAAGTTGCCTTTTGAAAACCTTTCTGCCTTATCCATGAGAACTTTTTATCTCATTGTAAAATTTAAAGTTTCGAAAGAGATATATGATGGTACCATTCCTTCAAAACATAGGCAAGTTTCGTATGTGATTCGTCATCCAATTACATTGTTGGTCTATGAGCATTCGTATTAAACATGCAAATATATTTTAATCCAAGGTTTTGGCTGCTTTGTTATCTCAAACACGAGCTGGCAGTTATCTCATTTATTCTTAATTGAATTAAAAGTAGCAATGTCACAATTTTTATAAAAATCTGTACGTGAAATTAAGATAAGTTAGTATTTTTGACCCACATAGCTAAGGAGCTCGGTAGTCCGGTGGGAGTACGTATTGCTAGTGCTCACAAAAGTTAAGCAACCCCAGACGTGGTCCGTACTAGGATGGGTCACCACAAGTGGTATTAACATTTTTCGTGCTCATCTGTGCTTCGGCACGTTAAACCTTTGGTCCCGGCTACCATCATTGTATGACAGCCGTCAAGCTATGCCTTTGACAGGTTGGAAAATCTGATACCAGTGTTAGTAGAGTTTTTGGCGGGAAGTCAAGAGCTTCGGTTGGGGTTTGCTTTGCAAATTGAGTTTAGTGGACCTTATAATAGGAAATTGGTGTTGTTTGGTGTTATAAATGCTTAAGATCTGCTCATGAACCATATATGAAATCGTTAAAGTGGACAGTCATAGTACGGCTGTAGTGATATTTGTTTTGCGGACTGTGTGGGCGTCTTCGGGCGTCGTCCGCCACAATCGTCTATGACAACCAGTGGACTCGTAAAAATTTGTCGCCAGAAGCTCCCTTGAAGCAGTAAAAGGCCGAAACCACCCTTTGATTGTAACTTGTTAGGATTAGGTTAGGTTAGCGTTAAATATGCGATGCGGCTACATGTATGAGCCATTTGCCCATGATTACGCTCAAAGTCGCCTTTAAGTCTTGTGGCCTCAGGGCTGTCCAAGCAGACGGAGCCCAGACTCTATCTGCTTAGAGCCCCAAGACTCAAAATTCCCTCTCTGCTCTATTAAGGATAAAGACGCGACACGTCAAACTTATAACACCCTCTATTTTCATCGGGATCATCTTAAAACAAATTGAATGACAATAACTTAATAACTTTAAACTACGTATCTATTTAAATTGTTGTCTCACTCAGTTTGTCATATGTTTCTAACAAGATTGTATCAGCCCTCCGAATCGATACTCGATTAGCCTTTTCGCGCTACCATCCAATAGATTTCTAACAGTCTCTAAACCCTTTCCAATTCAACCCCTTTCAACGATATTTAAACAGCAATATAGTTTGAAACACACGAACTTGGAGCATTTCCAACTGAACTTTTTTCCAAATATGTGTCATCATCATCATCAGGTCTTTCTAGGGTTCCGTACCCAAAGGGTCCAAACGAGACGCTATTCCTGAGACTCCGTTGTCTGTCCGTCTGTCCGTCTGTCACAGGGCTCTATCTCTTGAACCGTAATAGCTAGACACTTGAAATTTTCACCAATTATGTATTACTCAAGTATTACTGTGGCCGCTAAAACAACAAATACTGAAAATAAAAAAAAACGTTAAAAATTAAAGAGGGTCGTCATACAAAAATGTGTATATTTAGCGTTTCTAACTAGATCTTGATAATGGCATTAACTAGATACTTAAAATTTTCACAGATTATGTATTATTATGGCCGCTATCTTTATTAATTACACTTTTTTCTTCTTGCATATAACTTTGCACCTCACCTGTTTTCGTTAAACATCTCCAAGTACTTCGGTTGCCTGGAAGAGATTGCACCTGCGATAAGGCCGCCTTTTGACATCTGTTTTCTTTAATCTATTACTCTGTATCATCATGTTTTGGTGCAACAAAGATCTTAACTAACTAACTAACTATAGTACCAAAGGCTTTGTAATGCAAGTGACTGTGTGTCTCAACATCACGACCCTCACACACAAAAGCTATGGTCCTCCGCCGTAAAGCTGAATGGGCTTTTTGGCATCATTTTGACATTATAAGAAGTGGGTCTAGTGATTACATCGCTACAAAACGTTTATTCGACATAGTTTCCTTAATTGCTTCGTTTACGAAAGGTAAGGTATCAATTGCAGGCTATTGAAACCCGATATTCAGTTTGCTGAACCAGGTAAACTGTCTGTGTGCTTTATGTTAAGCCTCTTTGAGATGTAGGACATAATTTTTTGTGCTTAGTTCTTAAGTTTCCTCGTACGTCATCAACAGAAAGGGATGGAGTGGTCCTATTCTAAGCTCGTAGCCACACGGCCAACTTACTTATTAAGCTTTTTCGTTGTAAATATTTGGCTCCTACTCTGGAAGGAAAGAATCTTCCATGCTTTTGGTCCTTCTAGATGAAGAGTAAAAACGTTGAATGTATCAGCTACTTCTCTTCCTGCGCAGATTATAATAGCAGATCGCGAAAAGGGTCGAGTCTCATATCAATTATGTGTCAAAAAGTTCGGCAAGTAACCCTGAGAAAGTAACCAATCCGCTAGATGACTATAAATCAAATGAGACACTTTTTTCTTTACATCAAAACAAACATTTTCTATGGGATTTGTATGAAATACAAAACCGTGACGTCATAGATTTTTCGAGTCAAATAGCGCTACTAATATCAGTTTTTCTGCATTAATAAATGTAAAATCATGTTGAAAATAGATATGATCAATGACAAGTAACCCTATTTTGTGATGTTTATATTCTACATATACATTCTCTTAATAGTACTAAATAATTTATTTTTGACCTAGTCATCTACCCAATTACTATCTTGAATCCCTGTTTTCACCATCATGACCACCACCACGCTAAGAGTTTTCTTTGCTTCATGCTGCCTTAGGCTCTGTCTACCCTATTAGGGATATGACGCGGTAGTATATAAATGTTATTGCAAATGTCTTTACTCGTACTTTGAAAGAGAATGGGCGCTAATGTATGGAATGCGTACCCAGACTGTAACATGTTATGAGTGCCATGTATATATTCCTTATTATATTATATATCTAAATCTAAAATATCAAAACTCAGTTCGATGCAGGGGCTGAGTTACAAAATGATAAATATTAAAAAAAAAACCAGTACTGAGATTCTTAGGAGTTTTAAGGGAATATAAGTAAGTAAAACAAATTTTCGTGATAAAAATATATTATAATAAAACTTCAGTATTAACCAACATATTAACAATGAAAAAAAATAAAATTAAAAAAAGGTAAAATTAATTTACAATTTTAAAAGTGTAAATCGTCTAATATAATATTATCAAAAAAATCTGCGGGACCTCTTAATTCTTCATATTTTCCAAAACCTAAGTTCTAACCTCATTACATGAGCGCATGTTCCAAGTGTACGGCGTCCTGTGAGACATATGCAATAATATTGGGTGATACCCAGATAAATAATATAAGTATAATATATTTTAGTTCGTACATGTCTCGATTGTATTCGGCCCCGCAGCAGGCACTCATTTTCTCCCAATATTTCTTGGGCTACTACATCATAAGCTAAATCAATGGTATAAACATCTTCTGTTTGTCGCATATGCTCTTTGCAATAGGAACGTGCTAGTTTTAATTGGTAAGAACCTAAAGCAAACAATTTAAGATCCACCTCATTTAAAATTGGAAATCGGGGTATTGATTGTGACGTCATTCTCGCGAATGTGACTCTTTGTCTGTTTATATTGTGACTTTCCACATAGTCTGCTAAATGGTTTGGTAAATCCTTCTTTTCATTTATTATATTTAATATGTTTCTTATAATTAAAAGATTGCTTTTATCCATTTTAAACTATTTAAGAATGCCCATTAAAAAAACAGAAGCCCCAAAGCCCCAAACCTATAAAAATAAATAATTAGTTAAATATTGCAACTTTAAAGTCTCATCACTTTTGTCTTGCACGTCGTAAATCAGTTCGGTATAAAACATACGAAAGTACATATTATTACCTTTTTATTCATATAGGTTAAAAAGTGTTACAGCTCTGGGTACGTTGCGCCCATTCTCCTTTTCCACTTACATGTTCACATTAGTACGCCAAGTCGATGTTAACTCTGTATCGTAGCATCACATAGCACGCATTAAGGTACAAGTTCGAAGACGACTGCAGCCAGAAGCAACAGACAACATGTCACAGCGACACTACTTTTTAACCGACTTCAAAAAAGGAGGAGGTTGATAACCTCTTCGATTTTCTTGAATATGTATGTGTAAGATTTTTTTTTTATATATGTTTGTGACGTGATATCTTCGCCAATTGTGAACCGATTTTGATGATTCTTGTTGTTAAAGCCTTAACTACTAAATGGGACTACACGATTTTAATTTGGTGAAGATATAATGAAGAACTTTGGAGATATGGAAGAAACTCCTAAAAAAATTTAAGTCGGTTGTTTTTTTTCGTTAAAAATTTAATTATTTCTTAGTATTTTTATGAAATAGCTTTCGCAGCTGGCATCACGTCGTTTGAATACACATCACTCGTCCTCAAACGACGTGTCGTCCGGCGGCAGATCAGTAGTACCACCGACAGAAGGCAGCAGCAGCAGACGACGTGTCACAGGCTCACAGCGACACTACTAGTCTATATGTAGACACTTGACTGCAGACAAGTAGAGGTGTCCGCAGATCAGTAGAGGAAGCGTAGACGCGACACGTCGCAGCGTGAATTCGAAACATCTGCAGTCAGCTACTAAATTGTACCTTAAAACTGCTGCGTGACTTGTAAAACTACTGCGACTGATGTAATTATAAAGTGTGCGCTATGGCATATATTTAAATCAATATCTGTATATTCCATTTTTCAAAAAAAATATTTAAAAGTTTCACCAGAAATACTGAATTGCACACTAATTATGCACACTAAATAAATCAAATTTAGTATACTGTATAATGGTATTTGCAGAACGGTTTTACTGAACGAATAACTGTTATCAAAATAGTATATGGGTAGTATTTAAACGCAAATCAAAATAACTGATTGCACAGCAAAATACTCAACTGAAAATATTACTAAACAAACTGCAATTTATATTTGTGGAGTAGTAAAATGGATATAACTTTCCTAGCGTGTTTTGGTCGTAGTTCTAACCTAACCTAACCTATAGGTTTGCCCTAACCTAGTAAATTTGATGTGCAGTCAGTATTTTTTTTCTGTGCAGTCAGTATTTATGATGAGATTTTGATTTATTTGATGTAATAAAGTATATAAATGATGAGATTAAATTGATGGGTGATTTTTTATTTTGTGTGCAATTAATAATATCCGGGTGCCCCTTGTTTCACAGACTAAAATTTCATAGAATTTCGATTCACAGAAAATTTTTCAAAGAATATTTAATTCTTATATTTTTATTTCAAATATTATTGTTTCAAAGACTATTTACTTGAACAAAACACAATTTATAGAAACACAGTTCAATGAATTTTAGAATCTCATATTTTCATTTAACAAACTAATCAAACAGTAGAATATTTCTTTAAAGAATATTGTTTGTTCGGTATAATCTTTAATGGAATTTTATTTTACTGAAAATTATTATTTAAGGAAGTATTACGCGAAAACATTGTTTAATCAAATTAAATACCATATAATAAGTTAGAATACATTATTATACATTAGTCTCTGCCTTCCCCTGTGGGAAACAGGCGTGATAGTATGTATGTATGTATGTATGTATACATTATAAATCGCTACCACAAAATAGGTTAGGGCAAACTTATAGGTTAGGTTAGGTTAGAACTGTGACCAAGATACGCACGAGCCGAGCGAGCGAAGCGAGCGTGCCGCGGCAGCGGCCGGCGAGTTCTGGGAAAGTTTTATCCATTTTACTAGAATAGGGCCAACTTATAGGTTATAAATATATTATATTAACTAAACTTATTAAAAATAATAATATTTAATTTGATATTCTGATATTAGAAACATCGCAAAAGTAAATTTTATTTGTAATAAAATTCTATGATTTCAAATTATTCATAACAAACATTCTAAATATTGATTTTCTGTGCAACAAAACTCTATTATTAAAAATTCTTTATACTGAGTAACCTGCATATTGATTATTCTATGACATGATAATCTGTTAAACTTTTGTCTGTAATATCCCTTTAAAAACCCTCTACATGAACGATAGTGTATTGTATTCTTAACTTTTCTTTAATTTGTTGGAAATACTTTATCACCAGTTTTCCTTTTCCTCGTCTCCCTTTTAATTTTCCTTCTACTATTATTCTAAAGAGATTAAACCCTTAGGGATAGAAACGTGTATGCATACATGTTTGTATGAAAACATTACACTTCTTAAATACTTTTAAACTATCGCGTTGCATTATTATTAAATGAATACGTTTCACGTTAATTCCCGTATGCATTAATTTAATAATTACACTTCTTTTTGGCAGTCGTGTAAAAAGATATTTGAATACTTGCATAATTTTATTGCCACCCATTTTAACTCTTGAATATCATAAAAAGCGAAAATACTCGTAATGACGTCATTAAAAGTACCGTCACAATAATTACGTAACAAGATCTCAAGTGCTAATTAAAAGTTGCCGAAATTATACCCCAACAAAGTTTACCCTCAAATATGGAGATACAACTCAAAAGTTCTGAATAGAGATGGAAGACCCTCTTTATAGGGCTTGCAATTACTTTGCCCAACGAGTAAAAATTGCCATCCAACGTGGCAATGCTGTTAGCCTTTTGGGCACATGATTTGCGCGAAATTTTTTATTATTCAGTTTTTTATTACTATTTATCCAATTTTTTAATACAACTTGTGGTCACCATCCAGACGCACCGTTCCCGGGGCTGCTAAACTTGTGCGAGCCCTAGACATTCATATTCCACCGAGCCTCTGAGCTCCTCAGAGCAATCATCATCATCTCATCCTTGATCTCAGCCCTTCAGCAAATCGATTTATGTTTTATTTCATACTAGAACGGAAAATGTAGGTACGAGAATGCAGAGAATACTTATTTCTTTTTAGGGTTCTGTACTTCAAAAGGAAAAGACGGAACCCTTTAGGATCACTTTGTTGTCCATCTGTCTGTCTGTCAAGACCCTTTTCTTAGGAATGCGTAGAGGTATCAAGCTGAAATTCGTATCAAATACTTAAGTCTACTGTTTCTTAGAGCTGTGAAAAAATCAAACTTCTAAGCCAACGCAATCAAAGGATACAGCCGTTTATGCCGCAAATTTTCGACACTCGCAAGGGAATCAAAATCTACTTCCCGTGAACTCAGAATCTTGAATGCTATTTTGCGTTACCCGACAGGGTTCATAGTGTGCTATTTTAAGACAGTGACTTTAAGTAGTTAGAACCATTATGAAATGCAATAAATGGATTGAATTGTATTAAAATTTCGTACGAAGCAACGTCTTAAGGCCGTACCTGAATTTACCGGGGTCCAGTGCTGCCCCCATTTAAAATAAATCATTTTAAAGAAAACGGAGACATCATTTAAAATTTTGCTACTACCAAGTCCTAGATAACCCTTCAAAGTATTCTATGAACTACTGTTTACAGTTTAAAGTGAGATCGTTAAGCTTTACTACTCACATTTGCGAAAAACGGCCACTTTTAGCAAATGTGCGTAGTAAAGCTTAAAGTTCCTATTATAAACTGTAAACAGTAGTTCATAAAATACTTTGAAAGGTTATCTAGGATTTGGTAGTAGCAAAATTTTAAATAATGTCTTCGTTTTCTTTGAAATGATTTATTTTAAATGGGGGCAGCACTGGACCCCGGAAAATTTAGGTACGGCCTTAAGCATAGATAAAGGAAAAAATTCGAAAAGTATACATTTTTAGTTACATCATATATAATAAAAATATTTTGAATAATTTTAAACTATTTATATTTACACCACTAAGTCACCAGTAGTGGTGTACTTCCCGTGAAAAATATATAAATTATAAAGAATATAAATTATTTCATCGTAACTAGTTGCGAAACTTGGTTGCGATGACGGCCGGAGCAGGTTTGTCCGCGTAATAAAATAAAAACTAAATGTTGTTTGAGGTTATTCTCAACATTCTCAACGATGTAATTTTAAAAAATAACCCAATTAAATCTTTAATCTTAATGGATCTATCATAATATTTACACAATTTAACTCATTTTTTCCTTACAATATTTTAACTTTTTGAGACTAATAGTGGCTGGGGAGCCCTAAGTTGATAAGCAACATTTTCATTTCGCAAAGTAGCGTCTAAAATGTTTTGTTCTCGTAATAGAATAACAGAAATAATGTAGGTTTAACTCCGCAGCGGCGGCGCAGATTTCAAGATTAAACACGTTGTATTTCACTTTGTGTTTACGTTGACTTATTTTTTAACCCAATTTGCTTTTTACTCTGTCTTTAGGTAACAAGTTTATTTGCTAAGCAAATTAAAAAACCCCGACTGTCAAGAACACCATCTTGTGGTGAGTAGCGTAACAACCGATACGACTTGATATGGATATCAAGTCGCGCTACGGATAGCGCCATCTATTTTATTTGCTAGAGAGCCCTGCGTTTCAAGCGTTAACCCCCAATAACTTTTTACCGGCTGAACCAATTTTTATCAAACATAGCTAAGAACCACCATCACCACAAGTGAAAGCAAGGGAACTTGCTATCATGTCAAAAGATTGAGTTTAGGAGCTACATAAACACACAGATACACAGAAACACATATTATACGTCAAACTGACAACACTCTTCTTTTTCGTTGATGGTTAAAAATACATACCCGTGCCAAGTAGGGGTCAGCTTGTTAATAAATTGTATACCTATGTAAAGAGTGATCAAAGTTTTCATACACACACAAAATCGCTCACCTAATTAACAGGTTAGTTTCGCCCCATCAACTACAATTGACGTCTAAAAGACGTCCGCTGATCCAATTAGGGAATAACTAATCCACCAATAGTGCTTGGACTCCCCTTAGATCGTAAAGAACGACCAGTCACTAAGTCTCAATTTATAGGGCTTTCTGAAACGGACTAAGTTTTGTTCTTAGGTAAGAGGGCTCCTGACTCCAGAATCTAAATTTTGCTTCCGCTTCCCACACACAAATTTACTCTTGCCGAAGCGAGACAGCGAGCTAAGCCAACGCGGCTGGCGCGGTGGCTGGTTTACGCATTTGTGGTTTTTAGGGCTTTTTTTACGTTTCACAAAGAATATTTAAAAAATAGTTTGGAAAATCCAAAAGTGCCTCATAATCTAATTTTTCACAATTAAACTGATTTTGATTGTTTTATTGCTAACTTAAAACGAAGAAAAGTATGTGTCGGCTTTAACTCACGACTGGAGATTATTTTTAACTTCCCGCTGAGAAAATTTAAAATTTTCAAAATTCGGGACGTTATTTGTTTCACCCCGTTTTTGAAAAGTCGAGTTTTCATCAGATCTCGACGTTTAAAGGTCTTAGGAATCTTCCCTGACCACTCACGAGCAAGTGTCATGCACCCTATCCGTATGTGTGTGTGTATGTGACCCGCTTATAACTCTTGAACAACTTAACCGATCGGAACCAAACAAGTAGCTTTCCAAAGAGTTCTATACAACTCAGATTTTCTGTGAATTTAAACCGATTCGGACCGGTAGATTTTGAGAAATCTCAAAACTAAGCAAAAGAAAGAAAAAGACACAAGACTACGTCACGAATGTCAAGAAAAGTGTTACCACTGATTGTTCTTTTCATTCTCAATTAGTTAATGCAAATTAAATAAAAAAATATTAACTAATTTATCGCTTCTTTTACATTTATTCGACTTTCATATTTAATAAAACAAACAAAATCACAACATTCTTTATTCAAATTTCTTTTTACTTCTTTTCTTACTTGCCAGTTACACATTCGTACTCATCATACATAGGTATTAACTCTTTCAACAAACCTCACATCCAAAATTATTTTTAATATGTCACCTGTATTTTTATAATAATAATTACGATTAAACTACATTGAATTAGACCGTGATCTTCGAAAGGACTTAGTTTTGAATAATAATAATATAATAATAAATTCTTTGTTTCAGACCATGGTCTATAAAATATTAGTAAAAAACAAAGTACTTATCCTAGTGTTAGTAATTTGCGAGACAAAAACAGAAAATTAATTTATGAGGTGTACACCTCTATGCACGAGCAGATCTGCCCAGTGCCTCACAAACGGCCCATCAATTTAGGCTGCTAGGGTACTAAGGATGCTGTTAGAACTCCCACGGAGTCGCTGCAGCGCCGAGACCGCCCGCTTACGCATTATGGCATAAAAATCGTACATACGTGCTTCGGCGAACATACCTGACGCACTACACCACCGCGGCAGCCCTAGCAGCATCCTCAGCGCATCATTATACTGGACGCGCATAGCATTGTAGGCCCCCCGCGTATACCTCACCCACAGGCTACACGAGTAATAATACTGAAGCGTGTAAAAAAAAATGGACTTGATCAGATAAGTTTTTCGGGAGTTATCGTGACCACGCCAGTTTCCATACATACCGACACACGGACGTCCACAAAATGATTTTATTAAACATTGTTTTTATTTATTTAAAAGGCAAAATGTCTTTTAAAAATGTCATAAGTGTTGAAACTAGTGTATTTCCTTGACATTTATGTGTAAATATTATTGTACAAGTGCGATAGAAAATAAATAGAGACACATTTAGTTAAAAAAATCACTTGATTTATGTAAGGCGAGAGTAGAGCACTACCTCATGCGCTTCGCTTATGAGGCGTGCAATATTTAAAATAAGACCTCTGATGATTGCCTTATGTTTTATACTATATTATCTAAAGTTATGAGGGCCAATTAATTGTGTTTTTTGAATACCAGCCGTTTTAGTAATTCGGAGATGATTTAAAGGCAACTTCGCAATTTTTTTCTATTGAGAAATTTTTAAGCAATCATGTTTTTGAGTCATATTGTGACTAGAGTTAGACCTGTTTTGCTGTATTTTTATTGCAAAGTGAGTATTTCGTTAATGTCGATAATACTGAAGATAATCGCTGTAAGAATTTTGGGGTAGGATGGGCTCTTAAACGCTACCAATCTACAGACTTTAGACATATGGTTCACGACCATTAAATCGATTTGGTGGTGGTTTTACGACCAGCCTGACTTCAATCTTCACTGATGCCTTTCCGAACTTTACAAAAAAGATGTTCCGAACTAATGTGCAGGTGGAAATTTGCAATCGTTCCCTTCGGATGTGGACTAAAAATATTTTCAGCTCATTAGGTGATTATAAAAAATATTGTATTTACGTTTATGTACGTATTTTTTCTTTTTATGATTTGCAAATAAATATAATTAAATTTTTAACAAAAAAAACAACCGACTTCAATTTTTTTAAAGAGTTTCTTCCATATCTCCAAAGTTCTTCATCATATCTTCACCAAATTAAAATGGGACCAACTTGGTAGTAAAGCCTTTCAAATAAAAATAGAATCATCATAATATTTGAGCTGCAGTTGTCTGGTGAGGAATTTCGGTCTCCAGCTCCAAGATCTTTTCTCCGATCTTAAAAAAATTACATGGGACCAACCTTGCAATGCATTTTTTACAACGAAACATATATTTTTTAAATCGGTTCATATTTGACGGAGTTATGAGGTAACATACACAAAAAAAAATACAAACACGTCGAATTGATAACCTCCTCCTTTTTTTGAAGTCGGTTGACAAAGATACAGCGCATTTAAATTTCGCATGACGCCACGATCAAGTACGAATTTCACTAGACGGTGACATCAATAACCCCCACTCCGAAACTTCGACGCGCTTCTTTGTAAATTTTAAACCGAAAAATATGGGTCTATTATTAGGGTTCCGGTCAAAAAATTAAAAAACGGAACCCTTATAGGATCACTCGTGCGTCTGTCTGTCCGTCCGTCTGTCACAGCCAATTTGCTCCGAATCTACTGGACCGAATCAGGTGAAATTTGGTAGAATGTTGTAATCCTATGACCCAAACACATATGTGCAGAGTAAATAAATATTTTTTTAAAATAAGGATCATTTGCGGGGTACAAATAAAAAAAAAAAATTGCCAACCTTACTGTGTCATATATCAAATGAAATGAATGGGCTCGTTATGAGGATCTCAAATATATTTTTGTTATTATTGTAAAATGAATAGTTTTGATTTTATTCATGAAAGAAGATGAAAATTGACCACCCTGATCTCCGAAACTAGTGAGTCTAAAATTTTGAAAAAAAATACAAAATATAAGTTCATTGCTTGTAGATTACAAAAAAACCTATAAGTATTTAATCAATTGTACGGAACCCTCTCCACGTGAGTTTAACTTGCACTTGGAAGGTTTGTTTTTGGATAATCTAACCGACGGACTAAATAAGACAAAACTTTTCGGACCCAGTCCACGTCCCTATTGTCACTGCGAAGATATACTATACAGTCTATGTCCGCCTCACTGACTCATGCCCAATCTTGTTCATTGAGGGTGACATTCGAAAAATATATGAAGATGACAACGACGTTACTTAATGGATTGACGCCTTCCATTCACCCTCTAACTTTACTGCATATTTTTAGAAAACCATTCACAAATAATAATAATACATTTCTGCGAATTTTTTACAACCGGCCGCTATCCAACGGCCGACTGACCCTCTTTGTGAATGCAATAGCTGCACTTACAGTCTTGGTTCTTTAGGCGGTGATCCCACTGCATCAACTAAAGTGCGGCAGATTTTGAAAATAAAAAACACGCCTGGTCCATCCCACTGAAACCGCGCCGAAGAGCGGTAGCGCGTCCCGCGCGCTGATTTCGCTAGTCCGCGCGGGGGCGCGGTGCTAAACACATTACTCCGCAGTACCGCGCGTGTTTTTTTGTATAAAGGACAAAGAAAAAAGAACTCTACGGCACTCATTTAAGATGCTTTTTTGAATGAGTTCGGTATGCATTATCCACGACGATCGACTGAAGTGAATAATTGGCGCGGGGCCGTCGAGGCAGATCTGCGCCTCTGTCACCGCGCGCGGAATCTGCCGGTCGCCTATCGCCGAATTCGTAGTAAAGCTAAGGCCACGGATATAGCCCAGCGGATAGCGCGAAGAACCAATGGTCGATGGGTAGAAAGGTTCTCGAATGGTGGCCACGTACCGAAAAGCGCAGCGTATGACACCCACCTACGAGTACTAGGTGGTCGGACGACCTGAACAAAGTTGCAGGAAAACGTTAGATGGTTCCGATCGGTCGTTTTGGATATCCTTGAGGCCTATGTTCAGCAGATTTCCTGTGGCTGATATCATGATGATACTGGTGAAACTCCCTCGCATTATACACTATGTAAGGAGTAGGTTTTAAGAAGATGGAATAAAACAATCAACGACTCTCGTGTCAATCAAGACCAAAACGCACATAGACACCAACATCAACCAAAGAGCGTAACCCATATCATGTTATTGCAAGTTTCATCTCAACTAAAATTCATAGAGGCTTTTTAAATCTTAAAATATGCCCTTAACAATATTTGGGACAAAGTTGAACCATTATAAATAACGCATCGGAGCGTTACGATGGCACATGTTTTGTTTCTCTGCAGCCGAGTGGAAAAGTCGGGCCCAGTTTGGTAAGAAGCTCAACCAATTTAGCGTGTGTCATAGATTAAATTATATAGCATGGAATAGATAAGGCCGATCGCATTTTCTGTCAGAACATTCCTGACACCTGACGGAAAGCACAGAACTATTGGAGGTATATATATTACGCAACGAAGTGTCAAAAGTGTAACCCTGTTTTGAAACATAGTGGCGTATTTTTTTAACGCAGTACGTCAGAAAGTGTATGACGCTACTAAATAAAAGTCACCTAAACAGAAGTCAATGTCATTAGACAATGTCATTTATATTTGGTCGTATTAAGCCGAAAACAGGCTCTCAACCCTTAAGTTTCTTTCTAGACGCCGAATTCGACGTTTGGCCGCCTAAATATCTACAGTTTGTTTTGTGCCTGAAGATGCCTCCTATAGAATTGAAACACGACCGTATCACGAGTATGTCTGCTAATAACGCTGCAGTCACAAAAGACGCAGCCATAGGGATAGGCATCAATGTTGTCGGAAGAAACGAAGTTGTCAGCAAAAATAAATTTAATAAAGGCATCATCAACAGGTCTTTATTAGTCTCCACTACAGAAGCATGAAATACTTAGCCAGAGCAGCCAGAGGGAAAAAGCCATGTTTTGCGTTAATTCCTGTATGCATAATTTAGTAATGATGATGTAACGCGATAGTTTAAAAGTAGTTGTGAACCTGAACACAAAGTAGTTTAAATCAAAAAGCATAGGTAGTAAAGTTTTGTCTGGGGTATTTAATTGGGATAGTCCTTCTGTATCGTTATTGTTTGCCATTCGGTGTCGACAGTGTTCTGTTATGTCGGTCACGGCACACGTCAAAGGCAGAGGTCGACGCAGCGACCGGAAAATACCGGACGGCGTTTTTGGGCGCACCCTTTATAGGTGTATACATGTGTGTAGAAGAACTATGGAATTTCTTTGACAAGAAACATTTTTAGTTGAGGGACCGGCCGAACTTCACCAGTCTACGTGCAGTGAATTTTTGTATGTACTTGTGGTTCTGTGAGAATAGTAGACTTTGCGAGGCCTTATAACCTACACTTTTCCCATATTGCTAGGATCAAGATCCTAGCAATATGAGAAAAGTGTAGGTAGACAAATCAAGATCAACATCAAGGTCTTGATCTTGATTTGTCTTCTCAAATAAGTATGTATCTGTTTGAAATACTTTTAATGTCTTTAAGTAAGGTACACATTTTCATTATAGTCTGACCACAACTGCTGTACCGCGCCTGAGGTTGCGTGGGGAGGCAGGGGAGGATCATGGACTCACAAGAGATTCATACTGGGTAATAGATCTTAAGATATCGAAGTACAATATTTTGACGCTGTATACATATTATATCCAATTCTTATTATGATTCAATACAATTTTTAAGCACAAATAAAAAAACCAATATACTTAAGTGAAATTAATGTGTAATTATTGGAAAAATAAAACGTTTTGAAAATCACTTTTCTATTCGGAACTATCTTTGTCTGCTTTTCTTTTCCTAAAATATTCGGTCACTTTGAAAACGACAGCCTTGATATTTCGGGATAAAGCACGACCCATCTTTGGATATGTATAGACAGTCCCCGTCCCGCCGCTCGCATTGTCGCGAATGCGAAGCCAATGTATAATTTTTAAATGTTTATTTTTTATTTGAAATGACAAAATACCCAAAAGTTAATATAACGCCAGTTTGGCTGTTGGCTATTTGATTCTTTCGTCCGTGCGCGGACGGTTGCGCAGAAAAAGTTAGCACGGCGCCCTCTGGCGCCGTGCTAACTTTTTCTGCTAACTTAACTAAACTTAACTTTTTCTAAGGGGAGAATCTGTGGTAGATGCCCAAACCGCGGGAAACTGAAAAGAGATTTTCTTGTTGGACGAGATTTTACGAGGTGAGAAAAAGAGAATTTTCGGTGAGTGTTTTATAATTTTATATACAGAGAATTGCATCATCAAGAGAGATTATTGCCACTGATGTTTTTTATGTAATATTTCAGTGTATTGTGTTTACCGATGCGTCGGTTTCTTGTTCGTCTGTTGCGAGTTGCGACTTGCAACAGACAGATAAGAGTCAGAGTTACCGATGCGTCGGTCTGTTATCGATCTGTTGCGACAGATAGATTTTAGAGAGAGTTTAAGTGAGGCTTGGGGTGGCTATAGGGGAGGTTGGAGGCCACACGGGGATGCGTCCCCACAAAGAGAGAATCCGCTGGAATAGCCAGTATAAGCCGCTAAAATAGCCAGTATACAAGCCGCTGGAATAGCCAGTACAATCCGCTGGAATAGCCAGTACAAGCCGCTGGAATAGCCAGTATACAAGCCGCTGGAATAGCCAGTACAATCCGCTGGAATGGCCAGTACAAGCCGCTGGAATAGCCAGTACTAGACGCTGGAAGAGCCAGTACAAGCCGCTGGAATAGCCAGTACAAGCCGCTGGAATACCCAGTAGAAGCTGATGATGGAACAGCCATCCTAAGTCAGGTGGAACAGCCACCAAGTGTTTGCCTAATACTGTCATTGTATTAGAGATAAGTGTAAGTATACAATATGAGATGAGATTAAGAGTACCAGACTTTCGTCATGACCCGATATACCAGGTCATTTGGTGACACGCATACCGCAGGCGCGGTACCGCGGTCGTAGTCAGACTAACATATTCAAATAACTTAACCTAAAACAGGTTAAGCAAACATTTGTATTTTTTATGTATAAGAGAGTAAGTCAAACAGTGTAAGCAAAACGAAAATCTGAAAGCAAAATTCCAAAACGTCGGTACGTTTGAAAAGCCACATACGTCGTGATTCGTAGTGAGTGACATCGAATTTATATATACTAACAAACAGAGGTTCGTGGGATATTTGTAAAAAATAAACAAAACGTTTTGTTTTGATGAAAGTCAGGTCTATATTGACGGTTTTTACTTTGAGCTTACTTTTGACGCAGCCACCGTTAGGATTTTACAAAGGTTGGTCACACTTTAAATATTTAGCATAGAATAGAATATTCTAATAGTTTCTTGTATGTTGGTCATAAATAAAGGTGGAATTTGGTGAAATGAAGCTTCTGAAAAAGATCAGATTGAAGTAATTTTCTTTTTTACTCTGTAGATATCCTATTTATGTAAGAGTAAAGAGCTTTAATATCGTTTTATTACTGCTACATTATAACTCCGGAATAATTTTACATTTCCTTTTTATTACGTATTTCATTCAGGTTTCGTTTAAGGCTCCACTTTTTACGACTTAGGCTTAGAATCTTTTGTTTAAGTGACGTCATTTCTGGGTTAAAAGCACCATGGGAACATGATAATGAGTACGGTAATTTCAGAAGATGAAATGTCTTTCAAGACTTTTTATTGTTGCAATAGATAATTCCTTTTTCAGGGTTACGTACCCGAAAGGTGCACACAGGACCCTATTACTGAGACTTCGGTGTCTGTCCGTCCGTCTGTCCGTCTGTCTTTTTGTTACAGGGCTCTATCTCTTGAAACGTAATAGCTAGACACTTGAAATTTTCACCGATTATGTAATACTGGGCCGCTATAACAAAAAATACTAAAAATAAAAAAAAGTTGAAAATTAAAGGGGGTCGTCATACAAAAAACGTGTTTTTTTTCAGCGTTTTCAACTTGATCTGTCACAGGGCTCTATCTCTTGAACCGTAATAGCTAGACACCTGAAATTTTCACTGATTATGTACTACTATGACCACTATAATCACAAATACTAAAAATAAAATAAATTTAATAATAATTAAAGGGGGTTGTCATACAAGAAACGTGTTTCTTCAGCGTTTTAAAACATTGTACGGTGGGACGGAACCCTTCATGAACGAGTCCGACTCGCACTTGCACGTTTATTTAGATTCTTTTTGGTCTACCATTCTGCTCACAGCTATACATTTTTTGTCTTACCCGTGATGTCCCGAGAATACTTTACGAATGTCACGGTGTTACCGCTGATCGTGATTTCCAGTAGGACTTTCTTGACTAGTTAATGAATATAAAATAAAATACTAACTAACAACTATTTCATATGTCGTGTGATTCATCTATTTAATATTTAATAAATAAATGTATTTAATTGTCTGGTAATAATTGGTTTGTTATGTTAAAAAATGCATTTTGCTCGGGTAATTCAGTCATACACAGTGGCAACACTCCCGACTGATACCGTATTCTTGGGCCAACCACGTGACCCAGCTGTCACGGGAAGAGAATACCAGGCGAAGTATATTATTAAGGCCGTACCTGAATTTTCTGGGGTCCAGTGCTGCCCCCATTTAAAATAAATCATTTTAAAGAAAACGGAGACATCATTTAAAATTTTGCTACTATCAAGTCCTAGATAACCCTTTAAAGTATTTTATGAACTACTGTTTACAGTTTATAATGAGAATGTTAAGCTTTACTACGCACATTTGCGAAAAACGGCCACTTTTGGCAAATGTGCGTAGTAAAGCTTAACGTTCTCATTATAAAAAAAATGCCTAAAACCATGGCTCAATCCTTCGTTTTTACGATTTGCGCGGGAAGAACACCACGATTCATTTTTTATCTTCAAGACAAAAGAAGATAAAGATAAAATTGGGGAAAAAAAAATCCGTATCTATCAAAATATATAGACGGGTGGGCGCACCTTGTAGGTTGAATACTGTCAGATTAAAATAAGGTACTCATGCCGAAAATACTTCCAAGGAATTCAAGACTCTTTGTTTTTGGTTTTTGTTTCATCGCCGAGCTTTTAAGCTCGTTACTGTAAAAACACTCCAGCTTATTATAACAAGAACTCTCCAATTATGACAATGAGCGGAGGATATCCGTGTTTCCTTATTATTTAAATATTTAACAAGAAATATGGTTGAAAAAGAAAATGTGTATTAATTAAATAAGCTGTTCCCGTAGGATTTGGGATACGCGAACGAAGCCGGGTAAAAGCTACTTTTATAAATTTATAATAAATACATATAAGTATAGATAAACACCCAAGACCCAGAACAATTTGAAAAAGACCATTTTGTAACTTACCCTAGCTGGGATCGAACCCAGAACCTCCGGATTGGCGAACTAGCGTGTTGACCATTATACCACGGATGTCGTCAAGGTGTAAAGGAACTACTAAAAGGGACATTTTGCAACACAGTTATAAGATTTTATGAATATCTATTCTGTAACGTACCAAAATAGGCGGCAATTTGTTTATCCAATTGTAATAAATATTTATCTGCTTATATCAAAAAGATTCAATTCAAGTACCAATCTACCGTTTATTTTTATACCTTATTAAAGTTCTCGACTGGGAGCGCGAACAAGATATTGTATTACTGGTTTGCGATCCATTTAATCGTATATTGGAAAAACAAACCAATATTGTTTTCTCACACAGAATATTTGAAAATTATATTTTATTGATATATTGTTGTGTAATCAAATATCAAGATATTATATGGCTTGATTGTGTATCGGGTGTACGCACGCCTTGCCACTAAGATAGGTAAAAAAAATAAGTTCCCACCATCATGTTAAAAGTGGCCTTCAAGCCTTGTGGCCCTGAGTTCTGTCTGGTTAGAGCCGTAAGACCAACAATTCTCTGTCTGCCCCATTAAGAATAGTAGTATAGTTATGTATTTTTTATAAGCCTATAGTGTCCTATAGTTGGTCAAAAGCCTTCACTCTAGTTTTCCACAAACTTCTATTAGTGGCAACAGTTTGCTAGCTCTTTTTGTATGCCCTGATCGTCTGCATTTATATACATATGGTTTAATTCCTAGTGCAGGTAATTTCTTCACTCATTTTCATCGGTATGCATCTGTTTAATCTAAAAATTAAACTCCACTACTTACTGGAAAATGCAAATGTGTACCTACAAAGTTGTTTATGTAAACAAGACAAAAATATATATTTTTTTTAATATTATTAATTTATAATATGAGAATATGTAATGGCAGTAAGTTAAAGTTCTTATGATAAAATAATTATATTGTAAAGTGTTGATTCTCTCATAAATATATAAAAATAATGGTTGCTGATATGACCGCAGAACAAACTCGAAACTTCTCCACCCGTACGAAAGAAATAAGTTTTGACGAACTAAATACCTCTCTAATTGAGTATTGAGTATTTGAACACTTCAAGTTTAAATTTAAAATTAGTTGCTCTAAGTAATTAGAATGGAATTGGAGAAGTTAGAGCTGTTTTGGATATTTTATTTGGTTAAATAAGTCGGATTCCCCAAATTTTAAGGTGGTAGCAGATGTTCAACATTCAGGTAGATTTTTACCACCTAGCTATAATAAAATCTTGGGGTGTACTTTCTTATACAGACAAAAGTTTAACATATTTTCGTTATTTAGAAAATTTTTACAAATTATCATGTCATAGAATAATCAATATGTAGGTTACTCAGTATAAAGAATTTTTAATAATAGATTTTCGTTGCACAGAAAATCAATAATTAGAATGTTTGTTATGAATAATTTGAAATCATAGAATTTTATTACAAATAACATTTACTTTTGCGATGTTTCTAATATCAGAATGTCAAATGGAATATTATTATTTTTAATAAGTTTAGTTAATATAATATATTTATAACCTATAAGTTGGCCCTATTCTAGTAAAATGGATAAAACTTTCCCAGCCACCAGTCACAGTTCTAACCTAACCTAACTGTTACTAACTAAGCTCTGCTACCAAAAATGTTGGGCGCAGAGTAGCTAAGATTCCGTTCTGGGTACCAAGAGATTTTGTGACTACGCTCTTGGTACGAGTCCGGAAATCTCAACGGCAACGAACAAACACACATAGAACCTACGCAGTCTGCTACCACCCTGTATATACATACTGTATATAAATACAGTACGTACATAGGTACAGGGACCTATTTTAATCTAATTTAACCAACTATGATTTGAACTTAATTCTAATTAAAAGTAGTTATACTAATTATAAAACTCACCGCCTCCCCGCGGTCCTCAGGCAGCCTCGCCTGGCCTTCGCGTCGATCCCCTGGTCGTCCTCAGGGATGGCGACGGCCTCAGGTCTCTTCATAGACCCGAGATTAGTGGTGCAGAAGAATTGGGTCCCTACAACCTAACATGAGCTCATGCCTTGCCCCAACTAATACGTCATATTTATAACACCAATTCAAGACCGCACAATAAGTTTCTTGTTCTTCTTTCGCCACTATTGTTCACTTACACTATCTTATAAGGACGCATGGCACGCGGTTCACAATTGTCATGCAGATCAATGTTCCTTACGCAATACAAACAAGTTCGGCGCCCCGCCGTTCAAATGAATTGGTCACAAACACAATTAAAGACAATTTTCACGAAACTTTCGATTTTATATATCAAATTACAAACTTAGTGCTTTAAAACACGCGGATGCCACACCCAGATATTTTTTCTTCACAAAGCAAGTACATTATTTTGACGTAAAGACAAGTTGAGACTTTGACACAAAAGACAATGAATATTTTTCTGGTCGGGCAAAGACAATCCCCGCACGGGAAATCGATGAATCGATAATTTTGCCCGTGTTTGTGGAGATCACACGCAGATGGCGCTAGTCTCCTTACAAAGCACTTTTATTCAAAACATAACCTATAAGTTTGCCCTATTCTAAGTAAAATGGATAAAACTTTCCCCTTGGTCGCAGTTCTAACCTAACCAAACCTATAAGTTTGCCCTAACCTATATTGAGGTGGCGATTTATAATATATTCTAACTTATTATATGGTATTTAATTTGATTAAACAATGTTTTCACTTAATACTGCCTTAAATAATAACTTTCAGTAAAATGAAATTCCATGAAAGATTATACCGAACAAACAATATTCTTTAAATAAATATTCTACTGTTTGATTAGTTTGTTAAATGAAAATATGAGATTCTAAAATTCATTGAACTGTGTTTCTATAAATTGTGTTTCATTTAAGTAAATAGTCTTTGAAACAATAATATTTGAAATAAAAATATAAGAATTAAATATTCTATGAAAAATTTTCTGTGTATCGAAATTCTATGAAATTTCAGTCTGTGAAACAAGGGGCAACCAAAATCTTGTAATGAGAATCATTAATAGAACACAAGACCGTAAGAATAAGACTTATCTATTTTTTTATTATACAAATATGGCTAACCTACCTTCTTCCTTGCTAGTGTGGGAGAAAAGAAAAAACATAGAATGTTCCAGCTGCTTCTCATTTCGCGAAGATCGTAAAATCTGATCGAGGGAATAGGCAAGAATCTAAATCATATCAATAGGCGATGTGGTGAACAACCCATCACTATAAGATTTCCCATACCACCTTTCATCTCCTTTTCCATGCCCATAATCACGCTAAAAGTGGCCTAGGCCTTACCGATGTAGGCTCTGTGTGCTCCTTTAGGCATATAGACGTGATAGTGTATCTGTATCAAAACTACTGACTTTTCTATACGCGCGGTCGTAGCCCTCCCCGCTCGCCGGCCGCCCGCCACGAACCCGGCAGCGAGTGGTGACATTCAAATGGGAAGTTTTTGGTATACATTTCTCGGCTGATATCTTTAATTTTTATTATGAAACAAGATACATATGACAGAATATGTATATTGTATTTCGCTTAAAGAGTACTTTCCGTGAATATAGCTACGAGGTTTAAAATCAGCCTTTGTACTTAGTGTACCAAATACAAATGTAAAAGGGATTTACTAATAGGGTAAAGATGTCGAAACCAGGCTCGACATCTCGACAATCGGATCATTTTCATATTTCCCCAGATGTAAATTCCTTGGTCAAGGGTACGATAGGGTTGTGGCATATCTGTTAATATAAAAGTACTTACAAATAGAGAAAAAAAAACCACTGTGGCACTATCACTATAATGCGCTAATGAAACTATTATATGGAATAACTAGTCTACCGAGGAGCGAAGTGAGTGGTGCGTCTCAGTTCGAGATGGGCCAAAAGTGCTTTTGTCCGTCAGTTTGTCAGTTTGTCTGTCCGTTTGTTCTCGCCTACAGGTCTCATAATGCATTTCTCAACCGATTCTCGTGAAATTTTATAAGCAGGTTCAATAGTTATGTAGACTTTTATGGTTGATTAACTTTTTTATTACCCTTAATTAAGACGCAACTTTTTTGTCTGAACAACTTTTTTTTCCGATAAACTTCAAAGGTTGGGGGTGAGTCGCGATGTGAACAGCTCACAGAGTCACTAGTATTATTTATTACGTAGTCACACACGCCTCGACAGGTTACAGGTAGGTAAGTAGGTAACAGATCAACACGTCTTATTCGAAAGCCATGCCAATGAGCTCTGGTAAGATCCTCTCCAGGCAGGCGCCGCGCAGCCTTAAAACTCCTATGACGTCAAGTCCAGCAGAAAAGCGAAACGGACGGTAAAGAAGAAGGATTTCGTTAAAACCTTTTAAAAAACCCTATAAAGGTTTTTATCAATACAAAGACGATGGTTTATACGAAGGAAAAAAACGATTTTAACATTATCGAAAGTCCATTGAACATTGTATGACATAAATTCCTCGTGCAATAAAGGAAGCGCCCCGGGCAACGCAGGGATACAACCCTATAGCGGAAGGGTCGGGTGATGCCAACAGCCTTTCATAGACTTCTGATTGAGATAGACTAGACTTAGACTTGACGACCCCTGTGGCCTAGTGGTCATCATGCCAGGCTGTCACACCGGAGGTCCCGGGTTCGATTCCCGGTCAGGTCAAAATGGAAAATGATCTTTTTCAGATTGGTTTGGGTCTTGGATGTTTATCTATATACATATATGTATTTGTTATAAAATATAGTATCGTTGAGTTAGTATCCCATAACACAAGTCTCGAACTTACTTTGGGGCTAGCTTAATAAAGGACCACTCCAATTCTTCCCGTGGATTTCGTCGAAGGCGACTTAGGAAACACAAGCTAAACAAAGCTTATAAACATCAATGAGACCTCTCCAAGCCGTCTGACCAGCGTGTAGAGTGTAGGCCTAATCCTCTGACTGCTTTGGCTTATATATGGCTCAGATAGTACAGAGAGGGTCGTGCTCCTGCGTGGAGATTGGAGAAAAGACCTGATAATGAAGTGGCCAAAAGTAGTACATGGGGGACTGGGGGTACTCCAGCTACAGCTTGTGTGACTGTGTCACTCAGTCCAGAGACCACCTTATGTCATTGTCATGTCCGTCCAAACTCAACCGACAAGGCGGTCACTGAAGCCAAATTTTGGTCTAAACAAATCTTATTTTAGCCATTTAAAAGATAATACCTATATGATATGTCACTTACAAATGCAAAAGAGATAGCGTTCGAAGTGACAATGTAACAAGTTTTGGTACAAGACGTGTTAGGCCTTGACGGCCCAGCACGTACATCGTACACGAAAATTGTATTTTCTAAATTGTTAATTGTGTTAATTTATAAGTGGTCTTGCCTTGGGAAGTTGGTATAATGCTGCATTACAGATTGTTCGTGTTGTAGGTTTTAAGTTTTAAGGTCATACATAACCATTATTATTGGTCTAATTTTTCATTACGTTTTGTGATCTTTTATATTTAGATCTATAATTTTACAGGTTTTTAATTTTACGTTTGATTTGACCCTGAAGCGATTCTCCCACTCCCAGTGCACGGAATCTGCCGCGTTTTTAGTGAGTTGGACTAGGCGTGTTTTCTATACAAACTGAGATACTTGCATACGAGTACAATGTTCAAATCTGCCGCTCCGCGCTCCGCGACGCGACGGTGCGCGGTGCAGTGGGATCACTGTAAAGGTCTACGTAGTCTGAGATAAAGAGTTTTAGGGCCTGAATTATGGTGATCGGAACTTTACGGACCTGTTTAGATATCCACTCTTTTGAGACTACATTGGAATGTTTATTTGTGGTAAAAGTTACACGGAAGTTTGTACTTTTTTACTAATTTTAATCTTTTTTGGTGTAATTTATAAATAATCAATAAATATATAATGATTAAGCTAGCCAAAAAGTAAGTTTAAAATTGTGCTATGGGGTGCTAACTCAACGATACTATATTTTATATTAAAAACATAATACAATGTGGAAGGGACATCATTACGAGTATCATCATCATCAACGTGCCACAACGCTAGTATCGGTAGCTTTTGCACTAAAAATAACTAAAAAATAAGTGGTATATTTATCATACATTGAACTAAAAAAAATTACTTTGACCTTGACAGCTTTCAGGTACCCGCTGCTGGGCATAAGCCTCCTTTTGTCTGCGCCATCTTGCTCTGTCATTGGCCATCGCACTCCAGTTTCTCCCAGCAACTTGCCTGACGTCATCAACCCACCTAGCCCCGGGACATGGACATACCCCGTAATAAATCAAACCACGGTCTTTACTAGATCATTAAAGTATAATAAAATTAAAATAACAGCCAAAAAATAAAAATAAATTTCGGCATTTCCATACAAAAGTGTGCAGCCGCCCGGCCGATTTGTATGGGAATGTCGAATTTTTTGTTTTGGTTCTTTGACTGTTATTTTAATTTCATTATACTTCAGTGATCTAGTATAGCCCGTGGATCGATTTATTACGGGTATGTCCCTTCCGCGTCGTATAGATAAACACCCAAGATCCAGGATCATTAGAAAAAGTAGCCCTTTTTTTCCAACTTGCCCTGGCTGATGATCGAATCCATAACCGAGTGACATACTCTAGTAATAATATTGCGAGTATAGAGGTACATTAGTCTATTAAGCATTAGAAATTGTTATCAAGGTAGCTAACAACAACAAACAGTATACTTTATATAATATAATATTAGTAGGCTAATCTGCAAAACCATAGATAAACCGAGTTCGCGTAGATATCCAAAAACTTCTTACGTGTTCAAAAGTTCTATCTCGAGGACGGCACCCTGAACGCCACTTCGGAATAGTCTTATCGAAATAAGCTCCATAACAATATGAGATACAATCTGAAAGCTTGCCTTCGGGAGTCTGAGACTAAACTACTAACAGTAAACAGAATATGGATTATTGGATAGGTAGGTACATTTTTAGTTTTTATATTTTTTCTTCCATGCTGGTCTCATCTTCTTCTTCTTCTTCGTCTAAGGGCGTTCCCGGTTGCATCCTCAGCTGTGCTGCTTCGGAGCCCGGGGTTCGCTGTCCTGCTTTTTCTTCTCCAAATATAACATGCATGTCAATGGTTACCCAAGGATGCCAAAAACCTTGCAAAATGGAGTAGAAATAGCCGGAACAGTTCAAATGATTTGGCTGTATTTTACGACCAGCCGCCTGCCAGCCTTTAGTCGCCTCTTACGACATCCAAAGGGAGAGATCGAGTGATCCTATTCTAAACCGGATCTACACGGGGTGGTCTCATCATCATCATCAGGTCCTTTTTAGTCTCCACTGCATGAGCACGACCCTCTTTGTACTACCAGAGCCATATATTAACAAGAGCAGTCAAAGGATTTGGCCTACACTCTCCACGCTGGCCAGACGGGTTGGAGAGGTCCTATTATATTAATTAGCTTTGTTTAGCTTGTGTTTTCATGCTGGTCTGGGAGAGAATAATTTTTAAGTGTAACAGCTGCTTCTCTACGCAAGCAGATCGTTAAAGCTGATCGAAAATGCGAATCATATTAATAGGCTTTGCACCCATCACAATTTGGAATCTCTTATTATATTAGATATATATCTTCTCTGCTCTTATGTTGGGTCTTGCAGCCCTGGGCTCTGTCTGCCTAGAGCTGCAATACCCAAAATGCTCTGTCTGCCCCATTAGGAATAAAGATGTGATAGTGTGTACTCGTCATCTAATTACCTGAAACAAGCACAGTTCGACGCCACCACTGCTAAGGACCGTGCAAAGTGGAAAAGAAGGACAAGGAAGGCCGACCCCAAGTGATGGGATAAGGTCTAGAGAAAGAAGAAGTGTGTACATTTTTAGAGCAAGTGAGCTTTCTTTGCGTAATTTTTAAATCATTCAAAAAAAAGGTTACTATTGTTCCTATCCCAATTCAAAAACATTTGAATTTACAAATAGTGACTACCTACCTTTTTTCCAAGTCGGTCAAAAGCCACAACCGAAATTTAAATGTAGAAATATTCGGAAATCCCACGTTTGGTATGTTTGTCACGCACTGCGTTAACACAATATGAAGTAGGTCGACACGATTCTGTGACAGACAACATAACAGCGCGAGTGGAAAGATAGTATACCACTAAAAAGTTATTCGAAAAAAATACAAAGCACCCCTGGCTTTTTTTTACAAAGACATTAATTTTCTCGTTAATTACTTTACTGTATTATTAATTATTTAATTTTTATATTATTTTTTAATGTTTACCACTGCATATTTTCAAGTTTTAAATTATATTTTATTTTTTATTGTTTTTGTAACTTTGTACAACGCCATGCAGTGATTCGAAGTAAATATTGGCAAATTGAGTTTTAGCCAGAGTTTAAACTTTGGACAACAACATCTAGTAACATTCTTGCTATAACAAACATTAATTTATTTTTCCAGATGATCCTGATGATAATGGGACAAACTTATCAAACTATTGTATTGTCACCGGCCCTTGATATGTGTACAAAATTCAAACTAATCTAACGTTTCTAAGTTAGTGAAAATTGCATTCGAAGATTTCGTTGTAAACATACAAATGATAAACCAGACATACATCCAAACATATAAGTGAAGCTAATAAAAACTGTGTAAAAATATTTTTTTCGTACAAGCTTTAATTGTAAAGTCAAAGTTTTTATCAAGACAAGTGTAATAAGCCTAACTCGTGGGGTTGCGTCGTTATTACAGGGTTCCTTTAGCCAACTTCCGGCTCCATTATCAGATCAGCTTCTTGTTATAATAATGCATTGTCATGTAATTTACATTACTATACAAAATTTCATCTCAATCGAAAACCTGGAAGTGGTTCAAATTTGCAAGATTTGACCGAAACAAATAAACAACAATAAACTACCTAAACCTAAGGGTAACCTTAATAAAAGCTTGTAAAAAAACATAAATGTGAAATTGGTAAAAAGCTAAAACCCGTCGGGTAAAAATGGGAGCCAAGTTCAATGTCCAATGAAAATGTTTAAACCTAAAAATAGCTGAAAGAAAGAAAGAAAGAAAGCTGGCAGCAAAGTTATGTAGAGAATTCTGCTCAACATTTGACTTGGTGAGTTTTTGCATACAAATCGCATACAGGACAGTTTCAAATAGTGTGCACAACCGATTACGCAAAAAATTTACTGAGTTTGAAGTCTTATCTCTAGTGCCTCAATACTTTGTATACACGACACACACGAGGCCTACGCTCTGTATTGAGAGGGCAAATAAATATACTCGTCTGAGGCGTAATAACAAAGTCATTTTGATTATTCTCCCTTTGACATGTCACCCCTGAATTAAGGAATGTAATTTGTATTGACTCTGCGCGGGAAGAGAAGCAGCTGGTCTATTCTACGATTTTTCTTTTCTCCCAGACCAGCATGAAAGGAGTCTTTTTTTAAGTCGGTTTAAAAGAAAAACCGGTCAAGTGCGAGTCGGACTCGTATATGAAGGATTCCGTACCTTCAGGCAATGTTAAAAAATGCTGTAAAAACAATTTTCTTGTATGACGACCCCCTTTAGTTTTTAACATTATCTTTCTTTTAGTATTTTCTTGATAAAGCGGCCACAGTATTTAATACATAATTGGCAAAAATTTAAAGTGTCAAGCTATTACGGTTCAAGAGATAGAGCCCTGTGACAGATGGACAGACAGACGGACATATAGCGAAGTCTCAATAATAGGGTCCCGTTGGCACTATTTGAGTACGGAACCCTTAAATTTATTTATTTAACTTTATACAAACGCAAGAGCCATGGACTTTATCTACCAGTCAACCCACTGGTGATGCCGAGAAAAAGAAAACTTTAGAAGGAGGTGCAAATTAAGTAGGTAATGTAACATTTACTTTAAAAGGATAGCTTTAATAGGATAGGATTACGCAGGTACCAACGTAGCATCGTACTTTCATATGTGAGTTTTATGAATACAGGTAGGCAACTAGTTAAAGTAGACCTTTTCACGTTGTTAAGGTTTAACTTCGAGCAGGGCTTGGAATACCGTTAAAAATCTGGTAACGTTAATTCTGTCAAACGGCGTTAACGTTATCAGCAAAGGTAACGTTATGCTGGGTAACGGTATTTTTCCCACTATTTACCGATAATCAGATAACGTTACCAATGATATTAACGGTAAAAGGTAAAGAAATACAGTGTTAGTATTTCTTTTCGATATTTGACAGAATAAATTGATGAGAGTTTGTCTAGTAGGCTACTAGAGCTATTTATATAATATTTCACAAGTATTGAAAAAAAAGTATCGTTACTTATATCGTTAATTGATAACGTTATAAACTGTATTATCGATACCCCTTATAAAGTTACCACTAAAATAACGTTATTTAACGTTACTTTTAGTGTGAATTTGGCATCGTTAACAAGCCCTGACTTCGAGTTTTACTGGATTTATTCTTCCAAAATGCTACGTGAATAGCAGGTTCTGAAGTTTTTGTTGAAAGGTGAATACCAAGAACCATGTGAATACCTACCCTTTACACTAAAACCAGTGAAATGAATAACGGCTCTTTATACTCAGTTTGAATCACGCTACCAAATTACCTCTTTTATTAAACTCATGAAAGAATAACTTGAAAAGTTCCTGTAAAAATGCTGCCTATGTTCGTATTCTAATCTTTCAAGGTTAAAATGAATCGTAAAACGATTTAATGTTGTTTTAATTACTATTATCAACTTATACTTAACCTTTTCATTTTGTTACGTTATTACAGCTGAAAAAATTACTTTATCGAAGTAAAATTTCGGAGCCAACTGCAGACAGCAGCAGCAGACAACGTGTTGTGGCGACACTACTGGTATTTCTATGAAATAGCTTACGCAGCTATTGACACGTCGCTCGACCGTAGACGACGTGTCGTCCGCCCACAGATGAGTACTACCACTGACGGCAGACAGCAGCAGCAGACAACGTATCGTGGCGACACTACAGGTATTTCTATGAAATAGCTTACGCAGCTATCGACACGTCGCTCGACCGTAGACGACGTGTCGTCCGCCCACAGATGAGTACTACTACTGACTGCAGACAGTAGCAGCAGACGACGTGTCGTGGCGACACTACTGTTATTTCTATGAAAAAGCTTTCGCAGCTATCGACACGTCGCTCGACCGTAGACGACGTCTCGTCCAGCCACAGATGAGTACTACCATCGACTGCAGACAGCAGCAATAGACGACGTATCATGGCGATACTACTGGCGTTTCTATGAAATAGCTTTCGCAGCTATCGACACGTCGCTCGACCGTAGACGACGTAGTGTCCGGCCGCAGATGAGTACTACCACTGACTGCAGACAGAAGCAGCAGACGACGTGTCGTGGCGACACTACTGGTGTTCCTATGAAATAGCTTCCGCAGTTATCGCCACGTCGCTCGATCGTAGATGATGTGGCGTCCGGCAGCAGATGAGTACTATCACTGACTGCAAACAGCAGCAGCAGACGACGTGTCGTGGCGACACTAGTGGTATTTCTATGAAATAGCTCTCGCAGTTATCGACACGTCGCTCGATCGTAGACGACGTGGCGTCCGGCAGCAGATGAGTACTACCACTGACTGCAAACAGCAGCAGCAGACGACGTGTCGTGGCGATACTACTGGCATTTCTATGAAATAGCTTTCGCAGCTATTGACACGTCGCTCGACCGTAGACGACGTAGTGTCCGGCCGCAGATGAGTACTACCACTGACTGTAGACAGCAGCAGCAGACGACGTGTCGTGGCGACACTACTGGTATTTCTATGAAATAGCTTTCGCAGTTATCGACACGTCGCTCGATCGTAGACGACGTGGAGTCCGGCAGCAGATGAGTACTACCACTGACTGCAAACAGCAGCAGCAGACGACGTGTCGTGGTGACACTACTGCCATTTCTATGAAATAGCTTTCGCAGCTATCGACACGTCGCTCGACCGTAGACGACGTGTCGTCCGGCCGCAGATGAGTACTACCACTGACTGCAAACAGCAGCAGTAGACAACGTGTTGCCGCAACCTTACTGGTTTCTATGTATTTCTCTGAAATAGCTTTCACAAGCTAGAGGTTTAAGTACCGATTGCAGATGGCAGCAGAAGACGACGCGTCACCATGACACGTCGTCGGGTTAGAAATCATGACTACAACGACGTGTCGCGTTGTGTCGCGGCGATGCGTCGTCTATTGCTGATGTCTGCAGTCAGCTACATTAGTAATTTTTATTGTATTGTTTCTCATGTTCTGTAACATAATTATTTTGATGTTGAGGGAGATCAGTTAGGTAAACCATTGTTTGTAAGCTCTTAAAAATAATGTTTGTACTCATTTTCCTTCAGTAACCTATTTCACATACTCAAACTGTTTAATAGTTTAGTTTAGTTTAGTTTTATGTTTGGATTTAACTAAAATAATAATTTATTAGATGTCTTACACAATCCAGTTAGGTAGTTAAACTTTTAGTAAAACAGCACCATTTGAATGTATTGTTTAATGTAGATGGCGCTTGTGGGTGGGCGAACAGGGTTGTCATTACGACCTTGTTTGACTATTAAATATTTTTAAATCTGTTTATGTAATTAGAGATAAGTACTTACCAATTTTTGTAAAAGCAAGTGGTGTTCACCTTAGAAGGTGTACACATTTAACAAAAATGTTTAGCCTTTAAATATATATGCATGTATTAATGTAGTACACAATGGTGAACCTGAATAAATAAAATAAAATAAAAAAAGAGCTAAACTAAGTAGTAACTTTGATATTGTAAAGCATTTTCAGTCTGAGGCCAGACTGCTTCACAGGATGGCCGAGCTGTGGGAATTTCTGAACGGAATCAATTTTAGTTTATGGTTTTTGGTTTCTAAACGTATACTTCCGTTGTATGATTTCTCTCGCTCTCTCTCTCTCTCACACGACGACGCCATTCAACGGCCAAATTGTGCTCCGAAAAATATAAGGAATTTTAACGAAGTCAAGTGTTATCATTTGGACCCACCCCTACAGCCATTTTACCCTAAGATTTTTTTTTACGTAATCTATATCATCTCACGGCTGGGCAAAGGTCTCACCCATATTTTAGTCGTATGTTTGGCAAAAACCGTGTTTTATTTATACAAAGTGGAAGGGACATACCCGTAATAAATCAAAATACAGTCTATACTAGATCATTATAGTGTAATGAAATTAAAATAGCAGCCAAAAAACAAACAAAAAAAATGCATTTCCATACAAAAGTGTGCAGCCGCCCGGGCGATTTGTATGGGAATGTAAAATTTTTTTTTGGTTTTTTTGCTGTAATTTTAATTTCATAATACTTTAGTGATCTACGAGTAGTATAGCCCGTGGTTCGATTTATTACGGGTATGTCCCTTCCACGTTGCATAATAATTAAGTGAAATATGTTTCTATACCTACGCTCTTATAGGATGACAACAAATTATAGTTTATTTAATTTTTTTCCTACAGCATATTGTCAAAACAAAAATGTTTTGACAATATTTTATTAATACCTCTTATTAATAGTTTTATTATATATAACCAAGGATAGGGAATTGTGGAAGGAAAGAGGCGAGGCCTTTGCCCAACAGAGAGACATATAATATACCTACGCTCTTATAGGATGACAACAAATTATAGTTTATTTAATTTTTTTCCTACAGCATATTGTCAAAACAAAAATGTTTTGACAATATTTTATTAATACCTCTTATTAATAGTTTTATTATATATAACCAAGGATAGGGAATTGTGGAAGGAAAGAGGCGAGGCCTTTGCCCAACAGCGAGACATATAATATACCTACGCTCTTATAGGATGACAACAAATTATAGTTTATTTAATTTTTTTCTTACAGCATATTGTCAAAACAAAAATGTTTTGACAATATTTTATTAATACCTCTTATTAATAGTTTTATTATATATAACCAAGGATAGGGAATTGTGGAAGTAAAGAGGGGAGGCCTTTGCCCAACAGCGAGACATAAATGGCTAACAAAAAAAAATAGTTTTGTAACTATAAGTCGTAAAAGGTAATCAACCTTCTAAAAATAACAAAATACCGCATTTTGCTATGCGTCCATATTGACCTGTTGCCAAGTTAACATGTAAACAGCCTTTTTATACATTTTCATGAGCGTCCCACATTGTGCCGTTTTTGGCGTCTCATTAAAATGTGCGTGGCGGCGTCCTCTTTAATTAACGCACTTTGTCGGCTTTGCCGCACAAAGAGCAGATTAAGACTGAAAAGGCCTATTCATATTAACAGCTATTCAGGAGTATTTATAAAATTTTGTTCTATTTATAATCTTATTAAGCATGGGCGACTTTTTAATTACTCCAGTACTTTCACATAATATGTTTTTTTACTAGCATTTGCCCGCGGTTTCGCCCGCGTAGACTACACAATTTAGATTTTTTACTGGGGTTACAATTTATTGAAATCCAATTAATGGATTATTATTTTTTACTAACCACTTATTCAAAAATGTCATGTGTCTCGCTTCAAAAATGACGAAGATTCATACAAACTTGCAACCCCTATTTCACCCTTAAAGTGATGTCATTTTCAAAATCTAATAAATTATTATTTTTTCATAACTACTAAAATCCATTAAAAATTTCATGTCTCACTTTAAAAATTACGAAGTTTCATACAAACTGCCAACCCCTATTTCACCGCCTTAGGGATGGAATTTCCGTCTCCTAGTCACAATCTACCTTCCTGCCAAATTTCATCTTCGTTGGCTAAGTAGTTTTCGAGATTTCGTGATGAGTGAGTGATTTTCGCTTTTATATATATATATATAGATTTTTGATTTTGTTTTTGTTATATTTTGCGACAATATAATAAAATAATGGAAACAGAAAAACAGATTGGCCTGGTCTGGACTATTTTCAGACTTTATATAATATCGTCTGCCTCGTCTTTACAAGGATATGTGACAAGTAAACCATAGATAACGTGGGAGAGAAAAGGCAAATATTACAAATTTTAGAAAACTAGCTTTTGCCCGCGGCTTCACTCGCGTCTCCCAATTCCCACGGGAACATTACTTTTTTCTGGGATGAAAGGTACCATATGTCCTTCTCAGTACTTCTAACTATGTGTATGCGTATTTTTCAAGAAGATTGGTTCAGAAGATAAAGCGTGAAGAGGTAACAATCAAACAAACCAACAAACAAAAAAATATACAAACTCACTTTTGCATTTATAATATTAGTTGGGAAGTTGGACTAGAAGTGGAGAAAATACAATAATTGAAGGAAAGATAAAAGGAAAAAGAGGAGTATAAAAACCCAGAAGAAGACTTTTTGATCAAATAAAATAAAAATTAAATGTGTAACATTTAAAGAGGTTAAAAACTTAGCTTCTCCACTGACAAGAGCACGGCTCTTAAATACAAGAAGAAGAAGAAAAGTTTAACATGCTAGTCAAAACCCACGTCAAAATCGGAGCATAAGTTTTATCGAGTCTAAAGAGACAGACATACAGATATACTCTTTAGGGGACTTCATTTATAAAAGGTATGGATAGATAGAAGAATGGTTATTTTTTTTTTTGAACTTTTTGAATGCACTATAAAGTATTTCATGTATAGTAGATTTATAAATCTACTCGTACATCTTGAATTTAAATTACATTACTAAAACATGCCTCACAAATCAAATCAGTAAAATGATAAATGACAAAACTTTTGACGAACGGGTTGTTCGCCAAAAGTTTTGTCACGTGTCATGCTCATGTAAATGTGTGTGTGTGTCTGACATGTAAATAGATGGGGAACAATCTTAAGTATTGTGTACATCTTAAAAAATAAACATATACATATTTAAAATTACTCTAAATAATTTGACTTTTTTACACAGTTTCATTGGTTGTCAAACATCAATAAATATTAAATTGAAAATCCACAAAGCTCTTATGAAATAAATTAAAATGTATTACAAATAACTGATGTTTTTTTTAATAAATATTTACTTACGAGATGGAACCTCAGACAAAATAAGTACAGCAGAACTTGAGCAGTTTAAAACAATTACATACTGATTCCCTTCTTGCTTCGACTTTCCCTTAAACCAAGCTTTGTACTCTTATGTATTCTGTGACCAAGGGTAGATCAAGAATGAAAAGACTGAAATCGTATATATCCCATATCTCTGAATCGTATCGTCAAAGGTAGATCAAAAAGATGTGAGAAGAGGAAGACATGAAGATAATCCACCTACAAAATAACTTACATTATATTTTACAGATAGATTAGCTGTTTGGGCGCTGCGGTTTTTTGTGCAGCTGATAGATTTTGCTTACATCCATTTTCAATTAAAAAAGGCTTAAAACTGGAGTCAGCAAGAGAACTTCTTCATGCTAGCGCATTCCCGGTTGCATCCTCAGCTGTGCTGCTTCGTAGCCCGGGGTGCGCTTTTCCGCTTTTTCTTTTCCAAATATAATATGTGGTTTCGCCACATAAGATATTTTATAATTTGAATTTGCACTGGTGTTGCCCTGAACAAAATGGTCAAGTACTATATTGTGTTTCATTGCTGTCAATTTTGTGTTCCGCTTGTCAATATCAAGATTTGGGTTGACATTTGTCAATTTTATCCATATGTCACTTACACGGCCGATTCACTTGCCTTTTAAAAAATTAAAATATAGCAAAAAAAAGAAATTAATTCTTAGTGGCGAGGCCTTGAATGACCTGCCAACTCGCGCACCGCACCTCACCCCCGCGGTCGCCCAGCACTTAGGTACTTACCCAAAAAGGTTGGCAGTACTGCACAACAATATCCCCGAACTCTTTGTTTGGTTTCGAAATAATTTGAATTCTATTTTTTCATCTTGGCGCCATTTTGTGAAAATTAAGTCAACTATTGAAAAAATTTAATTAAGTAATTATAATTTTGTTTTCTAAGATAAACAAGCGACAGTTCATCTTATTTTGTGCTGATGTTATGTAGATTGGAGTTTTCGCTCGTCATGGAATGAGGAACATTGAAAGAAGTAGGTAGGTATTTGGTAAGTAGGTACCGATTAGGTACATCTATATATTTAAGTAGGTACTAAAATGGTTTATTCTAGTGTAGGTAGTAGGTACATATATTTTATAACTTGTATTTTATTGTTTTAGCGCAAATAAATTCAACCAGTCAACCATGGAAAGAACAAATCGATTCACCCCATTGTAAAAGTTTAAACATTCAATACCTAACCTATCTTCCATATAAGAGGTACCTACCCTAAGAAAATCCGAAGTGAAGTCCAATTGTAATACAAGTACATATAATACCTAAGTTATTATCGTAATTGTCATACTATTGTAATCTTCCATGCCATTTTTTGGAAAAAAAGAACCCACGCCAGTCGTAAAAGCCGAGTCAGAACTCACTTCATTCCAAAAGTGCACATATAAGTTTACTTTGTCACAAACTATTTATGGATATCTTTGTTTGTTTGTTTACCTCTCGCTCAAACTCGGCTTTTACGACTTGAACGGGTGAGGCAGCAACATCCATCGTAAGTTTATATTATTTGATAGGTACAGAATTAAAGGTACTATGTACTTACATACTTAGGTATGTAAGTACATATTTAAAGTAAAATGTCTTACTTAAAGCTAAAACTAGGAGGCCAAATTGACCGTAAGACCATCGGCATTAGTTTGTAGTTTGTTTGAAGTAACTGCTGCGGCTATGCTAGCCCATGTGCGAAAGCTCTAAACTTGTGTCTGACATTTTGAATTCCTGATAAAGACTTCATTTTTTTGCTGAAGACGTAAAAATGGTATATATCCTAGCCTAGGGCCGCGTGACCCGAACGCCTCTTTTAGCGTTATGGTGGAGATAGGAATCAAAATAGTGGTGGGTTGCTAGTCGCGCTTATTAAAATGATTCGTTTCGACGCCCATTCCCTCGATCGGACTTTTTACGATCTGCGCGTGAAAATAAGTAATGGAATATACCAGTTCAATATTTTCTTTTCTCCCTGACTAACATGTAAAAATGTCGTATTCATCTACCTGTGCCTCTACATAAACAAGTAAATAAAGATATTTTATTTTTTTCCAGATAAGAAAAATCACACAAATCCAATTTGCTCCTCCCTGCCTGAAAGGACTACTTTAAATTTTATATAAAAATTAATAAGTATTATATCGATGTACCTACCTTTTATATTTCACGTACAATGTAATATTATACATAATTAAAAATATTTCCTTTTTTACTTCGTTGTTTTCTTTGTAATAAATATGAAGTTTTAATTAACCTTAAAAGGTACCTGCTATTTAAAAAAAAACAAAATAGACAATTTCTTTGCTTCAAATAACACGGGATAGAAAAAAAGTCAAATGTCAAATTCAATTAAGGCCCCGCCCATAGACACTACCTATACACAAAAGAATATGTATGGCAGTCGGTCGTTTGATACTAGTATAGTATCTGCTCCGTAGTCTGTGGTCACTTCCATAGATTAATATTGTATATACTGAAATAGATAAGAAACTGTAGCTTTACCATTAGATCAAACCAGTGGCACCATTTGGTATCATGCTTTAGCAACACCAAAGGACCAAAAGATGAAATCAAACGGTGAAAAAATTACTCCGCGAGCTGGGACTTGAACTCGCGATCTCGGTTCAAATACGACTATGTTCTATAGCCTAAACAACTGAGCTATTAAGTGATTAACCGCGCATGTCAAATTTATCCATCATTTAATATTCCTATCAAACAAAAAATGGTGTAAAAAATATACTGCGTGAGTGGGACTTGAACTCCCAACATTGCTCTTATTTTAACCATGCTCTAATCAACTGAGCTTTCACGTGTTTTACTTCGTATGGCGAATTTCTCCACCATTTGATATTCCTATTCTATAACACGCATTAGGAGTTAGGTCAGCTAATTCGTGACTAGATGGCGTTTTATTGAATTTTTTTATCAAAATTCTGCAATGTTCTAAGTTTCATAGGCATGGTCACTTCTTCCTTTTATTTGCATCGTGTCCCTACACACGCTTTCGATGTATGTCGTGAAATTCCTAAATATTGGTGCATTCAAAATCCCCGGCCGGGTGGCGTCAAGACAGTGTTGGGATTGTCCCCTTCATCAAGAGCGAACCACATCAAGGAAGCCAGAGCAGATTGCTGTAATAGAACCAGTAAGTACTTAGCCACAAGAATGTTCAGAGGTTAATACCATGTGCATTTCTTTATAACAGCACCAGGCCTATATCCATTTAACCAGCGACCTACCGCGCGGAGACCTTTCGAACAAATTATCGCCTCCAATATGCATGTCAAATGGTCACCCAAGGATGCCAAAGACCTTGCGAAATGGAAAAGAAATAGCCGGAACAGTTTAAATGATTTGGCTATAGTTTTACGACCGGCCACCTGCCTGACGTCAACCCTCCTTGGGAATACGTCTCTTATGACATCCACAGGAAGAGACGAAGTGGTCCTATTCTAATGTGCAATTACTCTTATCCTATTTAGTTGTACGAAAAAAAATCACAATCTACCTATTTTTAAAGTTTTGGTTCATGTACAATGCCAATATAAATGCCATCTAAAATCTCAATTTGCAAAGTGGCATTCCTCGCCGTTCATCGGAATTGGAAATATGAATTGGAACAATTATTCTGTGTGTTCGCCAGCTGGCATGCTGGCAGTGGGCACTTTGGAGACAGACATTTTATTGCTTCTAGATCCAATTTAGTAACCTACGAACGTGGTAGGAATAATAACCAGCTACGTTAGTCTGGGAAAATAAAAAAAAATTAGAATGTATCATCACCTGCTTCTTTTCCACGAAAATAGTAAAAGCTTATCGAGGGAATAAGTAAAAGAACTCAGGAATCATTAGTAGGCGATGCGGATGGCATACCATATCTATTTTGATTCCTTTTTCCAACTTACGTAAAGCCGATCGAGAAAAGGCGAGAATCTGAATCATGTTAATAGGCAATGCGGCAAGCAAGTCTAGCAACCCATCACTATTTTGATTCCCTTTTTACATCTTAAGGTGAAGTTAGAAGCAAAAGACCTTGAAGTGGCCCCCTCATTTAAAATAAATTGTTAACTCGTAAATGTGGTGAAAATTTCCATAATTCTCAATGTTAGGCAACGTCGAAAGCATTTACATTAGTCCGTGCAGCTTTAAAACTTGCCTCCACCAAAAGTGGGCACTTTTGGCGTAGGCAAGATTTAAAGATAGACGGAACACCATAAATAGTTTCAACGGCAGTTCATAAAATAATTTAAAGGGCTTAAGGCTAGTGGCTAACATTGAGAAATATGGAAATTTTCACCATATTTACGAGTTAACCATTTATTTCAAATTAATAAGAGCGCCACTTCTGCTTGGTAATCCCCTTAACGCCCACCATCACACTAAATGTGGCCTTTTGGGTCTTATGGCCCAGGGCTTTGTCTACCCCGTTAGGGATATACTAAGTAGATACCATAGCCTATAACGCTTGCACAACGAGTGCCCACGTTCTATTTTGCGTTGATAATGTTTAATATTACTCTTCCATAGTAATAGTTGGCTGATTCACCTTAGTTCATGACGTACATAAAAAGTAATACCACAAAATGTAGGAATAACAAACTGTCTAAATTAAGGCAGACTGCGAGCGTGTGTTTTAATGAGCATAGTTTCCCAGTTGGGTACTAACTGCAGCATAGGAAATTTACTAAAACATTCCTGCGGTTTTACTTTAGCTTCATTAGTAGCGGGAAGATCCTCCAGCGAGGCCTAGCTTTGTCCCTGGGGAACCGCAGCCCTAAAGATTGTAGGAGGTTGTATTTTTTCAGACAATTAAAGAAACGGATATCCAGATGTAGATTGAGGACAGCACCATCACGTATGCCCTTTTGTGAACTTTGTGGTTATATCTAGTTATTAAAAGTGGCGTAGAGGTCACTACAAACTAAAGAATTCTACATCTTATTCTCTCTCATCTAAGCTCGATCCCGGGATGTGTGAATTGAGTATCTCCTCTCCAAATATGACAACTGTACATACCCTAGAATAATTGAGACCCTCGAAAAATTTTGATGAAGTTATACGACCAATTAATAAAGTCACTAAATAAACGGGCAAGTGCGAGTCAAACTCGTACATGAAGGGTTCCGTACCTCCGTACAATGTTTTAAAATGCTGAAGAAACACGTTTCTTGTATGACGACCCCCTTTAATTTTTAACTTTATCTTATTTTTAGTATTTGTTGTTATAATAGCCATAGTAATACATAATCGGTGTAAATGTCAAGTATCTATCTATCTATTACGGTTCAAGAGATAGAGCCCTGTGTAAGATGGACAGTCAGACGGACAGACAGCGGAGTCTCAGTAATAGGGTCCCGTTTGCACCCTTTGAGTACGGAACCCTAAAAAGAGGACCCTATTGCCTAAGATGGCGTCTGGATTTAAAAACTTTAACTTAATTCGTTTATAACGTCTCATCTTAACCTTTGAAGGGAAATTTTGAATCTAAGATGGCCGCCCTCATATTTTTAATATTTCCTTATTTCTAATCAGCTGCACAAGAAACCACGGGCTCCTTGCAGCAGCGCAACGCCCGAACAGCTAGTCTATCTGTATATCTACCTAGGTATAAATAATGTACTTAGTTCTTGTGGATGGAGCATTTTTTTATGTTTCTGTCTCCTCGCCCACTCTTTAGACCTGCCTTAGACTACACAACTAACCTTAACCTTCTGTCTTCCTTTGGTCTGAAAAGTCGAAGCAAGGGGGAAGACTATGTACTATAAGCAACTAACAATGGATATAAGTAGTGATGTGCCGTTCCCGTTCTCCAGATTTCCTGGAACGTTCCCGGGAATGTTCCCAAAAAATGGAAATGTGAGGGAAAGTTGTAATTTTATTTATCAGACATATTTTTTATCATTGTAAATATATTTTACTAACGTAAATGCATCACTTGATATATGCGATATTCCGTAAAATTCCCTAGAATTACGGGAACGTTCCCGGGGAATTTGGGGACATTCCCGGGAACGGCACATCACTAGATATAAGTAAGTGGAAATCATCTGGGGAGGCCTATCCTATCTTCCTATAGCTATGATGATTAAGATGACGGGAAAGTCTATAAATAAATATATAGGGACATATCACACAGATTGAGCTAGCCCCGAAGTGACTTTTAAAACTTGTTTTATTGGATGCTAACTCAACGATACTATATTTTATGATAAAGACATACATAGAAACATCCAAGACCTGGACAATTTGAAAAAGGTCATATTCCAACTTACCGGGGATCGAACCCAGAACGTCTGAGTGACGAACTAGCGTGGTTACCATTACGCCATGGAGGTCGTCGGAGGTAAAATTTTTAAAACAGCTCGATTTCTACTGTATTTATTTAGCTTAATATTGAATTTAAGTAAACATTTATTAAAAAGCATCTCAGTTATTCAACAAACATTTTAATGTACCATAAAAGCTTTGTAGATTTTTAATTTAATATTTATTGATGTTAGACATCCAATTAAACTGTGTAAATACTTCATTAAAATACGTGATTTGCAAATGTTGAATCTGAAAGCTTTTATTGCGAATGAATATATTTGAAGTTTTTTTGTGAAATTGCGACTATTGATGTGATTGGCTCGACAATGGTAAAAATTAGTGACAAGTGGCGGCAAGTATCGTTGGAGTTTTCGGAGGGAAGTCAAATGGTTCAATTGAGGTTTGCTTTGAATTATTCTGCAAACCGGTTTATTTATATGTACAATAAAATAAAAATTGTAGTCCCATATAATTTTAGTGGCCGTAGCTGGCAGCATTTCTATGTTGTATAACAATGCTTTGTGCCGGATTATTTCCAGCCCTTTGAGCACGGGATACCTCGAATATTATTTTTGATAAATATTTAAATAAATTTATTTTAATGGACTTTACAACGTGACATTGGTATAGTTTTGTGTAATAAACGCCATGAGTATTCATTACATTATCATAAATTGATATTTGTTTAGCGCACAGTGGTAGGCGTCTCTAGACGCCATCCGTCACTCAACCGGCTTAAAAAGGGCTTGTTAATAGTTAATACAAAAACATCATGAAAACAAAATAACATAATTTATATTAAGTTTTAGATAAATTGTATGACAGTTTTATTTTGAGTAAACAAAGACGTTTTATCAAACTTTGCAAGTCGTAAGCACCGAAACTTTAAAATTACATCTAAAAATGTTGCTACAAACAGTTTAAATAAAACACTATAATTTTTAACACAACATTGGCTATTACAACATACAAAGAATACAAATGTTTACCTTTATGTTTTTATTATTATCCATCATCATCATTGTCTTTTTTAGTCTCCACTGCTGGAGCACGACCCTTACTGCCAGAGCCATGTATTAGCCAGAGCAGACAGAGAATTTAGCCTATACTGTCCACGCTGGCCAGACGGGTTGGAGAGGTCTCATTGATCTTTGAAAGCTTTGTTTAGCTTGCAAGCTACAGGGAAGCATTCTGTTGTTATTTTAGCCCACTTGAATTAATTTATGTTAGAGGGGAGGTTTTAGGACTTTGCCACTTTATACAATAAAGGTTTATAAAAAAATTATTTAATGACTAATATGTCGTAAAATAATTTTCACATATTTGAAGCTCTAAATTATTTCACACCAAGTGATTGAGCGCAGTGCTAACTAACCAGTATTTCACCCTGAATTATTATTTTGAAATCGTGACCCTTTTACAAACCCTTAAGATGACACACGGAGTCCAGTGCTGTCCCCATTTGAAAAAAATTATTTGTAAGGAAACGGAGATATCATTTAAAATTTTAATCTACTAAAACCTAGATAACCCTTCAAACTGTTTTATGAACCACTGTTTACAGTTTAAAGTGAGAACGTTAAGGTTTAGATTGCGTTGATGCCAAAAGTGGCTGTTTTTCGCAAAAATGCAAACTAAAGCTTAAAACCGGAACGGTTTAAATGATTTGGCTATAGTTTTACGACCAGCCGCCTGCTCGACGTCAACCTTCCTTGGGAATGCAATTGTAGCACGAGATGTTTATGCTTCGTCCTTTAGTCGCCTCTTACGACATCCACAGGAAGAGATGGAGTGGTCCTATTCTAACCCGGAACCACACGGGTAAGAACTTTGCTTACTCTTTTAATTAAATAATATGACTTCTCTATCTCATCTTACCCCATCCCTGGTTGCATCCTTCTTCTTCTTATTGAGTCGAAGCAAAGATAATATAATTACTAACGTAATTGCATCCTTACCTGTCAGCTCACAAACTACTCTCTGACTTTCTTATAAATGGCTTATATTTGTTTTTTTTTAGTGTGTGTAAGTGGCCAACACTGGTGTCAGCTTTTTCAAGCTGCCTGAAGGCATCTACATAAAATAAATAAATAAAATAAATAAAAAAGTCATTTATTGCCAAATTAGGTACCTACAGTTTGTTATCACTTATTCTTAATTAAACTATGCTATAAAACCTAAATGATTTTTGGCAAAGAAGTGCCTCAGCATGTGTTACCTTGAACCAAAGGATCGAGGTGACGCTGTTTTTCAGGTACCCCCTCTCCCTGAATACAGCTTGACGACTGTTATACAATGATGACAGCCGGGACCAACAGATTTACGTGCCTTACGTATTTATACCACTTGTGGTCACCCATCCAACTACGGACAGTGCGTACTCCCACTGGGTCACTGAGCTCCGTGTATTAGGTTGATTTGTTGAGCTTCACTTCTAAACTCTCTCTCTGTTTATGCCGTGGAGGTGCGCTTCCGTCGTAAATCACCGGGATCTGCGACCGCGCACAAAGTTGGAACTAACCATGAGTAACGGAGACTGAAGTTTGAGAGCACTTTTGTAATATTACTTTTATAGAATAAACAAAAGAGTATCTTTTAGGGTGCCGTAGTCCTGACAATGAGACTGAAACTATATGTGTATGAGATAATGGACTGCAGCATTTTTTACGCAAAAACTTCATATAACTACTGTGATCACTGATCCGTCTGCCCGGTTTCCCGGTTACCGAATCCTAATATATTTTTATTTTTGTTTTTTTAGGGGTTCCGTAGCCAAAGGCAAAAAAGGGAACCCTTATGAATCGTCATGTCTGTCTGTCTGTCTGTCCGTTCGCATGTCACAGCCACTTTTTTCCGAAACTATAAGAACTATGTATACTGTTGAAACATGGAAAGTAGATGTATTCTGTAAACCGCATTAAGATTTTTACACAAAAATAGAAAAAAGCAGTAAATTTTGGGGGTTCTTCATACTTAGAACTGAAACTCAAAAATTTTTTTTCATCAAATCAATACGTGTGGGGTACCTATCTGTAGTTTGCACGAAAGACATTTCCAAAGTGGTAAAATGTGTATCTCCCCCCCCCTGTAACTTCTAAAATAAGAAAATGATAAAACTAAAAAAAATGTATGCAAACTTTAACCAAAAATTAGTTTGAACGAGATCTAGTAATTAGTTTTGTTTAATACGTCATAAATCGTAAACCGCAATGTATGTTACTTGCTGCTACGGAACCCTTCATGGGCGAGTCCAACTCGCACTTGGCCGCTTTTTTTAATATATATTGTATTTGGGAAAATAACATTTTATTATATTATATTCAAAATCTTAGACCGCGGTGCCGCAGCGGCGCACCGCAAACCGCAGCCACGGCGGTGTAATTTGTAAAAGGCTCTAGTCCCGTACGTCAAACGATTACGGAACCCTACAATGCGCGTGGCCCGAGCGCACTTGACCTGTTTTTTCTCATCTGTTGATCATTTGTCACTGTAACCAAGACTGTTTGAGACAACTTGCATCTAGTCCGCAACATTACATTCTATTAAATCGATAGCTCAGGGGGAGTACGTATTACTAGTTACTTATCACATCTTAATCCCTAACATAGCAGACAGAGCTTAGTATGGTCTAAAGTCTACGTTTAGCGTTATGGTTGTTATTACGGTGGAAAAAGAGAAATAAAATAGTGTTGGGTTGCTAGCTGCATAACCGATGATCTGGTCAAAGTTGCCGAAAAGATTTAATTGAAAAAAGCTAAAGATCTTACGAAATAGCTTGCATTGTTAGAAGCCTTCACTCAGAATTGGGTGACAAAGGGCTGAAGAAGAAGAAGAAGGTATTACTAACGATTTCGCATGTTAAACAACCCCAGACTTGTTGTGGACTAATTTAAGTCTTGATTAATATAATACTATGGCTCTCCACGGGCGAGAGAATCAGTCTAGAATTAGAGAGAATTAGGTGGCATACATGGAGAGAATTAGTATAGAATTAGAGAGACAGTATAGAATTAGAGAATCAGAATAGATTAATTTGAACCGGTTGACTCAAGTGATATAGTCGGAAAAGGCCGACCAGGTCTTAATCGAAATCTGGTCGGCCATTTCCGACTTAAAATCAAAATCAAATATTTATTCAGTAATTAGGCCTTTGCAGGCACTTTTACACGTCAATAAAATTATAGTGTACATTACGTGTAATGTTTATTTATATTTATTTTTTTTTTGTTCAAAAGCTACCGATACTAGCGTTTCACAACGGCCACTGCTGAGAAGAAACACCGAAAGAAACTCATTTACACAGTATTGGTCGCCTACGCGCCAGAAGGGCTTTATCAGTTTACAAAGATATTATGCCTAATACAATGTTATCACAACATAATATGTAAAGCTTGCGAACGAGTGCCAAATCCAATTTACAGAAATAAGTTACACTGAGTAGTCTTAAAAAAACGGAGCCGAGCTGACCAGTCCCTACTGGCGGCACCCGTTCACGAGTTGACGCGTGGAGACTATATAAGATAGCTATCTATACCTATATAGATAAAAGGTTTATTTTGTTTTGTCTGCAACACACATTATACAGTTGAAAAATTATTACATTAAATATCTTAATACAACGTGAAAATGGTTCAAATTAATTAATTATGGAGTTATCTGCTGTTAATTTAAATAAAATAGTTAGTATAGAGTTAGATTCTGTAAACGTGTCTTCATAAGGCGATATCATCGTGATGATTTATTTATTTATAGGGATAGAAAAATACTGACAATTATTATATGATGTGATACAAACATCCAAAGTAAAAAAAAAACGACGGGTTGCACTCCGGGAGTGCCGGCAGAAGTGAAAACTTGAATATTAACGTTGTGCATTTTTGATATTTTGGAATGGTTAGGGAATAATTTTACATTAATTGCTTTAATTATCAGTATAAAAGTACTATTATTTATGTGGTAGAATAAAATATTTATTGATTGCGCTATCGTACAAAAACATGACAATTTATATTACATTAAAAAGTTTATCTCTCAGCTAAACGAAACAACAGGCGCAGGCATACATTTTCGCCGCGCCGTAGAAAGAGAGGGGGATACTTCCTCTCTTACGCCGCGCCGGCTATCTACTCTCCATCCGTCTTACGAATTATCGATCAGGACACGTGTCCTGACGCGAGTTAAACATTTTTTACCCATTACAAAAAAAGTGCACAACGCCGCTAAAGAAGTTTTCGCTTCAAAAATTTTTGACTTTGACTTACTGTAGGTATTGTATGAATCTACCAATCAAAAACTCATACGAGAGGCTGATGAATCAATAACATACGAATCTCTTTTCAAGTTACAGAGGAATATTGGCGATAGGTTTTCTGTTTTCATGCTGACGTATGAAGTGCTGTTGGGCTGAATGGAAACAGATGGGTTTTGCTAACTAGAACGCTTCAGGTAGTTTTCTTTTTTTATCGATATTTCTGATCGATACATTTTGATAAGAGAGATTGATATATTTAAAGCCATTGATCAGGTTCTACGATTTTTATAAGAAAAGATGCAAGAACTGGTATATCTTAATTTTTTGTTTTAATTATATCTTTACTTCAAGCTTTTCTTAAAATATTAATTAATAATTTAAAAACTGGCAGAATTTTTAAATACCAGCCAAATTTTTGGAGCAAGTACAGTCTATGATACTGAACTACTTACGCCTTCCCATACAAATCAGAACGAATTTTATTATCAATTTTCAACAATATATTTTATACAAAGTAATTCTGTATCACAGACTGAACATGCTTCAAAAATTGACTGTGTAAATAAACATTGCACTTCATGTACACAAAACTTATTGAAGTGTAAAAGTGTCTGCAAAGGCCTACTTACTGAATAAATATTTGAATTTTGAATTTTGCTGTAAAAAAGTATACTTTTATATAGTATCTACTATACACTGTAATGTCTCTATCCTAATGGAACAGACAGAACATTTTTTTTCAAAGTAACATTCAAAATTTTTTTCTTTTTTTTTTTCATTTATTTATATCCAAAAATAACAATAATTACAATTATATGCACCCATAAACCACGAAGGTTTGTCCGGAAGCATATTGTCTACATTCAATCTTAAAATTAGGTTAATATTCATCTGACATTATATATGAATTATATTATCTATGGTTAAGTATTAGCTAATAAATAAAAACATAAATCATCACAACACCTGTCGTTCACTGCAAGACCGGTTTTGTATGCATCTATAGATGATGCATACAAAACCGGTCCCGACCCGACTTCTTGAACAGCCTACAGGTTGTTCAAAAAGTGAAACATAAGTTTTTTCTTTATATTATTTTTTGTTATGCTTTGTTTTAACGATAATTCTAAATCATTGATGAAGCGTGGAATTAGATAGGATGTTGTTCTTTCGCCATATGAATTGCGTGCAGCAGTAGTTAAAAGTTTTTTATTTGTTTTTTGTCGCGTATTGATCTCATGTGTTATGTTTTTTTGTATATTAGTATTAAAAAATTGTTCTTTCAACAAGCTGTATCTTATCTTTATATGTATTGGAAGGATTTTACAGTATTTAAATAGACCTAATTCGTCTTTTAGATATTTTTGTTTAATACTTGTAGGTACAATAATTTTTAATATTTTAACCTGCAGTTTGTATATACAATTAAGATAACTTTTAAAAGTTCTGCCATAACTTGTCAGTCCATATCCTACTATTGATTCAGCAAGCGCATTGTACAGCATTAATTTAGTCTGAAAAGGAATCCTTTTATTAATTACATACATGTTGGCTAAGAACGCCCGTAGTTTCTCGCAAACAAGGTTAATGTGTGGAAACCAGTTAAATTTGTTGTCAATAATTAATCCCAGATAAGTATGTAATCTAAATCTAAATTTACTCAGAAAGAAGATTAACAAATGAATTAAAAAAAAAGAAGAAAAAACTAATTAAAACTATTTCATTAAAACTACTTATAAATAAAAAAGACCAGGCAAATCGCTGCCCCGTGGTAATGTGCCCAGAAGACTGGCAGCGATACCACGTTGTATGGCAATGCTAGTCTTATTCACATTATTTAACATTCTAAATTGGGGAGATGACTGGGTCAAAAAATTTAATTACATTTTGAGCTTTCGACGCGAGAAGAAGAACTGGGTCAAAAATAAATTATTTGATACTATTATGAAAATAAAATGTCACAAAATAGTCACTTATCATTGATAATATCTATTTTCAACATGATTTTAGATTTGTTAATGCAGAAAACTCAATAAACTTGACCGCCTACAGAACAACTGCCTCCGGTATATATTCGGTCTTTGGAAGTATGACCATGTATCGGCTTACCGTTCTCAATTAAAGTGGTTACCTATTCGACAGCGGCGTGGTCTGCATACCCTCACTACCCTTTTTTCTATACTTTTTGACCCTAAGACTCCGGCTTATCTCAAGACCAAATTTACCTTCGCTCTTCTAGCAATCTTCTTCTTCGAATTCCACATTTTCGGGGCGGGTTCTACAATGATTCATTTGTCGTACGAGCGGTGCGGCTTTGGAATTCCCTCCCAGTCAATATCCGGAAAGCTAAAACTCGTTTCGCGTTTAAAAAGGCAGTGCGTGCACACTATCTCCGAAAACTGTCAGAGATTATATAAATAGTGTTTATGTAGTTTATGTATGCGGTTTATTAAAGAATATTTCATATATTTATATATTTTTGTGTAGGTTTATATATGTGATATAGATATGTATGTCTATACTTACATTGTAAAACATAATGATATTATATATATTTGTTTTTGGTGTTTGTACTTACCTCAAAAGATTGCTTTTTCAGCATCATCTGTTGGTTGACTGGTAGAAAAGGCCCCTGGCCTTAAGTCCGCCATTTACATGTATTGTAATAAAGTTAAATAAATAAAAAATAAATAAATAAATAAAACTGATATTAAGAACGCTATTTGACTAAAAATATCTATGACGTCACGGTTTTGTATTTCATACGTATCCCATAGAAAATTTTTGTTTTGACATTCAGAAAAAAGTGTCTGATTTGACTTATTGTCATTTAGCGGATTCTTCAAAAACATTTCCAAGGGACTTATTCTCAGTGAACATGTCAGCCGTCCAATGGGATCAAAGTCTATTGATATTTGACATGAACCTCTTTCAATGAAAGGCTTCCGTTTGTGATTTTACCATATAAGTTTTTGTGTCAAAACATAGTAAGTATGCTGAACAGCCAACTTAGCTACTATAATCTACTACGAAGCTACGATAACTTAATTTACAACGAAGCAAAATCAAGCGCAAAAAATTACCCCATCAAATGTACATGCAAGCGTGGTATAATAATTTGAAATAAAAAAAAAGTGTCTTCAATTTCTGGTCATCCATTTCACCGAAACTCACTTTCTGAATGCAGATGCTTGATAAAATATTAAAATCACTATATGTACGGATAGAATATTAGAGGAGTTTCCTCGATTCCGCAAGGATCCCATCATCAGATCTACTCGGTGACAATGTTCCCATTATTAAATAATTAAATAAGAAACGATGACTTTGACGTCATATTTTAAAATGGCGTATTTTAGTTGTCGTTGTCTACTTGCTATTTTCAATATTTATTTTCTACACCATATACATGTTTTTCGGCACTGATTTATTTTTTGCTGCTATTTCTCGACGAGGACTATCGATTAAAAATATAAAAAAATGCATGCATGCTCTCTATTGGTTTGGTAAGTTAAAAAATACATTTTGCTCGGGTAATTCAATAACACACAGTGGCAACACTCCCAACTGATGACGTATTCTTGAGCTAATCTCATGACCAGCTGTCACGGGAAGAGAATACCTTATGTTATTATACGATACTTAACTACATGTAGTTTTCCGTCAATACTGTTACAAATATCACGTACGAGAAATAAATTGAGAATTTGTATGAGAATACTTCAAAAATGTCTCGTTACCAACATGTATGCAGCGATTTGGAGCTGCGTGACGCCATTATATGAAATCGAACCTTAATTTTACAATTGCTAGTTATAAACAAATTAGCTAGAAACTAGTTTTCAAGTACGTGTTTCAAGCATGTTGCGGATATTTTTCTGTTTACCTTTTGACGAAGCATGTTGCGGATATTTTTCTGTTTACCTTTTGACGAAGCATGTTGCGGATATTTTTCTGTTTACCTTTTGACGAAGCATGTTGCGGATATTTTATTACATTATTCAATAAAGAGTTTTAAAGTACGTGTTTCAATAAATCTCGCTTTAGTGAAAGTTATTTGCTATTTTTTTTCATTTGACTTGAAAATAAATGATGATTTTGAAGAAATTTCGTCTTTTATGCGATTTTTATAGAATTCATCGATGTCCTTATATACCTAACGGTTCATTTAACAAAATATATTTTACTTAATTAACTTCTTTCTTCTTTAACTTAAGAGCTTGCTCTTGTCGGTGGAGTTAAGTGGAGATGCCTCCATTCCTCTCATCTCTGCCATCTTTTTAATGTCTAGATGTGTCTATGTCTAGACCAGTATGGTCTAGGAGTCAAGAAAAAGCTTAGAATGTATCAGTTGCTTCTCTTCCCGCACATATCGTAAAAGCTGACCAAGGGGATATGCGAGATTATGAATCATGTCAATAGGCGATGCGGCTAGTAACCCACCACTATATTAATTCCTTTTATCCTTATCCTATATTTTTATTTATATGTTCCAAAGTAAAAACATACTTTACAAATCTTTAAGGCCCCGTCAGTTTAGAGCCAAGAATACCTCGAGTGTTTTTGAAAAATCACTGTAAATAAACTACTACAGTTTATTTCACAAAAAAATTACATGAAAATCTTAAGGCTTTTCTACAGATATTCACAATATCCAAAACACGATTGAGCATTTTTGGCTTGATAAAAAAATACCAAAAACATACCCATAAATTGCCTAAATAAACCTTTTAAAAAGATATTACTATTTGAAACAAAAACCTTTATATATGAAAACTATACCAAAAAATGGATAATCTAAATAATTAGTTCATTTCGCTACACAAAAAATTATAAATATTATACAAAAAAAAAGTGAAATAATAATTCGTCGAGAGCGAAAAAATGCCCGGACCCGTGCTCGACGATATTTCGTAGTGTTTTTTTTTTTTATCATATTAATAATTTTTTGTGTAGCGAAATTAACTTGTAATTTTGATTATCTATTTTTGGTATAATTTTCATATAAAAAGGTGATTGTATATAGTAGTTATATCTTTTTTAAAGGTAAATTTAAGTAATTTTAGAGGTATGTTCGTGATTTTTTTCTATCAAGCCAGAAATGCTCAATCGTGTTTTGGATATCGTGGGTGTCTGTAGCAAAGCCATTAAATTCTTATGTAAAATTTTAGAGAAGTAAACTGTAGTAGTTTAATTACAATGATTTTTCAAAAACACGCACAGTATTGCGGGCTCTGAACCCATCTCGGCTTAAGCCGACTTGCACGCAAAGAGTCGCCTTTGGCTCTGTCTGCCCCTACCCCATTAATAAAGACGTGCTAGTGTATGATTGTATATTGCATATAATCTAAAAAGAGGCATAGAAATTGAAGAAATTTAGTGACAATCTTCCCGCTCCATCATCAAATAAGGCTAATTTCGTCGTAGCACACACCTACAGCGCGGCAGCAACAAATAAATGTGCTACGATTTCTTCGTGCTACGTACACGTTACAAGTTAGCTACGAGAGTGCTATGAGCTTGCTACGATCTTGCTACGAGTTAGCTACGAGTTTGCTATGAGTTTGCTACGAGCTTGCTACAAGATTGCTACGAGCTTGCTACTAACTTTCTACGAGCGAACATTTCTTAAGGCGACGTGGGTTCACAATTTGCAATACTGTGCGTGTTTTTGAAAAATCAGTGTTATTAAACTACTACAGTTTATTCCACAAAAAAATTATATAAAAATCTTAAGGATTTTCTACAGACACCCACAATAGCCAAAACACGATTAAGCATTTTTGGCTTGATAGAAAAAAATCACAAACATACCTCTAATTTGCCTAAATTTGCCTTTATAATACATATTACTTTTTTATAAAATCACTTTTTTATATGATAATTATACCAAAAATTTATTATCTAATTATCTATCCGTTTTGGCTACAAAAAAAATTATAAATAAAACACTGCGAAATATCGTCGAGCACGGTTCCGGGCCTTTATTTATTTATTTAACTTTATTACAAAAATTGTAAACGACGGACTTAAAGCCATAGGCTTTATCTACCAGTCAACCGACAGGTGGTGCAAAGACAAGTGAGGCTAAAGTAGGAGCAAAATTTATCATTACTTTCTAAATAGTATTTGAACTTTAAACTTACATATATATTGCATGGCTATGAATGAATTACATAAACTACAAAATATAATACTTAAATATAGTATATTAATTTAAATTACCTACTACCTAATATATATATATATACATATATATATATATATATATATATTAATACATAAATATCCATTTTTTGAGTACCGCGGAGTTTTAGGGTCGAAGAGTACAGAAAAGAGAGTGGTAAGTATATGTAAGTTACGACGTTGCCGGATGGGCAAACATTTTAACTGCGAACGATAATTCGACACATGGTCATACTTACGAAGGCCAAAGATGAAACGAAGACAGTTGTTTTGGATTCTGTCAAGTTTATTGAGAAAATTACAATTCAGATCCGGGTAACAAACATCAGCATAATCGATTATTGGAAATATAAGTGTGTGCACTAGCATGATTTTTAGGTTCATGGGTAGAAAGTTTTTTAACTTATATAGGGACCGAAGGGCCCCCACAACTTTTCCAGCCTACTGTGAAATTTGTACGCCCCAGGAAAGGTTGGAATCAATGTACAGACCAAGATTTTTTACATCGGTACAAAATGGTATATCAGTGTTATAGAAAGTTAGTGTTTTCTTCTCCTTCGACGAATATTTCACTGTGGTTTATTTATTATTTTTTTTTTGTATTATATTTATAATTTTTTTTGTAGCCTAAACGGATAGATATTTAGATAATACATTTTTTTGGTATATATTTCGTGTAAAAAGGTGATTGTATAAAATATTAATATGTATTATAAAGGCAAATTTAGAGCATTTTTGGTTCGATAGAAAAAAATCACAAACATGATTTTTTTCTATCGAGCCAAAAATGCTCAATCGTGTTTTGGCTATTGTGGGTGTCTGTAGAAAATCCTTAAGATTTTTATATAAATTTTTTGAGGAATAAACTGTAGTAGTTTAATAACAGTGATTTTTCAAAAACACGCACAGTATTGTAAATTGTGAACCCACGTCACCTTAAGAGCGATTACACTTTTGCGAAGCCGCGGAAGCGTAACAGTAAAATCTCTTCTTGGCGCATTCCATACCACGTAGTATTTTATCAAAAAGTACTGTAAGTTTACTAGAACTTTGTGTGATTTCCGTAGCTAATTAAGTCTAATTTTTACTTCTTATAAATAATTTAAAATTATATTATTATATTTACCTTTCCGTCACTCAGATCTTTTTATACTAAATGACGCAGTCACGTGAAATTTTTCTGAACTTTTCTATGAAAAATTAATGTAATAAAATCGTATTTAGATATTAATTTTGAAAAAGCTTTTAATACAATTTGATATAATATAATTTATCATGTAGGTTTTTATTAGGTATAAACAAAGGTAAATGAAAAAAAAAACAACCATATACTAATCTAGCGAAAACTAATTTACTTATCTAAAATTTAAAACTTAACTTAAGATCATTAAAAACTTACTTTCTGCATACGTACATTTATCTCCACACATATTATGTATCTCATTTGCTTAATTGCGTAAATTTTAAAGTAAAACTAGCTTTTTCCCGCGGCTTCGCCCGCGTTGATTACGGGTATGAAAAATAGATGTTGGCCGATTCTCAGACCTACTCAATATGCTCACAAAATTTCATGAGAATCGGTCAAGCCGTTTCGGAGGAGTACGGAAACGAACATTCTGACACGAGAATTTTATATATAAGATAAATATCAGGAACTACGTGTTTTGTAACACGGCAGCACTCGTATCAATGTACCCTCTACATAACTCCTCATTATTTCCTTACTGACGCATTCCGAGCCATTACCACATTGTAGCGTATTTTTCTCCCCATTAGGTCCCATTTTCCTATAAAAACGGCACGCAATGTACACATGTCTTGCCCATTTGGAAACATTCGGAAGGAAAGAGCACATGAAAAACAATATTTGCAAGAACATGGTCGCTTAAGAGTATTACGTACCTAAATTTTTTCATACAAAAAGCGATAAATGTTTTACCCCCCTCAACCTATCCTGATTTTAACGATTTTTGAAAATAGTATGGATATTATAAAAAATATGTAAAACCTAACTAAAACATATTAAACAAAAAATTGGTTGTCTGTAAAGTCGGTTTACGGACGGTAATTTGACGTGATAACGTCGAAACCGAACTAAGCCGATCGCTCGAGCCGATCATGCCTCTCTCTCGTTTGTGCCGCGCTCTCGCTTGCGGAACGCCACGATAAGCGTAACGGGACAATGACGTCATCTTTTTCGCGCATGCAGCCCGTAGAATCGAGTTACTAGACGTTGTCACGTCAAAAAAAAAATGTTGAAGATTTTACAAAAAAAAATGGTTTTTTCAATTATAAACAGAATACAACAAATATAAAAATTTCAAAGTATCCGAAACATATGGAACGTTTTTATTATTTGCTTAAAAAAAACTTCGTCCACTTTTTTATGAAATAGAAACAATCACTATCACTACATAGTATAAAACAAAGTCGCTTCCCGCTGTCTGTCCCTATGTATGCTTAGATCTTTAAAACTACGCAATGGATTTTGATGCGGTTTTTTTAAATAGATAAAGTGATTCATTTTATTTATTTATTTAATTTCATTGAGCCAAAAGCTACAATAGGTAGACTTAATGCTAAAGCATTCTCTCCCTGTCAACCCTTAGGAGAAGAGAAACAGATAGAATAGTTGGCGTCTAAAATAGATAGAAACAATCCAAAAATAATAAGTACTTTTAAATTATCATACATAAATATCGTATAAAATAAATATACTAGATTCATGAGATAGGTTTATTTGTATAATACATACCCGTGCGAAGCCGGGGCGGGCCGCTAGTTAAAAATAAACATAAAATCTCAACGATAAACCTTGTTTATAGTAGCATGAGTCGAATAATACCAAAATCGGCTAATTTTATAAAGATTTAGGCGTGGTTTTCCACCATTAAAACTTTATTAGTTATCCTAAAAATATAATACGCTATCTAGAAACTACTTACTTATGTTCGCCGCGTTGGCATTACAATGAATTCTTTTAGAATAAAATTGCATGTTTAGTGGTAAAATTACAAACATTAGAATTTAAAAGCTACATGAAAGCATTCCATTAATAGTATTTTGCATTTTTAAGTTTTGTCACTAAAGAAATCATGTGTTCTAAGCGCGATTGTTTAAAATCCAATAAAAACCAATAGGCGTTTAGCGTCTGCACCCCAACATCCTATGGTTTCTACGGCTATGTGAATGGAACTGTAGGGCTGTGGTAGACAGTTAATGGCAGCGCGGCTGACTCACAACTAATTAGGTTCCACTACAAAGTTTAAAATCTAATAAAATTAGCTTCATTCCGTGCTCGAGAATTTTTTTTGTGTATGTTGAGTACAGTTCTGTACTTAACACTGTCACTTCTTTACCCCTAACGGGGCAGACAGAGCATTTTGAGTCTTGCGGCTCTAAGCAGACCAAGACTCGAAATGCTAACCCAATTGGCCATGTGGCGAACTTCACGTCACTTCAAGGCACTACACACAACAGCTAAGCTGTTTTGAATAAAAGTGCTTTTTGTTAGGAGACTAGCGCCATCTGCGTGTGATCTCCACAAATACGGGCAAGATTATCGATTTAGCGATATTCCGGCTGTGGGCGCCCCGCCGAGCGCGGATGGTCTTTGCCCGGCCGGGAAAATAATCTTGGTCTGACAGGTTCGCTGTCCCGTCGCGAGAAAGCCGATGCCGGCATTTTGTACTTGGCATATTGCGAGTATTTCGTGGAGAATTATCGCTAAATACCTAACTAATTAGTGTTTGTTTGAGTGCCTAATTTGTTTGAAACGGCGTGGAGCCTACATTAATAATTCACAAGATGGCGCTAATAGTATCCTATACCTCAAAAATCAGAGTTCTGGTTGCAACTTCATATGTATACAACCTCCGTCAATACACAATCGGAGTAACACCATGCCCGGCGGAAAGACCATTAATTTTTTTTATATGTATAAGGATTGAACTAGCCCCAAAGTAAGTTTTAAACTTTTGTTATGGGTTACTATCTCAACGATACTATATTTTATAATAAATACATATACAGATAAACACCCAAGACACAGGACAATTTGAATAACCGGGCAAGTGCGAGTAAGACTCGTACATGAAGGGTTCCGTACCTCCGTACAATGTTTTAAAGCGCTGAAGAAACACTTTTTGTATGAAGACCCCTTTAATTTTCAACTTTTTTATTTTTAGTAGTTTTTGTTATAGCGGATATAGTAATACATAATCGGTGAAAATTTAAAGTATCAAGTTAATGCCATTATAAAGATCTAGTTAAAAACGCGAAAAATCACGTTTTTTGTATGACGGCCCCCTTTAATATTTAACTTTTTTTTAAAGTATTTGTTGATATAGCGGCCACAGTAATACATAATGGGTGAAAATTTCAAGTGTCTAGCTATTACGGTTCAAGAGATAGAGCCCTGTGACAGACGGATAGACAGACGGACAGACAGACGGACAGACAGATGGACAGACAGACGAACAGACAGCGGAGTCTTAGTAATAGGGTCCCGTTTGCACCCTTGCCCTGGCTGGGGATCGAACCTAGAACCTCCGGATTGGCAGACTAGCCTGTTGACCATTACACCACGGAGGTCGTCCCATCGTGGCGATTAAACATATCACTTCGCTCTCGCTACAGATAAGTACTTTTAGCGGAAAGATAGCGAAAAGAATCAAAATAGTGATGCATCGCCTGTTTGGAATAAAAGAGGCCGAGTATTGAATGACTCAATTACTCGGAGCCCAGAGCTGTACATTTGTTAAAATGACTTTTGTCGTTTGACGTTTTCTCACGTCATAGATCTTTTGATGGAGTTTTTGGCGGGAAGTCAAGGGGTTCGGTTGGGGTTTGCTTTATACTCGTATTATTTTTCATTTTAGTGGACTTTATAATATGAAATTGTTGTTGTTTGGTGTTATAAATGATCATGACATCATGAACAATGTGTGAAATAGTTAAAGTGGTCATAGTACGGCTGTAGTGATATTTATTTTGCGGACTGTGTCGGGCGTCATCCGTCACTCAATCGTCTATGTAAATCAGTGGACTCGTATAGATTTGTCGCCAGAAGCTCTCTTGAAGCAGTCAAAGGCCTACACCACCATTTGATTGTCTAGAGATAGGCTCTAAAGGACTTGTATCCAGAGCCGTAAAAGTATTTAATTAAAAAAAAGACCTTTTGATTTGTCATTCACAAATTTCGAAACGCATGGTGCGATTTTGATTGTTTTATAATTAACTTGTTTTTGCCCGCTCATTACGGAAGTTATGTTTCTGTTTGTTTATAAATTGTTACAATCCATTCTGTTCGATCTGTGGAAGGCGAATTTATAAAGTGTAAATTCGACCGCATGGTTTGCACGCCGCGTGTCTTGTTATAACTAAGGCTAATATAACAAGTGTTAGACTTTGTTAAAACTGTGAACCCCTTGTGGTATATCTGGTGATATATCGGTAGTGAAGTGCATCAGAAAGAATCTGCGGACACGTCAGTGCATTATTCGCCAGTGACATAAACGCGAAAGTGAGGTTAGACCTCGTGATCTGATGTTCCAAGTGAAGAGCTTGTCTTAATCATCTATACTTCTGGGGCGTGGTGCCACATGGGGGGCTTAGGGAACAGACAACGGCGGATCTGGACCTATCAGGTGGTTTGGCCCGCCATATACCCGGACTACGTGGTGGGAAATTGTGATTGGACATCTCAGTCGGTGAGTGTTATCAGATAAGTTAAATTATATTAAGTAATATTTGTAAAGACTTCGACTGCTTTGTATGTATGTGTTTGGTTAGAAATAATAGTTTGGTAACATTTGTAGAAGAGCGTAGTTTTAGTTTGTTTGATTCTAAAGCATTCCCAACGGGTGCATATCCCACTTGCATGTTTTTTTGTTTTGGACTCGGTCGCGAGTCAGGGATATCGCCCAGGTATTTCATACATCGCCTATTAACATTATTCTTATTTTCGACCATTTCCTCAATTGGCTCTTAAGATTTGTGCGGGAAGAGAAGCAGCTGATACATCAAGTTTTTCCTTTTCTCCCAGACCAGCTTGGAAGAGATGAATTTGAAATGATTTAAGTATATTGCAAGCTATAAATACTTTTAAACCCAAACGAATTGTTTTCGGTAAAACCCAAACGAAACGTCAGCAAAATAAATAAAAAAAGGTACGTTTCGCGTTAATTCCCGTATGCATTAATTTAATTATATTGCAAGCTACTAAATAAACTTAAATATTTAAAAACTATAATATAAAAATTACTTTCACATCTGTTGTGGTAGACTAATGGCGGTGTGGCTTCAAAATAAAGAACTCTTCCAAGCTGGTCTTAAAGAAAAGAAAACCTTAGAAGGTAATTACTGCTTATCGTACTGCGCAGATAGTAAATGTCAATCGAGGGAATGGGCGCAAATCCAAATCGTGCGCTGCGGCTAGTAACCCATTGCTATTTTGAGTCGTGTTTACACCTTTTCGCCCACCATCACACTAAACGTGGTAGCTGGGTATTGTGGCCTAGGTCTCTGCCGAAGAATTCACCTATGGAATATTCAACTACAATTAATTAATCTAAGATTGATTGACGTAATGCAATTCACCTACAGTTGATTTATCTGAGGTCTATCGACTAAGTAACGAAAGCGACTATTTTGGCTATCCTGAATTAATCATAGAAGGTAGCTTAAGTTAGGCTTTTACAGTTCCCATCACAAGAGCGATCAAGCGAAGCGAGCGAGCGTCGACCAAGTGACGAAAGCGACCAATTTGGCTACGCAGGATAACTCACGGAAGATAAGTTAGGTCATGGTTGTACAGTAACCAACACAAGAGCGAGTGAGCGTCGACCAAGTGACCGAAGCGACCAATTTGACTACCCCGAATTACTTGCAGAAAGTAAGTTAGATTATTGTTGTATCACAGGAGTAAGCAAGCGTCGACCAAGTAATAAAAGCGACCAATTTGTAGCCACTTGGTCGACGCTCGCTCACATTTTCGATGTTTTCAACATTGACATCTTAAACCGCTCGGCCGCCACCCTTCCCATAAAAATGTATGTGCATTGTGCATCTGATTAAGATAGTTTTCTCTACAATACAACTACTATAAATATATTAAGACGCACAATACAAAGCATTCCACAATGTTCCTAGTCTCGCTTGTCCCATTTGTTAAAATAAGCAATTACAGAACACATACAATGAAATTATAACTTAGCTAGGCTACGCCCGGGCTCAGTAAAATAACTCAATGCTTAGGCCAGCGTACGCAAAGATATTAATTAAAGTAGACTAATCAAAGTTAAATAAATTAGGTACCTTGACATTCGTATTAACCTACCCCGTCTTTCCGACAGGTATCAATTAAAATTTAATTTAATTCATTATTTAAGATGTCTAAGATCCATACATAATACAACGAAAAGAAATTAACAAATCGATTTTTTTATATATTTATGCCCCCTCTATTACTATTAGTCTTCTATCATACGTTTACAGGTCTTAGGTAAGTATTATTATTATTGACCCAATTTGAATCATTCTGATTAAAAATTGAAAGAGGAAATCATAAATAAAAGCATGTTCACACTAAATAAACGGGCAAGTGCGAGTCGGACTCGTACATAAAGGGTTCCGTACCACCGTACAATGTTTTAAAACGCTGAAGAAACACGTTTCTTGTATGACGACCCCCTTTAATTATTAACTTTATCTTATTTTTAGTATTTGTTGTTATAGCGACCACAGTAATACATAATCGGTGAAAATTTCAGGTATCTAGCTTAATAGCTAGATACCTGAAATTTGGATCCGTAATCGGTTCAAGAGATAGAGCCCTGTGACACACAGACAGACGGACAGACAGACGGACTGACGGACAGACGGACAGACGGACAGACGGACAGACGGACAGACGGACAGACGGACAGACGGACAGACGAACAAACAGCGTCTCAGTAACAGGGTCCCGTTTGCACCCTTCGGGTACGGAACCCTAAAAACAGAGAACAAATAATTACTACAAAATAATAGTTTTTCAGGATTATTTTTTTTTACATTCGATCCAACTTTTTAAGATTTTACCAGTAGGTACTTAGAAAAAATAAAACGCTGTTATTTATCACTATTTAATCCATATTTGTAGTTCTTCGTTCTTCTGTGAAGCTGCATCGTATTTATTGACCTTAGCTTTGTGTTCCAGAGAATAACGCAACGCATTCACACCATTTTATGTTGTTACTGCAGTAATTGGTTTACAGGCTGAATAGTGTTGTTTTAAGCAGTAACGTGAATGTATTGCTCCTATATATGAGTTCTAATAAAATAATAAATCGCAAAAAAAAACTAGTTGTGTGAGAACAGTAGACCCCGCGAGCTTTTATAACCATGCAACAACGGACACTTTCCAAAGGCTTAGCAAATCCGTTTCAGTGAAATCCGTCCTTACATAACGCTACAGCAAACTTTCCCCCTTTTTGCTCCTTTCACTCCCACTTTTGGATTTTTTTTTCAATATCTTATGTAGAATGAAGTGTGTTTCTCAAATATGATTGGAATCCGTCCATAAATAACGATACAGCAAAGTTTCCCCGTTAACCCCTCTTTTCCCCTCTCTCGCAATCAAAAATGGCCATCGACTACAAAATTTTATTTTATTATTATTTATTACAACAAACTTTTACATTGTCATAACAGTTTTCCACCAATGCGACAATATAAGATAAAAACTATTTACTTACAACTAATACATTTCTCTGCAATGTTTGCGAATTTTGTCAGCGAACATGTAAATAAATAAGTATAACTCTGGATACTCTTCGTCCATCTGATTTAACAAACGAAGAGCCCTGGTCAACGGCACTTGATTAAGAACATTATAAATTTAAATAAATCAAGACAATTGTGTGCCAATTTTCATAAAAATCAGTTGGAAAATACGACCTGACGAGAAATACGGTGAGAACAGACAGACGGACAAAAGCAGCCAATCTCGAAACTGAGACTCTTCGCTCGCCCTGTCAATAATTATATTATAGAAAAAAGGTCGACCAGATTTCGATAAATTTAGACGTTCATCACTTAAAAACCAAAGCCCCAACCTCCCACTACCACCCACCAGCCACCCCAATTCTTAACAACAAAGATGTCAATTTCAAAATACTAGATATCAATTTTTCACACTTCAATTTTAATATAAATATTTCCAAAACTTCGTGAATGAAATATTAATAAATGCAAAGAAAACATCTCGCGTCTGACAAACGAAAATGACAATGGAAAGTTGAACATTCAAGTTTATTTGTAGGGCGACAACTCGACGCTTGACTTTGAAAACATTTTGTACAAAACAATGTGTAATAGAAAGCTATTGATTTGTGACCACGAATTTGTGAAAATATATGTTTTTTTTTATAGCCTATATTGGTGTCCCACTGCTGGGCATAGGTCTCCCCTTTCTCCTTTTACTCGTCCCTACTCATAGCCACAATCCGCTAATCCGCAATGTGCATCTAAGTCATCCCGCCATCTCCGTCTAGGTCGTCTTCGCTTTTGGTGACTATCTGGTATCCACAACTTGGTCAGTTTGGCCCACCTGTAATGTCTCATGCGGCAGACGTGCCCCGCCCAGTCCCACTGACGCTGACTTTACACCTACGTCCTTTACTTGTGTTTTGAAGCGCAGCGTTGTGTTTCTCATCTGATCTATGCGGCTTACACCTACGTCCTTTACTTGTGTTTTGAAGCGCAGCGTTGTGTTTTTCATCTGATCTATGAGGCTTACACCTACGTCCTTTACTTGTGTTTTGCGGCTATGCGGCTTACGCCCAGTATACTGCGCTCCATATGATAGCTCCCTGGCAAACCTTGAGTCTGAACTTCTGATCCTTGGTTTCTTTTTTAATGTAGGTACTTAAATTAATAAAACTGGCTCTTTGCGTATGAGACCCTAAATATAAATTATTTTATGATTTTTTAAAACATTTGTAAGGTATCAATTATGAATATATCTAAGCGGATGACTCATGTTATGTATTCAGAAGGGCCGACCAGGTGTCTTTCATGTTTATAGGCGGCTAGCAATCCATCGCTTTTTTGATTCTGTTTTACAATCTACATGCCTTGCATGGCCATCGGCTCTTTTTCTATCCTATTGTAAAGGCAAAATAGAGTTTACGTATGCATTTCAAGTGAGGTCAATATTGTACTTTACCTTTTACCTTAATAAAACATAAATACATAAATATATAAGGTCATATCACACTGATTGAGCTAGCTCCAAAGTAAGTTTTAAACTTTTTTATGGGATACTATATCCACGATTCAATATTTTATAATAGATACATATATTAAACACCCAAGACCCAGGACAGTTTGAAAAACACCATTTTATATCTTGCCCTGGCTGGGGATCGAACTCAGAACCTCCGGAGTGGCAATGTGTTAACCATTACGCCTCGGAGGTCACATACACGTATCGGACTGTCCAAATAGGCTCGGAGATATTCGTAGAATCATACGGCCGCTCTAAAAAAAAGTCTGAAGAACTGCCAATCTGCTTGCAATGGTGTGTAGTTTTTTTTTAAACTTCTATCTTTACTTGGACAAATTGGATTAAACACAAATTTTTGTATGACAAATATTAGGAATTAGTTTCGTGACTTTGTTTGACTTGTCTAAAGGATTTTATTTGCTGAGTTTGATTTTGCTAATGCTTGAAATCATACTCGTAGTTTGCCTAAATTTTACTGAAAAATAATGTTATTACAACCTTTTGTTTAGTTTTACCTGCTCCTCTGTAGAATAGAATAGAATAGAATAGAATAGAATAGAATAGAATAGAATAAATCTTTATTTGAATTAAAACACACACTCAATTAATAAAAACAAAATAAAAACACATAAAATACAAAAAATATAATACAAGAAAAAGAAGAACATACCTAATAGTCTGTATGAGGTTAATTCAAAAAGGTCATAGGCTCGGGTGTAAGTAAAGCACTGGACAGTATATGTATGTCGGGTATGTGTTATCAGAATAGCTAATCTTTTACACAGCAAAATCCGCTACCGACCAACCTCGTGGTAGACCTGCAATTGGTTTGTTCAGGAGAAATTCCATAAAGTTTCGCTTAAAAGAATACTTGGACGATTGTATGTGTGTTCGTAATCGAATTTTGCAAGCTAAATTAGACTCACTTCCTTCACTTATTTATGTATGTTGAATGACAATACGATATTATGGTACTGCATTGTACTGTGTCATACTGTATCTGCTGACGGGCGAAAATCTGAATCATATCAATAGGCGATGCGGTTAGCAACCCATCACTATTTTGATTTCCTTTTTCCACCTTTGACTTCATGCCCACCAGACCGCTAAAAGTGGCCTGGGCCTTACCGCCTCAGGCTCTGTCTGCCTTGTTAAAGACGTGATAGTGTATCAATGACCTGATCTCATGATGAAGTCAGAATGACCTGATCTCATGACGATGGCATATTTCTATGATAAAACAACATAACCCCACCGAGTTTGGGCTCAATTGTTTTATCTCGAGGAGCTCTTAAGGCCGTACCTGAATTTTTCGGGGTTCAGTGGCCAAAAGTGACCGTTTTTCTTAAATGTGGGTAGTAAAGCTTAACGTTCTCACTTAAAACTGTAAACAGTAGTTCATAAAATACTTTGAAGGGTTATCTAGGACTTGGTAGTACCAAAATTTTAAATGATGTCTCCGTTTTCTTTGAAATGATTTATTTTAAATGGGGGCAGCACTGGAGCCCGGAAAATTCAGGTACGGCCTTAACTTTTTAGTTCTTTATTTAGTATAAAAGTTTTTTTCTTTATATTTTTTAATTAATTACTTGTTTTCCTAATATACTCGTTCAATTTGATTAGCTGTGTGGCTTCAGACCTCTACATCTCTTCCTATGAATGTCGTAAGAGGCGACTAAAGGACTTAAGTACAAACATCTCGTGCTACAGCTGCATTTCCAAGGAGGGTTGACTTCAGGTGGCGGTAGACAGGCGAATTTTATTGCGTTCTTATTTTTATGGAAAGTAGTTCAGTATGTACTGAACTTGCTTCTAAAATTTGGCTGGTAGTTTAAAAGTCACCCTGTATGTATTTTACGCTTTTTAGGGTTCCGTAGCTAAATGGAAAAAAACGGAACCCTTATGGATTCGTCATGTCTGTCTGTCGGTCCGTCCGTATGTCACAGCCACTTTTTCCCGAAACTATAAGAACTATACTCTTGAAACTTTGTAAGTATATGTATTCTATGAACCGCATTAACATTTTTACACAAAAATAGAAAAGAGAACAATAAATTTTGGGGGTTCATTCATCAAACCCATACGTGTGGAGTATCTTTAAATAGGTATTCAAAATGATATTGAGGTTTCTATTATCATTTTATTCTAAACTGAATAGTATGCGCGAGAGACACTTCCAAAGTGGTAAAATTGCGGTTTACGTCATAAATCGTAAACCGCAATTTACCTTTAGAACTTTTATATTATGATACTTGCTGCTACGGAACCCTTCATGGGCGAGTCCGACTTGCACTTGGCCACTTTTTTATGCACGTGTAGTTGGAAAATAGAATTAATAGTGAAAGGTTGCTCAGCATATTAAAAAAAAAAACAAGATTCAAACTTAAAAAGAAATATACCGATTGATTGATAAAGTGAAAATAAAATGTTAAAAAGTTCTGATGATTCAATTAACCCTCATATTGGAAGGGTCAATAACGATTTTAAGACCTCTTTCCGTTTCCCTTCGTAAAAGGCTTTAACGGAAAATATTAACAACCTTGACATAAATTTCCATTTATTTGAACACCTTTAATTAACTTTGGAGTACCACTAACTCGCGTTATTTGAGAGGATGTGGTTTAATGTAAGGAGGTTAAGGATAATACTCGTAATTATTTAGGAGTCCTGATTTATCTATTTTTTTAATGAAATAAACCGGCCAAGTGCGAGTTAAACTCGCGTGGAGAGGGTTCCGTACAATTGATTGAAATCTTATAGGTTTTCCTGTAATCTACAAGCAATGAACTATATTTTGTATTTTTATTCAAAATTTTAGGCTCAGTAGTTTCGGAGGTCAGGGGGAGGAATGATCAATTTTCGTCTTCTTTCATGAATAAAATCAAAACTATTCATTTTACAATAATAACAAAAATACATTTGAGATCCTCATAATGAGCCCTTTCATTTAATATATGACACAGTAATGTTTGCAAAACTATTTTTTTATTTTCCTTATTTGTTTCCCGAAAATGACCCTTATTTTAGACGAATGATCATATAAGGGTTCCGTTTTTTAAATAAATTTTTTTGTCATGTCCGGGCTGCCCTACGTCATGTACAATAGAGGACCTTAATAACGCTAACGACAGAGGGATCGCCGTGGCCACATACTGGTCACAGGTGATTTGAAATTGAAGCTACAGTGTAACCATTTCGACTCGATAAGAAGAAGAAAGTTTTTTAATTTTTTGTATGGAACCCTAAAAATGGGTTACATATTATAATAACTAAATCAATTTCAACTATTATAGAGATAACTACGGTCGATTTAATTTTATATATTTTTTACATATGAATGACTTAATTTTTGGTCGACGTAACTACTTTTTAACTTACTAATGAACGAAATGCTTAATGTAGAAATTACCCTTTAGGGTTTTTTGGTTAAAACTAACGTGAGAGACAGTCATTACTATATGTTAACACAGTAATTAAGTAAGTGAGTAGTAACAGTATCTGATTTTTCACGTGATTGACCCGTGTTAAAAATCCCCTTACTAACTTAGACTTAGACTTTCCCATACAAACGTAGTCTAGGTTTTATATTGATACGATTATAGATTTCGGTAACAAATTGTAAAAAAAACTTTAAAAAAATTGCATATATCTTATAATTGGTTTTCACAGTCAAAATATAAAATTAAAAGAAAATATAAGGGTGTAAAAGTTTTCTATTCTGATGGACAAAAATGATATAATATACTACAAGTTCAAATTTCGACTGTGAAAATAAATTATAATCCTAGATATATGCGTCAGTATCAGTTCAGAGCCAAGAAAACTTTAAGTGTTTTTGAAAAATCTACTACAGTTTATTCCTCAAAAATTTTCCATCAGAATCTCAACAAGGATTTTCTACAGACACCCACAATATCCAAATCACGGTTAAGCATTTTTGGCTCTATAGAAAAAATCACAAACATACCTCTAAATTTGCTTAAAGACGTATTACTATTTTATACAATCACCTTTTTATATGAAAATTATACCAAAAAATTTATAACCTAAATATCTAGTCGATTTCGCTATAAAAAAATTATAAATATAATATATAAAAATAATAAATAAAACACAGTGAAATATTAGTCGAGAGTAAAGAAAGGCACCGGACCCGTGCTCGACGATATTTCGCTGTATTTTATTTATTATTTTTTTTGTATTTTATTTATGTTTTTTGTCAATACAAAAAACATAAATAAAATACAAAATTATATTAATGCTCAATCGTGTTTTGGATATTGTAAGTGTCTGTAGAAAAATCCTTAAAATTCTTATGTAAAGTTTTTGAGGAATAAACTGTAGTAGTTTAATTACAGCGATTTTTCAAAAACACGCACATTATTTACGCAAATTGTGAACCCACACCGGTAATTTCCTAAATTTAAAATATAAAAGCACAAAGTTGTTAATAAATATATCACAAAAGCGATTCCTTCCAGCTAACCTTTAAGTAAATAGAGAATTAGGAAACCAGACCAGCTTTAACTCCAATTCATTCATAAACTTTTACATAACCTACGCTCAAGCCCTGAAAACAGCGACTGTACAACTCAACTTTACAAGCTTACAGCGGCAGTGTCCCTTCGTTCGCCGCGCCGCGAGGTCACGCTACCCCGCGCTCCCCGCACAAACTTTACGTAGTGAAGTGTGTTGTTTTATCTTAGTAAAGTAAGGAATTTTAGTTTGAGATGCGAGTTTATTTTGGTAAGTCATTTTGAAGTTAATTTGTTGGTATACCGTTTATTTTAGAAGATTAGATGCTTTTAAAATTAAGTCCACCGACAAGAGTTAAGATAAAAAGTTTTCCATCATGTCTTCATGATGCTTGGTAGTAAAGGTAAGTCATTTTGAAGAATTAGTTGTTGGTATACCGATTGTTTTATATGATTTTAAAACTTACTTTTTTATGACAAATATTGTTTTAAGCTAGCTAGCTGGAGATGATGATTGATAACTTTGATAAGTTTATTGAACATACAAAGAAGTATAAATGGTGACAGAGAGAGAGGAGATTGCAGGCTTCTCCAGTTAACTCCACCGACAAGAGCAAGCTGTTAATTACAAGAAAAACTAACTACGTTACTGAAATCTTTTTTCAGTCAGTTTTCATCATAATTTACTTTATTCTTTATTTGAAGCTAAGCTAACTAAAGTTAAAAACCTAATTAAACCTCAATCGAATGAAATAAGAAAGAAAAATCAGTTGCAGAATTCGGAAGATGTCTAATTTGTGATTTTACTCCAACACTGTTTGAATACTAAGCTTTTCTTTGGTGAAACAGCAAAATATTAAACTGGTGTGACAAGCTTTACAAGCGTGGTAACATTCGCGTGGGCGTAGATAGATTACTGTTACCACTTTCAATTAATTTTTTTTGCTCCAGATACCTGTTTCACGTACTTCTGTTTTAATCATTTATAAAGAACTTTTCTTTACAGTATATAGTTATTATATCATCATTGAAATATATGATGCTATATAAACGTTACACGTAATTTACCTTTATTTAATAATATTATTAAATATCTTTATTCTATTTTCGCTAAGAGAAAAAGTATCTTAGTGCGTTTACAAATACATTTATTCATAACCTAAGTAAAAATAACATTATTAAACTAAAATTAAACTGACTATAACTATTTGGACATAAAACTAAACTAGATATAAATACTTGATTATCAAGAGGTCTTTTTAAGTCTCGACGGCAGGAGCACGACCCTCTCTGTAGTACTAGAGCCATACATGGCCAGAGCAGTCAGAGGATTTGACCTACACTCTTCACGCTGGCCAGACGGGTTGGAGAGGTCTCACTGATATTTATAACTTTGTTTAGCTTGTGTTTCCTAAGTCGCTCGTTTGATAAGGATTTTTATTTTTCCTTTCTGTAAAACTAGTACTTCTTCTTTCTTATCGAGTGGGTTAAGGCCGTACCTGAATTTTCCGGGGTCCAGTGCTACCCCCTTTTAAAATAAATCATTTCAAAGAAAACGGAGACATCATTTAAAATTTTGCTACTACCAAGTCCTAGATAACGCTTCAAAGTATTTTATGAACTACTGTTTACAGTTTAAAGTGAGAACGTTAAGCTTTACTATGCACATTTGCGAAAAACGGCCACTTTTGGCAAATGTGCGTAGTAAAGCTTAACGTTCTCATTATAAACTGTAAACAGTAGTTCATAAAATAAAAATAAAAAAATATTTATTTATTTATAAAATACCTTGAAGGGTTATCTAGAACTTGGTGTCAAATTTTACGAGCTACCTAAAAGCATGTGACGTAGCTCAATGATTGTCATGTAGTGACAACAGTCATTATTTCACACTAGTGATCTAGTGTGCATGCTTCCTTATGATGTTTTCCTTCACAGAAAGCAAGTAGTGATTGTTCAAAATGACTATACGTGATTGTGCATCTATTTTCTTAATGTCTCTCAGAAAACTTCGTGTTTCGACTGAATGGCCGCTTGGAAGTGTATAGAGGTGTATTACTCTTTTTACTTGTTATGATGTAATACATTTTGAAAATGAGAGGAAAGCTGTTCGCAGGCATGGCAGATAATTTTTAGCGTAAGTATATATATTGATGTTGATTCACACATGGAAAATTTTATAATAAATACCTGTTCGAGCAGTGGCGAAAGTGATAATTTCATGTCAACATACATGATGAAAAGATTAAGGGCCCAGTCCTTATTTTAATGATTTTGACTGCTTTTCCGGAGCTGATTGGAGCCAAACTATCTTAGTAACAATGTGTTAAGATATGTTAAATTGAAGTTTATTTAAGAATTTTTAAAAAAGGGAATCAGACAATTTATTGATTTTCATTGTAATAGTTTGTTTAATTCCAAATAACCTGAGACGTGTTTCGATTTTTCGCGGTGTGCGACGTTCATGTCACTGTCACATAAAGTTGTGTTTAAATTACAGAGAAATAAGGACAAAGGAAAATCGTAAAAAGTGAATGAGAAGATTTTAATAAAAAAATTATTAATTCATTCAAAAACTTAGTTAAAAAGGTTAAACTTTGAAGAAAATATAAGCGAATACGTCGTCGGATTTCTTGCGCATACGACTGAGTAAAAAAATAAAAAATACACATATATGAAGATTTATTCATGCTTAAACACGTACAATAAATAAATAAAAATAATTTGTCTTTTCTAAAAAGATAGAAAAATTTAAAGTTCTCCGAAATTCTCAAATAAATATGGGGACGAAAACGCTGATTATGGCAGACCGCTCGCTGCGCTTCTGAATTCGTCAAAATTCATCTCCATGGAGCATGTACAAATACAGCGCAATGCGTATATGGAGATAGAAAATATAGATTTGGGTGTTCAATCAAAAATTCCCACGGTCGAAGACTGCAGTCTTAAGAACGGGATACATTTTAATATTCACTTTAGTTGTATAGTATACAACTTACTTACATGTCTAACATTAGAACTTCCTTTTTTAGAAAGTCTGTTAAATAAGTATTTTATTTCGTTAGGTAGGTACGAGTATATAAAATACATATATCAGAAATGTAAAACTATTCTAATTTTTAAAATTACATTTTCTGTAATTATAAAAATCAAAATAGTTTTACAGCTCTATATAGTTCACACAATAATCAAAAACAAAACAACAATAAAGTATTTAGTTCTAAATTTAAATAATTGTTCACGATAAATTTAATAATACGCGCAGGCAGGTAGCTCGAACGCGCTTAGACGAAGAAGAAGAAATGTTATAATTGATGGACATGGTAAATAGCATTCGTATTTAATCGGAAATGCGATGATTGCCGAGGGATGGTAAGAAGATAGACGCACTGTGTTATTGTTTTTGCTGCGCTAAAATACGACAGTTCTCATTTCTCCAAATGAAACGTTAAACAATACAAAAAAAATGTCCCTCACAGTGAGATCTGAATATTTAATTAGTCTTGACTGTTTAAAACCTCGTAATTGGCGGCCTTTTAATGAAACCTTTCAATTTGAAACAGCATTTTTAAGAACATTTTTTTGGGGATGAAGTTGAAGAAGCTTCTTCCATGCTGGAATGGGAGAAAAGAAATCACTTAGAATATACCAGCTGCTTTTCTTTCAGCGATTGTAAAGGCGAAAGTGCGAATCATGTAATTAGGCGAAAAGGTGAGTAATCCTATTTTGATTCCTTTTTCCACCTTCTTGCACACCATCACGCTTAAGTGGCCTTTGAGTCTTGCGGCCCTGGGCTCTGTCTGCATGGAGCCGCAAACCCCAAAATTCTCTGTCTGCCCCGTTAGAGATAATGACGTGATAGTGAATGTATATTGTAAAACGTCAACGTATTAAATAATCGCATATATTTTTGAAATTATAACAACAAAAGGTTCGTCTTATATTTGGGACTTATACTTATCAAAGGAGCATTATGTTGTTCAATTCGCCTTAACTTCTCAATTATTCGCTTTCATTTCTCTAATAATAACTCGCAAACATGCTTCATTTAATTTAATATCTTCTTTTTGTTTATATAATATGTGAAGACTTTTAGAGTATTCAAAGCAATATAAACTATATTATTTGTTGACAAGACTTATTGAGATATCATTCAATAATAAATCATTTAAGCACGTACTAAGTCCCTAGTATTTATTAATTAAATGGATTTATATTTTAATTTAATTAAATTATGCAATGAAGTGATATTAAATTAGGCTTTTGTTATAAGAAAATTTTAAATAAATATTAAATAATACTACATTGTAGCTTTTAGCTTTTGTCATCGAATTTCTCGATATCTTGGGGATAATATTTTGTTTATCGTTAATATTTTCAAATCGCTGTCCAATTCGATTAAACTGACAATATGGCAGAATCCTTGATTTCCATCCTTTATTAGCACACGGAATATTATAACAATCACGTGGTTCCAATGCGGCACCGGACGCAGTGCTAGATGTCTTCTACCTTGTTTGTTGGGCCTTTTTGTCATCATCATCATTTCAGCAGCATGACGTCCACTGCTGGACATAGGTCTCTCCCAGGGATTTCCAAAATGAACGATCTAGAGCGGCCTGCGTCCAGCGCATTCCAGCGACTTTAGTCAGATCGTCTGACCCACCTTAGGCCTTTTTGCAAATAAAAAAAAAATGTAAAATAAAATACAAGAAAACTATCAAGACACATGTTATCTTCTTCCTGAAGTATAAGTTATAAATTTTTATACCGTTTGGTGTGGAAACGCTTGGAGTATGGCGCCCAGCGAGGGGGCTTTCCTCAAACAGAAAACTCCGCGCCTGATCACAATTGATCAAAGGTTGACAGGGAGAGAATGCTTTAGCATTAAGTCTACCTATTGTAGCTTTTGACTCAATAAAATTAAATAAATAAATAAATAAAATCACCGCCGCTGGTGGCAAGAGGTAGCTGTTAAACGAATAAAAATAAGTATTCAAAGAGGAAACACAGCCAGCATTCTTTGCACTATGCCATAAGGTCAATATTTTACATTTCTTAATCAATAATTTAGACTAGGTTTTATTTTTAGGTTAAGTTTGTAGTTTAACTTTAATTTTTTTTATCTTACTAAACAATTTATAGCCTAAAAAAAAGAAGTATAATCCTACATACATACTCACGTCTTTACCTTTAATGAGGTAGACTTAGCCTAGCTTGTTGGCTATGTCTATCTCATAACAACCGAATACCATTAGCGAGATCGTGGGCGTGAATATTATAATGTATATTTTATTTATAAAATTATATGTTCGTAAAGGCATCATTGGGAATATGAATTACATAAAGACCTATGTCTTTAAGCTTTTAAAGCTCTACCAATCGGAACCAGGGCATTGCATGCCCTGGAAACGTATTCGAGCTTCTGAAAGCCTCGTTTTTAGCGACGAAAAAGAGTAAAATGTTGGAGCGTGCGAATGCTGTGAGAATGTGGCGGGGATTTTTTTTTTAAATGACGTGTAGTTGGGTTAATTGTTTTGTATTCCTGTGTTATTTTTAATCAACGACACAACAAGTTTATTTGCAAAAGAAATTAATAAACCCCTGACTATAACTTTTGAACGGCTCAACTAATTTTATCGAATTGGTATATTCGTTTAGGAGTTATGGTGTCACATAGACAGACTAACAGATACACAAACATCATTATCAGGTTTTTTTAAGTCTCCACTGTAGGAGCAGGACCCGCTCTGTACTACCAGAGCCATACTTGGCCAGGAGCAGTCAGAGAGTTTGGCCTAAACTCAAACTTTACGCTGGCCAGTGGGTTAAAGAGGTCTCATTGATGTTTACAAGCTTTGTTTAGCTTGTGTTTCGTAAGTCGTCTTATACGACATCCACGGGAAGACTGGGAGTGATCCTATTCTACTCTGCCGGGAACCACACAGCAAAACTAACTTATAACACCCCTCTTTTTCGTCGGCGGTTAAAAAGAAAGGCTGGGAATTGAACCCAAAATCTTTGGAGGACTAGCGTATTAACCACTACGCCACAGAGTTCGTCATCCTCAGTAATCCTCAAAACATTCCGCGGAGGCAGCACTGTGGATTACGAGTAGCTTCATTCAACTGGTAATTAAATCGCACTGCTCTGAGTAACCCGGTATACAGACTGACTTTTAAAGCCAAATGGCACAATTGGGCAATCAGTGTTTCAACCAATTTTAAAGTGCAGTGCGGGCAAGTGCAAGTCGGACTCTTACAAGAAGGGTTCCGTACCTCCGTACAATGTTTTAAAGCACTGAAGAAACACGTTTCTTGTATGAGGACCCCCTTTAGGTTTTAACTTTATCTTATTTTTAGTATTTTTTGTTATAGCGGCCATAGTAATACATAATCGGTGAAAATTTCAAGTATCTAGTTAATGCCATTATCAAGATATAGTTAAAAACGCTGAAAACATACGTTTTTTTATGACAACCTTGAATTTTTAATTTCTTTTATTTTTAGTATTTGTTGTTATAGCGGCCATAGTAATACATAATCGGTGAAAATTTCAAGTATCTAGTTAATGCCATTATCAAGATATAGTTAAAAACGCTGAAAACATACGTTTTTTTATGACAACCTTGAATTTTTTATTTCTTTTATTTTTAGTATTTGTTGTTATAGCGGCTATAGTAATACATAATTGGTAAAAATTTCAAGTGTCTAGCTATAACGGTTCAAGAGATAGAGCCCTGTGACAGACGGACAGACAGCGGAGTCTCAGTAATAGGGTCCCGTTTGCACCCTTTGGGTACGGAATCCTAAAAAGGAGGAAATTATCAATTCGATTGTATGTTTATTTTATATGTATGTTACGCGATATCTTCGCTATATCCTAGGATTGGTTATGGTTTACCTTTTGGGTAACGGCAATCAGACGGCAGTCGCTCTGTGTAAAAACCAATAATCTCGTCAAATCACCAGGTTAGATAGCGGACCCCGGGCTCTAAAGCTTACCGCTGAGGATGCAACCGGGAAAAAGCTTGGATGATGATGATGTTAATGTTACACTTTTAAAAGTTATGTAGTTTTACTACATGCAAAAAAAATCCATAAACCTGTAAAATTCCCGAAAAATCTAATAGGAAAATTACAGAAAAATATGAAATTTTACATAATTTTTGACATTTTTACATATTTTTCCGTACATTTCCGTGAATTTTACAGGTTTATGTAATTTTTGCATGTAAAATTACATATTTTTTAGTAAAATTACATATTTTTTAACATTGTACGCGATATCTTTGCCAATTGAGAACCGATTTAGGTTTTTTTTTTTGAAAGCCTTTTTAATTTAGTTGGTCCCATATTATTTTTGATTGAACATATAATGAAGAATTTTGAAAATATGGAAAAACTTCTTAACGTCCTATATCGTTTTGTGATATCTTTACCAATGTGAACGAAATCTGATTCTTTACTATCTTTACCATTCTTTACATCGCCGACCTCCGTGGTGTAATAGTTAACACGCGAGATCGCCACTCCGCCGGTTCTTGGTTCAATCTCCAGCCAGGGCAAGATGAGAAATGGTCTTTTTCAAACTTTTAACAGGAAAGCCGGGAATGTGCTCGGATGATGATGATGAATTACCTGCCTTTGCTGATGCTTTGGAAGCCTTACAGAGGTATAACAGGTCAATCAACTGAACTGAAGTATTGGTGACCAAGAGGTTTAGGCAATGGCTGTTCAATTATATTGTATCGTAGAGTTAGTATCCCATAAACTTATATTAATAAGTTTATAAACTTACTTCGGGGCTAGCTCAATCAGATCATATTTCGATGTTTTTCTTCACCGAACCCAAGTAATAAAGATACAAGTCGCGCCCAGTTAGGATCAAACTTGTGCCTCACAGACGAACAGCCAGTGCCTAAACCTCTTGGCCACCACCACTTCAGTTCTGTTGAGTGACCTGTTATACTTCTGTAAGGCTTCCAAAACATCAGCAAAGGCTGTTAATTCATCATCATCATCCGAGCGCATTCCCGGTTGCATCCTTAAACGCTACCGAGCCCGGGGTCCGCTACCTACCCTAGGTGATTTGACGAGGTTACTGGTTTTTACTTTTTTACTGCCGTCTGACATCCGCTACTCAAATGGTAGACCAGAAGAAAATGTAGGATAGGTTTAAACAAACACTAGATTTCGTTTGGCACCCACAACTTTGTGGGATTTGAACCCACGACCTGCGGATCACAAGGGAAACGCCTGGACTTTGGAGGCAGCATTCAACTGGGAGTAAAATCACATTGCACTGATTTATAATATGGCCGACAGATCGAAGTTTCAAGCAAGAGAGGCACAATTGCGCAATCAGCGTTTTTGTTACATTACTCTTTATTTGACAGTGATAGCGAGCAATGAATGCAAAAAAGTTGGCCGCCATCGATCTTATGGGCTTCGGAAGTGGAGCGTCGAATAAATCACTAAATGCAAATTCTGCGCCTTGATAATGTATTCAAGATTTATTTTTATATTTTTACAAGCTGTTATTTAACTAGCCCTGTTGTTATTTGTTTTTTGGGTCAAATCTTGCTATAACAAGAAGCTGATCTGATGATGGAGCCAGAAGATGGCAATTGGAACCCTATGATAAAACGACTTAACATACCGATAAGTAGTTAGGCCTCACAATAAAAGCTTGTACGATAAAATTAAAAACTTATATTTAATATCACCGTAAATTTCTTTCTTTTTTAAAATAAATTATTCGTAAAATATGTACATTAAAATAAAAACAAAGAAATCAAATTACCATAGTTACAGCCCGCCCCTTGTCATTTCTGATGCAAAGCTGCCCAAAACACTAGCGGTGCTGCCGCGTTGAATGGCAATGGCCAATTTTTGCAACAGTAATGAGCAAAAGCGTGAATCGACATTTTATCCCTTATTCGGTGCCCAGATTAGACACTTGTACTATACTAGTACCGTGTGGTTCCCGGCAGGACCACTTTAAGGCTGCTTGTCCACCAGATCGGAGCGAACTTGCGGAGCGGAGCAAGGGAGAAGAGCGGAGCAGAGTTACGTACTGTATCTGTCCACCAAAGCGTAGTGAGACGTACAAGTACGATCGTACGACGTAACTCCGCTTCCCCGCTCAGCGTCCCAGTTTTTTATGAATTCTTAAACTATTTCGTAAACTCCCTGTCCATTGAAGTGGAGCGGAGATTTTGTGCAATCCTATTGGTTAATATTTCTCCGCTTCCCCGCTCCGCAGCCTCGCTCCGCTTCGGTGGACCAGAAGCCTTAGTCTTCCCGTGGATGTCGTAGAAGGCGACTTAGAAAACATAACCTAAACAAAGCTTATAAACATCAGTGAGAACTGTCCAACGCGTCTGGCCAGCATGGAGAGTGTAGGCAAAATCCTCTGACTACTATGTCTAATATATAGGTCTGGTAGTCAAGAGAGGGTCGTGCTCCTACAGTGACTAAAAAAGACCTGATGATGATGATACTTAGCGCCGGAATCCCAGCAAGAAGCCCAAGGATTCTACTGCTATAGGTAGGTATATACTAAATATAGGTACTAATAGTATCCTGCTTTTATTCCGAAGTGGCAAAAAAGCCTAGGGCCGTGAGATCCAAAGGTCAAGCTCAATGTGTGGAGGTAGAAAAGAGCGCTAGTCGCAACCGCGTAGGTGGGTGTCCTACGCTGCACTTGCCGGTACGTAGCCCGCCCTTCGACAACCCTTCTTCTTAGCATTAAGCTTTACTACGCACATTTGCCAAAAGTGGCCGTTTTTCGCAAATGTGCGTAGTAAAGCTTAACGTTCTCACTTTTAACTGTAAACAGTAGTTCATAAAATAGTTTGAAGGGTTATCTAGGATTTGGTAGTAGCAACATTTTAAATAATGTTTCCGTTTTCTTTTAAATGATTTATTTTCAATGAGGGCAGCACTGGGCCCCGGAAAATTCGGGTACGGCCTTAATCACTCCAAATACTACTACTTTTGAACGGTTGAACTGATTTTCATCAGACATAGATAAGAATTATCTCGAAGACAAAGCTTTTGATTTGAAAAAAACGCATTGAAATCGGTCTATTGGTTTAGGAGCTACGATGCCACAGACAGGTGTCTGTCTGTATCTTCGTGTGTACAAAGACACAGACACACACCCTCACACACGTACAGACACACACAGACATGTCAAATGATGACACCCTTCGCCCTTAGTAGTTTTTAAGCTATGTCAAACACGTAGCGAATAACTATCTATCCATGTTATTGCTACATTGTAAGATTTTTCTTTTCTCCCAGACCAGCAGGGAAGAATAATTACTCAAAGTAATATAGATCAAAGAACTTAAGTTCTATATATAAACATCAACATATGTAAACCGTGATAATAGAGGGAAATACTATAATAGTATCAAACTAATAACACTGATCGATCAGGTAACAAATTAGTGGATTGATTAAATGCCACACATCACAAAGCACTGATTTTGACTGATATTAATATTAGATACTAATTAGATGTGATTATATTGATTGGCAACTGCCTATCATTGGCTTGTTTGATTAATTAGAGGTATTATTCGCTTGTATTGTTTAACCCATTGTGCGCCCCCTAGCTCTTTTGTTATATGTAAGTTCGAATCCTGGATATGTTACGGCCAAAGATGGATCAGGAGAGGTTAATGTTAGTTTCTTCTATCTCTAGCTGGATAAACTGAAGTGTAACCGCAGCCCCTTGGCTAAAAGTGTAGGCGAACGAAAAATGCACAAAATTATTTGCTTTGATCACGATTTTTTTTGTAAATAAATAGGTATTCAACATTATATAACTCGAAAAACTTAACCCTCCTTCTGGCGCAGTCGGGTAAAATTAATTTTCATTTTAGAAAAAAAAATCATTTTGAGGAAAAGACATTCTGAGAAATAATATTTTGAGAAAGACATTTCGAGAAGCGATATGAAAATACGGTGACCTATCATTGTTGCGAAACTTTACTGTTCTAATTTCAGATGTTCGTAAAACGAATCAAATATATCGCCTTTTCCGACGAACATTTATCTACATATATTCGATTTTACCGCCTGAAAAAGTGTGTAGCGACCCTTACGCGTACACGTACATGTTAACCAAGGCTTCTTGTTAAATATTATTCGCGTCTCCCAAACCTTTCCTAGTAATCAGCGGATGAACAAATTGAATAAACCCTAATCTGATTCGGCGGACGTGCTTTTTATCATTCATGACCGGTAATATGCCTATGTGGTGAGTTATTAAATTATGGCCAGTGTTTATTGTACCCGCAAGACAGAGACAGACAGAGAGAGAGTGGGGGGGAGTGCAATTTCCCAAGCATTTAAATGCCATTTGTTAGTATTTTATCATTGATAACCTTCAAGGTGTATTAGTTAATCACTCTAGTCCGCGACTCGAAGGTTCTGGCTTGATCCCCAGCCAGGCAAGTTGGAAGATGGCCTTTTTGAATCAAATCGGTGACATAACAAAAATACGGGTCGAATTGATATCCTTCTTCTTTTTTGAAGTCGGTTCAAATAGAGTATACTAGTATAAGGCGATTCACCCACTGATGGCAACGCGCCCCGCCCTCGGTGCGCGGAATCTGCCGCGTTTTTACGGAATCTGCTGCGGTTTTAGTGAGTTGAACTATGCGTGTTTTCTATACAAACTGAGATCAACAGGTTAAAATCTGCCACCCCGCGCTCCATGACGGTATGGGCTGGTCCAGTGGGATCACCGCCTTAGTATTTAAAATACATGGTTTTAACAAAACTAACAGTTAAAAATCCTTATAAAAAAATCCTGTAAAGGTGCTCCCTCACCGCACCGGGAGCGTTCTCGTGTAATGTTACATTATAGATTCGACTTTGAGCATTAAATTAGAATACTTCCCCCCTGACTGACGAGCAATCACGTGTAATGTAACATTATAGACTTGACTTTGCAAGCATTCACGTGTGTTTTAGTTGATTCCATAATGTCGGTCAAAGCGGTCATTGTGCGGAGTGCGGCAATATTATTTTGCCATTGTTATTTACGTAAAAAAAAATTAATAAACAGAAGAAACGATATTGGTGCCATGAATTATTTAATAAAAAGCGGTCAAATGCGAGTCGGACTCGCCCATGAAGGGTTCCGTAGCAGCAAGTAACATAATATAAAAGTTATTGTAGTTCGTTGTAAATTTGATCGATGTTTTAATAATGGTGCATTTTTAATTCAGTTATTGACAAGACAGCATTATAATAATGGTTCACGGTTTATGCATAAGGTTTATGTTTATGATTTTTTTTTTATATTTGAGTTGATTGAATGAAAGGTAAATTGCGGTTTACGATTTATGACGTATTAAAAAAACTACTAACTATATCTCATTCAAACCAATTTGCGGTGGAAGACTGCATAGTAGTACATCATATATTTTTTTGTTTTAACATTCTCTTATTTTAGAAGTTACAGGGGGGGGGGGGGGGGACACATTTTACCACTTTGGCAGTGTCTCTCGCGCAAACTATTCAGTTTAGAAAAAAAATATATTAAAAACCTCAATATCATTTTTGAAGACCTATCCATAGATATCCCACACGTATGGTTTTGATGAAAAAAAAAATGTTGAGTTTCAGTTCTAAGTATGGGGAACAACCAAAATTTATTGTAAAAATCTTAATGCGGTTCACAGAATACATTTACTTACCAAGTTTTAACAGTATAGTTCTTATAGTTTCGGAAAAAAATGACTGTGACATACGGATGGACAGACAGACAGACATGACGAATCCATAAGGATTCCGTTTTTTGCCATTTGGTTACGGAACCCTAAAAACTGGCAAAAACAACAAGTTTTATTACACATTGTATCATTACAGGGTGCGCATTGTAATGCTCGGTTCTCCTCCTTCACTGATCATCATCATCATTTCAGGCTTCTCCCAAGGTTTTCCAAAACGACCGATCTAGAGTAGCCTGCATTCAGCGCTTTCCAGCAACCTTGGTCTGGTCGTCTCTTGTCGTTGGGTGCCCTATGCTTCGCTTGCCAGTACGTGGTCGCCATTCGAGAAACTTTTTGCCCCATCGACCATCGGTTCGTCGCGCTATGTGTCCCGCCCACTGCCACTTCAACGAGCTAATCCGCTGGACTATGTCAGTGAATTTTGTTCTCCTACGAATTTCCTCATTTCTGTTTCGATCACGTAGAAAAACACCAAGCATAGCCCTTTTCATAGCGCGTTGAGCGACCTTGAGCCTTCTTATGAGACCCATAGTAAGGGACCACGTTTCAGAGCCATAAGTTATCACTGGTAACACACATTGATTATAAACTTTCGTCTTGACGCACTGAGATATTTTGGATAAGAAGACACTGCGTAAATTCCCGAACGCTGCCCAGCCGAGATCCTTCACTGATGTAATCTGTAACGTTACATTACACGCGAATGCTCCCGGTGAGGGATCACCTTAAAAATAATGACTGTCAAAAGGCTTTGTAGATTGTAACCCGACAAGGAAGTGTCTAGAGAAACTCAAAGTCATGCTCCAGTCGAAACTTCCTATCTGAGACTCGATCTAAATAGCCTAAAGCGGCTTTCGGGTGAGCGGCACTGAAAAAAGGATTTTGTGGGAAAATTCAGCGAGGAATGGGAAATGTTAGTAAAATTGTGTATTTTTTGCACATTAAGAACCTGTTTTCTATGCTACTAACAGCGTACCACCGTACCGGCTGCCTCTTTTACTGTCTTCATCATCATCAAGTCTTTTTTAGTCTCCACTGCCGGAGCATGTACCTCTCTGTACTACCAGAGCCATATATTAGCCAGAGCAGTCAGAGAATTGAGCCAAAACTCTCCACGACGGGTTGGAGAGGTCTTATTGGTGTTTATAAGCTTTGTTTAGCTTTTTCTTTTATTGTGCAGATAAGCCGAGGAAGGAAATGAGTGAGAATCTGGAACATATTAATAGGCGATAATATAACTATGTCAGATGCCTTAAGGAAAATTTAAAAAAAATTGTTGGAAATAAGTATGGGCCACACGAAAAACAAATTGAAATATAGCGCCAAGGGTTTTAGCATTCTTATTCGAAATCCGAAGTAGATTTTTTAAGAAAACCGATTTCGCAAAGATAATCCCCTACTGGGTTTTGAAATTGAGCAGCCAAATTGTTTATAATGGTCAGGCCCGTATATCCGAAGTTTCTTCAACCGTGCCGCAAAAAATGCCTCCAACCGAGCGTGTTTGACCTGATTTCAGTTCTTTGGATAAAGAAGTTGCTTATGGCAAAGATTGTACATTAGTATTCAGAAGCCATCGACTAAATATAGATGCATTGCTGCTTCGAGTGAAGAAAAACTTATTTGGTGAAAGGAGCTTATTGGTTTTTTGTTTATTTTAAACCTATTTTTAACCGATTACGGCGAAACTGAAATTAATGTCTATTAGAGTTAACATGATCGCCCGCAGGTTTGCAAGATGTTCGCGGGAAGTTAAAATTACACCTTTTCGATCGTATTGTACGTCACTATACACCTGCAGTCTGTGGGTGAATTATACCAAACGAGTTTACAATGACCTCCGCATCCTGTATAATAATGCTTTTAGGGTGATTTTGGGGCTGCCACGATACTGTAGCGCCTCGGGCATGTTCGCGGAAGCCCGCACAGATTGTTTTCACACAACAATGCGTAAGCGGGGCGCATCCTTGGTGCGTAGAGTGCGAGACAGCTCCAACATCATTCTGAAGATGATCGCTGACCGACTGGACTGTAATTACCTTCGGCATTGCTGTGACAGACATGTCGCAGTACCATAGGTACTGGCATAGGCCACAGAGAAGATATTTATAGTTCAAGTTGTATTTATTTTAATTTAGGTGGTAGTAATTTTTGACATTTTTAAATATTTTAATTTTATTACATATGTGACATTTTATTATTGCTTTCTTAAAAAAAAAATTTCTGTTTTATTTTGAATGTTTTATTTTATTATTTATGGATCATAGACATCTGAAATAAATGAATTTTAATTTAATTTTTTAAAGGAGGGTTGTTACGCCGCTATGTTTGTATGTATGTTCATCTTTTCCCACATATCTTCAAAGATATCCATGATACCTTAATAGATGTGGTGTCGTTAGAAGCGTCTTGGCTGTCCGCTGGTATAAAGTATGACGTCACAGTAAATTCAATGTGGCGCCCTCTATAGGCCTTGTATAGTAATTAATTAAAAATTAAATTATTCAAATCATACCATGTAGGGTATCATATAAAAGGCCTTAATTAGCACATTTCAAAAATGTATAAAATTTAATGTTACTTTTTAATGTATTTTAGTAGTTAGTAGAAAATTATAATGCATTTATTAGATTTTAAAAATTATATCCCTATAGGAGTAAAATAGGGGTTGCAAGTTTGTATAAATCTTCGTCATTTATGAAGCGAGACTTGACATTTTTGAATTAGTAAAAAATAATAATCCATTAATTGGATTATCTAATCTGTATAGTCTACGCGGGCAAAACCGCGGGCAAAAGTTAGTAGCTTATAATATTCTATAAAATTATATCGCCTATTATATCTTCTTCTTCGTCTAAGCGCGTTCCCGGTTGTATCCTCAACTGTGCTGCTTCGGAGCCCGGGGGGCGCTTTCCCGCTTTTTCTTCTCCAAATATAACATGCATGTCTAATGGTCACCCAAGGATGCCAAAATGTAGAAGAAATAGCCGGAACAGTTAAAATGATTTGGCTATAGTTTTACAACCGGCCGCCTGCCTGACGTCAACCCTCTTTGGGAATGTATTTGTGCGAAAAGTTTTACAACCGGCCGCCGCCTGACGTTAACCCTCCTTGGGAATGCAGTTGTATTGCAATCTAATATACAATATCGCCTATTAAATATCTCACCTTATTATTATGTTTGTATTGTATTGTATTTGTATTTGTATTCTCTTTACTTAAAGAAAATAAACAACAAATAACATGCCCACATTGTGCACGCACTTTTACCGCTGTGATAGGGTACATCAGTCATATCAAGGCACACGAACGAAATTAGTCAGTCACTAAGGTCGCTTGAAAGCTTTAGCTGGAGGCCGCTCTGGATCGGTCATTTTGGAAATCCTTGGGAGAGCTATTTCTAGCAGTGGACTTTATGCGGCTTAAATGATGATGTTGACATAGGTAATTTCATTATGATTTATTACAATGAATACCAATTCATGCAGGTATTGCAGGTTACATTAATATCATTACAATGAAATAAATCTTATTTTTAAATCTGTGTTCATTAACGTCTACTTTTAATATATTCTCTGTTCTCGCAAAGCAAACAAGGGGCCCAAAGTTTAGTGGATCAACAGTTTATTTACTCCATGCTTATCTTTGGACGCGTTAAGAATTCTAATCAAGGGTCGGTGACCTCATTGTGCTTCCGGGGTGATAGTGAACTGTTGGTAAATTGGTGCAAATCTGGATACGACGAACGAAAAAAAAGACAGAACTTTTTATTTGGTTTTTACAAAAAACCGTCATTTATTTCTACAGATTTTTTTTAAGCAGCCATTTTTGTTGATTGTCAAGACTTCCTAATGGTAAACGCCATACGCACATTATCCAGCGAAGATATATTTTCACGGACTCACGTATTAAATGATATGGATAGCTTGTACTCGCAAAAAAGTATTATTTTTTCGTACAAGGTTTTATTGTAAGGCATATGTACAATCGAAGCAAATGTAATAAGCCCAAACTCGATGTTGTTGCGTGTTTTATTACAGGGTTCCTATAGCCACCTTCTCCATTATCGGCCACCGGCTCCATTATCAGATCAGCTTCTTGTTATAATAATTTGCATTGTCATTTGATTTACATAGGCATACAAATCGGAAAGCGGGAATAGGCTCAAATTTAGCTTGCAATATTTGACCGAGACAAATAAACACGGTTGTTAAACTGTAGCCAAATCATTCAAAGTGTTCCGGCTATTTCTTCTCCATTTTGCAAGGACTTTGTTATTCTTGGGTGACCATTGACATGTTTATTATATTTGGAGAAGAAAAAGCGGGAAAGCGCACCCCGGGCTCCGAAGCAGCACAACTGAAGATGCAACCGTGAATGCGCATAGACGAAGAAGAATAAATAACCAAAAAAAAACAGGGCAAACAAAAGTTTTTAAAAACATAACTGGTGTATCAAAATTTTGCAATTTTAAACCAAAGCGAGAAGAATCTGTTTGTATGAAGATATTAAATTCATCAGGCTAAAACTTACTAAACACAATCCACGCTGTCTCCGAATTAACAGAACCGGGTCTTTCAGTAATGTAGCTAGATCACAACATAAAATAAAAATCATTTATTTATATTTGGATGTTTGTATCACTTGATAATTGTCAGTTTTTCTCTCAATTTCCTTAAAGTTGTTGACGTCATATCATTAACTTTCATCTAAATTTAGTGCCGTTCCTAGGCGCAAGTGTGTAAGAAGCGGCAACAAACTGCACTGCAGCATTTTCTCCAAATAGGTACGTCAACTTACAATTAAATGAATATTCAAAATAACTGAAAATAAATTGACATATCATAATTATACATTAAGAATGATGTAATTACTGAAATTGAAAATAATTTAAATTTATAATTTAAATCTTTTTTATGTTAATATATACCTAAGTTTAATCAAATAAAATTTAAATTAAATTGAAGCTAAATAATATATTTTTTTATAAATTAAAACTTATACCGCTAAGAACTAAAACTAAAAAGTTACAACATATGTAATCCCACTAAGATATGACCCCTCGGCAGCGTGGCCAAAAGGCTGGCAGCATTGACACGTTGTATGGCAATGCTGATTCTTTGTGGCAAATAATTTCCAGCCCTTTGGTCACGGGATACCTCGGACAAGGTACAGGTACACACCGTAGGTAGATAATAATAAGTGTTGCACTTAAGTACTTACTCATTTGTAACTTGAATAATTCAAACATCATTCATCTTATATAAGTAGGTAAAAAAATAAATAAAAAAAAATCGTGATAATGAATGTGGATTGGATAGGAAACGTTCCCGGTTCTCCCTAAATTCAATATAGATAGGTGTGTGCGTGCGTGTAAGTACCCATAGGACTTGCTTTTTAAGATTAAGCCCAGGTCCAGGTATAGAGATAGACATCAGTTATAGTATCTTAGAAACAGTTATATATATAAGAAAACGAAACATATGCGGCCCTGATAAGGGCCTTTTTTTTTTGTTTTACACGGCGGCAGCCAGCCAGCATTGCACTGTGCTATAATGTACGTATGCGCAACGCCGTGTCTTCCCGCTGTTGTTAAGGAGAAAGAACAACATCTCTTAACCGCCAAAACCGTACATGGTACGGTCCTGACGCTTCAGAGCGTAGACGACGTCCATGGCGGTGACGGTCTTCCTCTTGGCGTGCTCGGTGTATGTGACGGCATCGCGGATCACGTTCTCGAGGAATACCTTGAGCACACCGCGGGTCTCCTCGTATATCAAACCTGATATACGCTTGACACCACCTCTGCGAGCCAGACGACGGATGGCAGGCTTGGTGATACCCTGGATGTTATCACGGAGAACCTTCCTGTGACGCTTAGCTCCTCCTTTTCCAAGACCCTTTCCTCCCTTACCGCGACCGGTCATTGTTGTAGAGTATATTTAACAACAAACAAAATTAAAACGCGCGGGCGCAAACACACGAAACTTGTTAGCGGACGAAGAGCTTGTGCAGGAATAAAATCGAGTCTGTAGATAGCGCTCTTTTATATTGTTGGCGTGGCAAATCGGGGCGCGGGGTGCGACGCGAGAGGGGCGACGGAGCGACGTCACACCGATGATAGCGCGCGCTTAGGTACTCTACAACTACATACAGAAAAGAGAGGTCTAAATGTTTAATTTTAAGAAAATTTATTAGGTATTTATATATTAGATATATATATTTTTTTTTTGTTAGAATACATAGATTGATTGTTTTCTTTCTTAAAAACTTAACAAAAAAAAAAAAAAAACAAACTTACGATTTAATAAAATATAAGTAGGTACCTAGGTACTTACATAGTCGGAAATAACATACGAATTTCCTCTATTTACACATACCTATCAAGATTATATCATTTAAGATAAGTATGTATATATATAATTTCATTTCATGCCCAGTCAGACCGAGATAATTTTTCAAAAAGAAACAAGTGTTTATATAGAATCGTTTGTGGCCCTGATAAGGGCCTTTTAAATAAAGTAGGTGAATTATTTTGTACAACAACGGTCGGTTGGTCGATTGGTCCGCGGTGGATGATGATGGCAAGCACCACGAAACACAATAGAACACAAGACACGACACATTGTTTACAATACAAATAACATGCACACTACAGTGATGCGACAACTTAAGCACGCTCGCCTCTGATCCTGCGCGCCAGTTGAATATCCTTCGGCATGATGGTGACGCGTTTAGCGTGGATCGCGCACAGGTTGGTGTCTTCGAAAAGGCCGACCAGGTAAGCCTCGCTAGCCTCCTGTAGAGCCATAACGGCGGAGCTCTGGAAACGTGTGTTGTGTTTGTGGACAAGTCTTTAAATAAATTATGGGCTGAAGGACTCCACGGACCAAAAGTTTCTACCCCAAAAGGTTCAAATATGTAGTTTACTCCGATGTCTACATACTCGTATTTGCCCTTTAAATCTTTAATTGTACCTATAGAACGAGCTTGCTGTTTTATTAATTAATAGAAGAGCTCGGTGGCTCGGTACTCTACATTTCTCGATTCCATCTTCAGATCTTGACCTGGTGACAATAAGGTAGTATTCAGGGTCCAAAATAAATTATTTTTTAATGATATGAAAATAAAACGTCCCAAAATAATGTCACTTGAATTCATCATAATTATTCATTTTGAACGTGATTTTAGATTTATTGATGCCGAAAAACTGATATTAAAAGCGCTATTTGCGTTTTTCATAGAAATCCCATAGAAAATATTGGTTTTGACGTTTACAAAAAAAGTATTTGTTTTGACTTGATGGCATCTAGCGGATCGGACCAACTTGCATGTATATCTTTAAAATTAAGATTTTTTTAAATTGGTTTATAAGCAAAAAAAGTAATAGCAAACATGTATATTCAAATTGAGATGTTTATCCTTTTCTGAAGTCGCTTAAAAGGATACTTATTTCAGCCAAAATAAAAAAAAGGCAGCAACGGTAACTCTCTCCCGACAGAAGAGGAGCTCGGTGGCCCGGTGGGTTGTACGCATTGCTAGCGTTTAAACAAGTTAAGCAACCCCGGGCGTGGTCCGTACTTGGATGGGTGACCACAAGTGGTACAAAAATTTCTCGAGCTCCTCCGTGCTTCGGAAGGCACGTAAAAGCCGTTGGTCCCGGCTGTTATTATATGGCAGTCGTCAAGCTATGTCAGATGCCTTTAGGCAGCTTGAAAATTCTGACACCAATGTTGGCCACTTACATACACGAAAAGCAAACAAACTCCGGACAGACACTTCTGTAGATTCTGCAATTTGAGATAGCAGACACAGTATAAAGCCCGATTAAGTTAAGCTAGGGTTAGTGTGTCTTGTACAACGCTGACATTGTTAAAACTTTAGCTTATTTTGTTATGGAAGGTCCTGACTAAAGCAAATTAAGAGAGCAAGTATCTTAATTTAAATAAAAGAAAACTGGCGATATTTTATTTCACAATAATCCGGAAAAAAAATAGAATATACCTGCTGCTTCTCTTTCTGCGCAGGTGATAAATTCCAATCAAAGAAATGGGCGATTCAAATCTTGTTAATAGGCGATGCTAGAGACCCATCACTATTTCAATTTCTTATTCCACCTTCTCGCCCACCATCACGCTTAAAGTGGTCTTTGAGTCTTGCGGCCCTGGGCTCCGTTTGCTTAGAGCCGCAAAACTCAAAATGCCCTGTCTGCCCCATTAGGGAAAAATATGTTATAGTGTTATGAAGTAAAATATGATATTAATTTTAGTACCTAATTATAAACCTCGCTTTTTACTTGCTGATGAATAAACACTTGAACTGTGTAATTAAATACCAGGACAAATACAGATGCAGTTAAAATATTGTAGCCAAAAACATTTTTGGCTTAAAAACATTTATATTTGCACATTCCGCGAACAAAATGTAAATGGTTGCATAGCAAAATGCCTTTATTACAGCATTTGTGGCGCAAAATGTCTAATAGGCAAAATGCCCGGTGAGATTAATATAACAACCACCGTCAACAACACACACTAACCCGCCACTAAAGAGTTTCTGGTTTCGATCCCCCACCAGGACAAGTTGGTGAATGGCCAAATTGTCCCGAGAATTGGGTGTTTATCTTTATAATACATTTAATATAAACAATGTAGTGCCCGCTACTTTGTACGCTTGACATTCAGTTTTATGTGTACGTTGTTTGGCGATTGTTAGCTTAGTGTATAATTTAGAGCCCGATTTTTTTTTGAGATGCCTGATATATTCGTAGATAACTCGTACGTACATTAAAACTTTATACACAACAATAAAATTAAAATAACATCATTTGTCTTATTTTCGTTTGGTCTCATAGCCACTTAACTATATAATGCATTTATTATATGTATATGCTTATGTCCCACTAAAACTACATCTATAGAAAATGTTTAGATGATAATTTTGCCTTGATTACTACCTAAAGTTGTAGACATTTAGGCAGCTAGAAACACCTAAAATAGTAACACGAAAGAAACAAATATTTGTTTTGCAAAACCGGTTGTTTTGAGAATCACACATTAAGCAATTTTGACATTCTGCGCCAAAACCATTGCGTAGGGTCCCACCTCAGTGGGTAGGTATGCTGCTGGATTTATGAGAATAACATGCAGTGTTTTAGATTTTTGGCGTTTTCGTCGATGTACGCTTCCGGTTCTTTTTTGCATGCAAAATAGACAAGTACATGTAGGACTTTTTTAAATATTTTTATATACAAGCCGTGGTGGGGTACTCGGCCTCTTATTCTTCTTTTCGTGTCGATGGTACTTTTTTTATGTTATAGGGCGGCAAACGAACAAGCGAGTCACCTGATGGTAAGTGATCACCACTGTCCATGGACAACTGCAACACCAGGGGTGTAACAAGAGCGTTACCGGCCTTTCAGGAAGATATAGACTCGTCTTTTGAAGGTTTCAATGTCGTATCGGTTCGCGAACACCGCTGCAGGAAGTATATTTTATATATACTTATATACTTACTATATTTTGTCACTCTAGTATCGGGCCACTTCGATAGCTGTATCATTTGTGCCCATCAGGTCATCCCAGGTGCCGGTGTTTGGGCACACGTAAGTAAGTGCTCCATAGTTTGTGGAGAGAAACCGAAATGGAAAATATTTTGCGATCTGTCTATCATTTTCTACCTGACCAGATTATGTTTACAACGGCCAACCTGCGTTCTAAGTCTGTTCAAAAATTTCCAAATGGGCCAGGGCTGATCATTGCCAGGTGAAAGTTTCTCTCGCGGGGTGATAAAATTGGGTACAGTGTGGTCTCTCCCTCAAAGTCTTCTTCTGGCTGTCTTACCATCATCATCCAAAGCGCTTACGCTTGACAAAAAACTATGCCGACTTTTTTGAAAATTTTTGGGGAGCTGGGCAATAGTCAAAACCCTTCCTAGAATGAGACTACATTATCTCCTTTGAATATCGTAAGAGGCGACCAAAAGATTAGGCACAGAAAATTCTTCATCATCTTCCATGCTGGTCTGGAAGGAAAGAAAAAAAAATGTACCAGCTGCTTCTTTTCTGCGTAGATCATAAAAAACAGTTGAGGGAATGGGCGTAAATCCGTGTGCCGGGGTTCTCCACTCTTTTGTCTGTAAAGCGAATTTAACTGCGGTTTTTAACTTAACAACAGATAAAGTAATGAAAGAGGAAGGTTTATATTATATAATAAGATGGATAGTTTGTAGAAATAAATACTTTAAAAAATACTATTTAATATTTATTGCACTAGAAATAAATACTTAAAACCTTTTATCATCCTACACCTCATATTATTTTATATGTATTGCACATTAATCTAACGATTATGATACAAAAGGTAACATGTAATGCTAAGCATTGTGTAATAAAATGCATTCCCAAAGATGGTATAGCCAAATTATTTAAACTGTTCCGGCTATTTCTTCTCCATTTTGCAAGGTCTTTGGCATCCTTGGGTGACCATTCATGCTTTATTGCATGTTTGGAGAAGAAAAAGCGGGAAAGCGCACCCCAGGCTCCGAAGCAGCACAGCTGAGGATGCAACCGGGAACGCGCTTAGACGAAGATTGTAAAATAAAATGTAAAATACATGCCCTTGCAAAGCTTGGACGGGTCTCTAGTTACATATAAATAGGCAAACATTTATCACAATACAATAAACGGCCAATTTAAACAAACTATTGGTTGTTCCCTATTTAGTAAGTGGTAATAAATATAAATCTTTTTAGTAATTTTAACACACATTTGTTCTAACTACACACCAAAATACATAAACATTTATTATCTTCTAGAGAAACATTCAACTTGTGTCAATTTACCTAAAACATTTTCCGCGTAATATTCGGCACCACATGTAAGCAATTATAAACATTATAATCACTCGTGTAAGGACCAAAACAGCTTATTTTCGGGAGGCATCAGGTGTTCCCTGGCTTATACGTGACGCAACTTGCGATCAACTCGGGAATCGAGAAAAACTCTCATCTAAAATTAACGGAGTTTGTTTGCTTGTTTTTGGGGAAATTGTAAGTATCGGAGTTTGGCATTTCGGCTTTGGATTAATAGAGCCAAAATTTTACACGGCATGAATCCAGTTTGGCAAGTTAAAGTACTTATTCATAATATTTATAATTTTTGTTGCGCACTCAGCCTTATACTTTTTATTTTTATTTTAAGATAGGATATTTTAAACAATTTTTTTATGAAATTTTGTTCGATAATATGAAACTGCGATGATGTACTGTTAGATTTCTTAAGAAAAATATATATTAAAATCATGGAATAGTTTTCTGGAAAATGAAATTCGAAGTCAAAAAAAAATCGGTATTCTAATAGACGCTCTTGCTGCATGCGTGATTAGGCGTTACAGTTTTGTGCCTAATCTTTCTGTGCGAAATATTAATTAGTAATTGTGAATATTGAGAGTTTTTAATTATTGGACCTAATGACTAATTTGGGAAGTAAATATACGGCAAAAAAACTTTGGGAAATCAAAAATAGGCCATAGTAAATTAGAAATAATAAAAGTGTACGAAAACATTTTGTGCTAAAAGTTTGTGCACCAACCAAAATTACGAGCACAAAAAATTTGGGGAGCCAATAGAGACCCATCTGAATCAATTCAAAAATATCTTTTAATAATAGGATTATCGTTGACGAATTTAAATTGAATTATTAGAATTACGAGATTTAGAATAATGTCAATTTGTAAATTTAGTATGTACCATTCAGTTCAGTTCAGTTCTCAGTTGTGTGCCCACCCAGCCAGCATTTCGCAGCAAGAGCGTAGGAACTGGATCCACCTTGGAGTGAGCGTGACTGCACTTTCGGCAACGGCCCGATATGGGTACTAATCGTCTCCGTTTTACTAGCGCAGCCACGTCAGACCGCGTTAGACCTGTACCAGGCTCGAGGAACCAGGTGAGCACGTATATAGGATATGGAGTGTGTGGGGAGTTGCAGCCTGGGAAATGGGGAAGTGAAGGGAAATTAGAGTCTACCGTATTCCAGCAACAAGTAAACATGAGGTAATAGATACTATACTTGGTGTGTAATATATTATAAGGAAGGGATATAGACTGCGTATTCTGTTCTTCCTGATGCATCTTTCGCAGGGCGGTTTTGGCTGCATCTTGCTCCACAGCGTCAGAGATAGCGTTTGGAATCCTGATTCTTTTGACGCTTTCTTCTTTATCTTTTTGTATATTTTATCGGTCCTGAGGAATCTCCTTTGTTTTTTTTACATATATGCGCACATAGGTATATCCTGTATAATGTATTGATATAAAGTACTTTCCTTAAATACTAATGAAAGGTAGGTGGTAGAAGGTTCGCTGTGGTTGTCTTTTGTTGTTTGACGGGAAAACCTTTGCGATTTCTGAGCTAACGCCTAGTATAGTTTACTGTCGGTGGTAAATTGATTTGTGCTGCGGTCAAGGTATGTTCTTCTGATTCCAAGTCGGTTTCTGAATCTGACTCTAGGGCATTATAAATCTTTTCGGCTTCTTTTTTCATTAAGGTTCTGTTTTCCGCTATTTCTCTCCATTCCATCTTTGTATTATTTGTGTAGTGATGTATGTCGTGATTAAGGGAGTTTTCCCATGTATAAATGGGGCGCATTTTCATTTGGAGCGATTCGTGCTTACTGCTGAGTCCCTCGAAGAAAAATTTGGCGTCGTACGCTTCCTCTTGCTTTCAGATTCTTTTAAGATCGCGGCGGGCTTTTACTACTTTTTGCTGTAATGCTAGATTATGAGGGTATTTTTTATTTTTTGAATAGTGTTTTTTATAGGTTTGCTAGTGAAACTCTACTTTCTTTTGTTTTAGCGATTGGTTTTCGTAGGTATGTGCGGACTCTTTCAAAATTCCATTAAGAGTGTCCCATTCTAATGGGATGTTATTAGTGGGTGTCTTGTTAGAATTCGCAAGGTTCTGTTTTGCTTTTGGCTTTCTGGTAGGCCGTCACGTGGGCTCTCCCTTGTACGAGCTCGTAGTTGAAGTTTTTATGGTTATATTGTATATATTTATTTACTTTGGTGGGTCCCATATGTCTGTTATATCTCCAACACATTACATATCTGCTGAAGCTCTAAAGAGGCAGTTACCGTCACTGACAGTTTTTTCGGACTCCTTTGTTAAGGTTTTTTTCCATTGTGTGCACGTGTGGGTCTAGGGATTGTGTTGTTTTAAGAATATTTATTGTTATCGGCAGTGGCCTGCAGATGTGGAGTTTTCTTAGAATTTATGTATTTTTGCTGCTTAAGATTCGTCGGAAAAGGAGTTTGGTTTGAGTGTAATTATGTGTTAGTAGTTTTACATAGAATGTTTTTAAATGGACTATAGGCCGTGGGTATTGTTTGGCTTAGGTGGGAGGGTAGATTACTTGATAATTTCCGGAGTGATTACTATAACGTGCTTGTTTTTATTTTCCCTTTTTAAATTGGTTACTAAAGTATGTAAAACTGACTTTGAACTAAATTTTCTTATATTATGTAAAACATTTATGTTATATTACAAACGTTTTTGGCGAAAAGTTTTATCCAAAGAAGTGAAGAAAAATTATTTTAGAAGATTAGTATATTAGGTACAATATGTGACATGCTTCTTACCGAGATCATGCAGTTTTCATTTGTAGTGCTAGTTTGTAACAAGTGGGTAACCTACCTACTAAAATTCTATTTTTTTTTTTTGCTTACTTAACTTACTTAGTTAAACCTAACCTAGAAGACCTAAGTACTAGAGTCTAGAACAAAACTTATAATACCTATATGTCCTAATAAGCAAATGATTTATGATTTTAGTCTTTTTAAAACCTATTAAGCTATAATTTTTATCTAGAAATTAACTAAAAATAACTATCTGGATACTAACAAACCTATTATGTTAAAATCTTGTTATCTGTATCATCCTGAACATGGCTGTGACTGATTAGTGTATTGGCTGTAATTATCTAATGAAGGACCCAAGTTGTTTAGAATAGCAACCTAAATTCTGCTGTAACACGTTTGATTTATCTACTTATTATTTATTTTAAGATTATTTACTGACAAACTAATATGAACACCCTTAAATTATATTTAGTAAATTTATTTATTTTGAGTTTGAGATCGGTAGTAGATGATATAAATCCTAGTATATAATTTGAGAAACCTATTGTTATGTTAGTTTTTAGAGTTCCTAGTGTTTGATGTTTGATATAAGTCCTAAGAAAGTCGATAGCGTAATTGACTTTAGATTTCAGTATTGAATACAGGAAACTGTAGTTTAAGTTCTTGAAGTAAATAATTTATTTAGTATGATTAATTTTAGTGATTACGGAATAGTGTTTATGTTATTATGAATTAAATAATATAAGTATTATAGAGATTCATATAATCAAAATTTGCATTATATTTTAAGTTTGTTTCTTAGTTAGATTTGACCTGAAGTATGTTTCGCCTTATAAATATGTAGATATAATTATGTATATAGAAATATATATATATATATTTATAATGATTAGAAGCTCAGCATTATTTTTATATGGCTAAAAGAGGCAGCTCCGCCAGCCGCTACCTCAGTAGGATTCATCCAAATGACTGGGGCATCCTCCCTGCCTTGGGAAATGCCAGCAAATATAGTGCTCAGATATTTGTTATACAAATATATTTAAATTTAATGAGCCTTTACTGGCTAGAGACATAGAAGAGGACGCAAGTAAAGTCTTGCCAAGCGATATCAACCGCATCAGAACCTGTAATTTATACATAGTTCCGGACTGAGCTATGATTTTAATCATTACTTCAAATCGGTTGGTATCTTAAATACTTTAAGAGTATACTACTCAACAATATAAGTAGTCTGTCTTGTCAGTAGTAGTAGTAGTAGGTCAAATCATACAACGTACCTACGATCCGCTACTATTGATGTGTTAGATTTAAACACTATTTACCTAATTTAGTACTTCATTCAATTTCTATTCAATATTCAAATAAATAGAAATTATTATAGTTGGTAAAATATTCGACTTGATCGTAAAATGTATTTTAGTTAGACGAATGGTAAATATAGTATTTATAAAACTTTAGGCTTTATAAATAGGTATAATCAAGAGGTGTTCCTGATTATAATTAAACCTCACAGAGTAGAATTTTGTCAATACGACCCAATTTAATAAATAAATAATACCAATAATTTAGCTTCCGAAAAAACCAAATATTCGCAACCAATATTTTCTTTAATTAGAAGTATTACCTTCTAGGTATTTTGTATGTAGAATTTATCAGTTCCACATGCCTTTTCCATGTATAAAAGAACTGTTTAATATCCTTGATATTAAAATAATATAGTAGAAAATGATCAAAGCAAGATATATAATCTGCTATCTTTATAATAGTTGAATAGGTAAATGGTTAAGTATCTTTACTAAAACCATAGATTAGTCTCCGAAGAAACTAAAAATATAAATATATAATTGTTTCGAACAACTAAGTTCCTCTGAAGAAATAGTATCAATTCAACATGAATTTTCCATGTTTGAAAGATCAAATTATAATAGGTAGGACACTCTTAATCAGAATGCTAAGTTATAAGTTGTAAGACTTAGTTAATTCAGCGGACATAAATCAAACATGTCATGGATTTGCCTTAACTCAAAAGCAGTTCGGATAATTCCAAAATTGTTGGTTTTCTCATATAAATCCTTTTAACCAAGGACACATTCCAAACATGATTCCTACATGTGCTAAGGAACGTATTGATGAAATAAATCTAGATTTTCCCGAACAGGTCTGCATCTCCACAAACGAAGTATGGCCTTATTCTCGTGATTCAACATTGAGATAAAAAGCCAGGGCTTGCTTTGCATCACCCAATATGTGAGACTACATTACCCATCCAGTCAAATCCAAATAAATGATAAAATAATTCAGACTTTTCCGACTTGATTTGCACCATCACAAACGAAGAATATGGCCTTTCTCTTGTGCTTTTGCATAAAGATAATTAGCCAGGGCTTGCTTTGCATCACCCAAAAATTATGACAGTACATTTCTCATCCAGATAAGTCCAAACAAATAATTGAAGAAGTAATTCAGATTTATCCGAATTCATGTCTCAGCATTTCCAAGACAAATCAAATTGTTCCACTGAACAAACTAGAAATTGTTCATAGTTTATGAACATAAATTGGTTAAAGTTATTTAATAATAATTGAAGTTTCGTTCTATTGAACAAATCAATCATATTTCATAGTTAATGAAGATATTTTTGTTAAAGTTATTTTACACTAACTGTTGGCATAGTTAATGTAATTCCTAGTCTAACCTAACGGTCCCTGAATTCCCTAAAGCTAAAGCTATTTGTGTAAATGACTACCCCAACCCCACTAAATGTGTGTGTGTGTGTTGGAATTGATTCCGGTGTAATAATCAATTCTAGTGTACCTAGGTATCGAACAGACTCCGGTGTAAGAGAAAGTTCCCTAAAGCTAAAGCTAAAAGTTTTGAGAGAGTTTCTCTCGCCCTCAGCTATAATTTACCTGCCTACAAATCCTAATTTGAGAATCCTACTCTGGTGTGTGGTGGAATTAGAACTAAACTGTCCTTTTTCCCCTAGCTGCTAACGACTTCGCGGAGTGGCCTGGGTCAGCCGACCTACCTATCGCCCGTCGGTTCCAATCTACAACTCCATAGGGAAGGGGGAGTCTAGACTGGTCTAATACTAACCAAGCTAATTGGATAATTCTAGCAACTAATTCTTGCAGCACTAAAACGGATTCACAACCCATCGACTTTCGGATCGTCGTCTAATTAGGACTGCCAGTTCAGATTGCTAGAACCAGTAGCTAACACAGAATTGTTTTTGAAACAAACCAATCCTGCCAGACCCACTACAAATCTGGAAATTTTACCTAGAATTTCTATTTCTTTAGAGAGCCCTCAGGTTAGCGAGACCAAAGGAAATAGAAATTAACGATGAGTTTGACCATTAAACCCCATAGAGAAACAAAATTCAAAATATTAAAATTCAAATATTATTTACACCAAAATCCTTGACATCAAAAGACGAAATTGAACGACATAGAATCTCTGAAAATTCACTGCCGAGCTCCTCACCTCTTGAAATCAAAACGATTGGCACTGATTTTAAACCAAAACTATTAATTAAACTTATTAAAATTTACTAGGGACAAACTAAATTATTTATTAATAACAAAAATTCAAACAATCTAAGATTTTAATTTCGGAATACATTTTACCATTATATTCCTAATTAAAACCAATCAAGGGACACCGCGAGAAAGATAAAGCGACCTATTTTGTCAAACTCTCGTTTCCCCACACTTTTCTTCAGGACTTCTTCTTTTCTTGAGTTAAAAATATTACGTTGTTTCCGAAGTCTTCAGACGTCCGCGCACCTTGACGATCCAGAATGAATCACCCCACACCTCTCCCGAAATTTACTTTAATAGGAACTCGAACAGTCGTCACACGAAGTGTAGGCGAATCCATTGCAAAGCTGCGACTTGGGTGGAGCAACAATTTATAATGCAGATTTATATATTTTATTTTATTAGTATTTTTTTATATAAATAGACAAATCAAAACTGACTGTGTCAATATTATACTGAGATAAAAGCCTTTAGGTTTATTTCCACTTTATATATATTATATAAATAGGGAAATACTAAAGATACATGGATAAAACAAAGATATTTACCCATTATTTTGACAAAACAATGATATATTAAAATATACTTATATAATAGTTTATTGTGTAGTATGTAAATATAGGAATTAAGGAGTTTATATATAATCTCATATATAACCCTTTATATCATGTACGTTTATACATATCTTGTATGCAAATATTTTATAATTTACTCGTCTTAGTTTATCCAATATTTTATAATTAATTTTAAACCCCATTATCCTTTATTTTCTGATATTTACCTAAGATAAACTTGATTACTTTGCATTAAGTACAAACTTTTGTACTAAAATCTTTCGATTATAATACAACAAATGTTACAATAATAAAATATTTATCTTTATTCTATTTCTCTAAGCAGAAATACTTTCTTCTATTCCAAATCAGGGCGCCACCCTTAGATGCCCCTAAAATACTGCCCTAGCTAAGTCCCAGTGATAAGGAACTGTGACCTACATTTCTCGTGCGCCGGAGTTCGGCTTACGTTTTTCAACCCAACGCTCCGACAGAGCCCTGTCCATTTTCTTTTAACTAATGAAGTAAAATGTCAACCTTGTATGTAATATTTATGTAATAGATTTATATAAGAACATACAAGGTGTTGTATGAAAATAAATAGAATAATTGATTACAATATAACATAATTTCCTTCTTTTATTTTGACAAAGGAAAAATACTAATAAATTCAGTGTAACCTGACCATTACAAACAAATCATCTATAAACTTTATATATAGTTCAAAACATAACGAATATTTGTTTTGTTTTGATTTTTCTTTGCTGAGGATCGAACTCAGACAAACTAGTATTTATCTGTGATCTAGATATAATTAACAGAACATTGTACAAAATTCCTTGTACTTTATTTATTTATTTTAATTTCTCTCTTCATCCTAGCATTCATCATTTCATCAAACATGATCCTTGGGTCCCACGGCCATGGACTCTGTCCATCTCGAAAAGGATAAAGACGTGATAATGATCTCCTATCATTTTCTATACAGAAAATGAACTCAGTTGATATTGGATATTATTTATGATCTTTTACATACATTACAAATATTGGAATTTGATATAAAATCTAGTGAAATGATATATATAATTATATACAAAGAATAGTCTATAAATAAGTACCCAAATTACTGTGAACGATTATAAATTCGTTTCTCATAGTAATAATTAATTCGAAACCTAGCCTAGTCAGACGAATTGTTTGTTTGAGTTTTTTTTATGTTTCAAACGAAATAAGAGTAGTACTCCGTCTCCATTTAAAACAATATTTACGACTTAGAAAGAGACAGACTAAACGTTATGAAATAGGACGGCGCTACGCCCAATTTTTGCCTAGTTGATAAACACTTCCTGAGAGCGATAATACAAAGACTTTTTTGATTCTGATGACGTACAAAGATTCATAGAATCAAATTCCAAGACCTGTTAGTTTCTTTATGTGATTTAAAATATTTGAGAATGAATTTGACGAATGCGAATTTGCGAATCGTCACAAGTTCAAGATTCTTTTATGCGAGACATGATTGTATTTTGTTGCTATATTCAAGTTTGTTTTCTTTATTTTGGTTTCCCTGCGGATTTTGTTAGATTTTTTTTGTTTTACAGCTCGGCTGGTAATCTAGTGTCTTGACTTCGAAACCACAATTTGAAGCTCGTTCAAACAAAAGGGTATTTAGGATCACGGTTGATGACTCTTGTAGTATGTATCTCTCAGATGCTGAATTTAGGATGTTTACTTACTATTACGTCACTCTTGAATTTGATGTCTTAAAGCTAACCAAGTTTTAAACAGGGTATTCGCAGTTTTTGATGACTTAAATAGGCAGCCTATACAAATAATCAAATTATAAATAGATAGATAAATAAATAATTGGAAAGACCTCACCAGATTTCTTCACGGCAGTAAGTAGGTTTTGTTCTAGGTTTTAGGGCGGCCTTGTTGAATGCACAATTTACGCAAACACACTACACTCACAAATTGCACATTTCACTTGAACCGCGTCTGTCCCAGTAATAGCAGAACGTAAGGGGAGCGAGAGGTTTATGATCGCAGACTTTTGATATCCGGTCCCAAAATGGGAGACAATGGGAGACGACCGTTCGGCACCGCAGTCGGCCCAAGACTCCTGTAAATTTAGTATGTACCATTGTACCTAAATTATGACATGTCTATGCGCCGAGCTCAAGCCAGACTTTTTTGTCTTTAAGATAGTCATCGGTTCCATAATAAGTCTTCTCACAAAGATCGGAAGCGGCCTGCATCCAGCGTCTTCCTCTGTCCTTTTTTGACACACTCTACTTAAATAACGTGTTACAAAATATACTGAAATGTAAAATATCCTGAATATACTTAAATGGTAAATTCAGTTCGTAATCCTGAACAACTTTCCCCAAGGTAACATGTATCGAAATATAAAAAGCAATTAAGGTGTTATTAAATTAAGTGGGGTCATATTACGTTAGTACAACTTTTCCTTGATATAACTTTACCTCGTTTTTCCTTCATAATAAAATAAAGCTCGGCAATAGCTCATGACAGGTATGAGGTGTGAAGTGCCTCGTTGCCACTCTAAACACTTTAATAGCGCAAACAAAACCGTAATTCCTGGGACTTTTATGGTAATACTGGCGTTATATATTTAAAACATTACAGGAAAAAGTGTTTGCAGTTTAAAATTTCTTTTTCACTGTTAATTGACGATTGAAATCACTGTGACTTGACGACCTCCATGACGTAGTGTTAACACGCCAGTTCGCCACTCCGGGAGGTTCTGGGTTCGATCCCCAGCCAGGGCAAGTTGGAAAATGGCCTTTTTCAAATTGTCCTGGGTCTTGGGTGTTTATCTGTATATGTATTTATTATAAATTATAGTATTGTTGAGTTAGTATCCCATAACACAAGTTTAAACTTACTTTGGAGCTAGCTCTATCAGTGAGATTTGTCCCTAGGTATATAATAAAAAAATGCGGTTTGGCGAAGAAGTTTGGCTACTGGTTGTGGCTGTGAGGCTCGAGTTCGAAACCCAAAAGATCGATAGCAGGAAACTTTTTTACATTAATTGCTCGCTATGACTGTAAAATAAAGGGTAATGTAATAAAAACTCTGATTGCACATTTGTGCCTCTCTGGGCCTAAAAATTCATTGTGTAGGCTGGATTATAAATCAGTGCAATGTGATTTAAATCCCAATTGAATGGGACTATAGTGGACTCATTATATCCATTTAATGTATGGGGAACCAATATTTTTCGGATCAAAGGATGAGCCTTGGCACACTTGTTCTTTAGGTAGACTTGTGTGGAAAACACCCAGAAGTCAGCGGCTTACAGCCCTCTGGGGGTAGGGGGAGGGGGTAAAACTTTCTTACTCCGCGCGCATTGTAACTCGTCATAACTGCTAATTTAAAGCTACTAGGGCAAGTTTGGTACCGTTTTCAGCTAAATAAAAGATGGCCAATTGATTTCTGAAACAAAAAAGCGGCCAAGTGCGAGTCGGACTCGCCCATTAGGGGTTCCGTACCAGCAAGTAACATTTTACGATTTATGACGTATTAAAAAAAACTACTTACTAGATCTCGTTCAAACCAATTTTCGGTGGAAGTTTGCATAGTAATGTACATCATATATTTTTTAAGGCGTCTCTCAGTAACCTTATGGCATTAAAAGGACCAATTTGCAATCTTCTGCTACATCACTGTTGCAATCTTTTCCATATAAAATAATAGCTTATTCTGTTATTATTATATTATGTTTGTGCCTATGACGACAACTATACGCAACTGTACTGAATTATGTGGAAATTCACTCACCACACAATTTACTCATTACATTTAATTTGAGTGAACAATGTGGAAGCCAATTTGACTGCCTCTGTGGTCCAGTGGTCAAGGCGCCTGCCTTGTGATCCAGAGGTCATGGGTTTAAATCCCACTGGGAAGCATACTTTGTGAAAAGTTGTTTTCAGTCTGGTTAGGATATTGCAGGCTTGAATCACCTCCCCCCCGCCCGGGTTCTCATCTTGTCGCGATGGGGGGGCTCAGTACCTGCGGACTGCCTCATCCGCAGGGAAGCCAAGAGGAACCCATTGCCCGGGTAGAGGCTTAGGCCTCCCCGGGCCCGGAGGAGGCCATTCCTGGTGGGAATGGCCTGGCTGTGAGAGAAGGGGGTTTACTCCCTACTCTCACAGCCGTGGTAGGGGTCGCGGGGGAAGAGGAGTGTCGGTGTGTCGTTGCCGCTCGCCCTATCCTCCGCGACCAAGCGCGGCCGTGGCGCTTGGCACGGCAACGGTGGGGCCGCAGGGGAAGAGGAGTGTCGGTGTTACGTTGCCGCTCTCCCTATCTCCTGCGGCCGGCTTGGTGGGCCCCGGTCACCGTCAGGTGGACTGGGGCAGGGCCTGCTGCAGCAGGCCCTAAATTATGAGGGCTGGTTGGACGGTGGAAACGGGATTCCATCGTCCAACGGACAGCCCTCCGGAGTGGAAGGCAGGCGCGTGTGCGTGTCAGCGCGCCTGTTCTTGTCGGGCCGAGAGGCCAACGCGACGGTTTCTCCGGCCCCTCTGATTCAGCAGAGGGTGCCGTGAGGCCGTTGGCGAGCCGGGGCCGCTGAAATAGCGGCCGGCCGCGCCGGGGCTGTGGAGCAAGAGAAGCACACGGCCCCGGCCGATAGCGGCTGAGAGGTGACACCGCGGAGTTTTTAGTGGTAACACCACATAACCTTACCGGTGTCCCGTAACCGGTAAGGTATCCGAAGGGATTTTCTCCGCGTCAAAAAAAAAAAAAAAAAAAAAAAGGCTTGAATCACCTGATTATCCGAAAAAAAAGATGATTCCGTGCTTCGGAAGGCACGTAAAGCTGTTGGTTCCGAACGCCATCTAGCGTTTGTACCTATCCTAGGATTGGTTTTGGTCTACCCTATGGGTTGCGGAGGTCCGACGACATTCGCTCTGTCTTCAAAAACCAGTAATCTCGTCAAATAACCTAGGTAAGGTAGCGGACCCCGGGCTCTGAAGCGTTACCGCTGACGATGCAACCGGGAATACGTGAGGATGATGATGATGGTGTACATCATATATTTTTCTTAGTTTCATCATTTTCTTATTTTAGAAGTTACAGGGAGGGGGGAGGGGGGTGGACCAACATTTTACCACTTTGAAAGTGTCTCTCGCGCAAACTATTCAGTTAAAAAAAAATATATTAGAAACCTCAATATTATTTTTGAAGACCTATCCATACATACACAACACGTATGGGTTTAATAATATTTTTTTTTTCAGTTCTAAGTATGGGGAATCCCCATTTTTTTTTTATTTTTTATTTTTTTTTTGTATGAAAATCTTAATGCGCTTCACAGAATACATCAGACCAAGTTTCAACAGTATAGTTCTTATTGTTTCGGAAAAAAAGTGGCTGTGACATACGGACGGACAGACAGACAGACATACAGACAGATGAATCTATAAGGGTTCCGTTTTTTGCCATTTGGCTACAACAAATGAGCATTTCCATACAAAAAACTTAAAATTTATTTAAAAATATAAAAAATCTAATTCTAAAATTTTGCTTTAAAAGAATATATTGAAAAAAGCCGCATTTATACAGATTTCAAAAATATAAGTTTTGTTGAAAAATTTATAAAAAATTGTTTAAAAAAAATATTTAACTTAACGCGGGTAGAGAATCCATCGTTATCGAGTCTCTATTCTCTACCTCTTCTACTATCTTCTATGTGGGAAGTCGCCTAGAGCGCCGGGACAGGTCGAGATCCCACACGGTCATTCTCAACTACCACCACTTACTTCCGATGAAGGAAAACATCAAGAGGGATCTTAGACACTAGTTCACTAGTGTGTAAGAACTTTTGTTACTGGATGACAGTCATTAAACTAATTTTGACAAAAACTCGATAAGAAAGAATTTTGCAGTAATAGATGCATCTAGTAACTAGATTGCTAGAGCTTTGACTTCTGTTATTTTTAGGGTACCGTACAAAAAATTAATAAACGGAACCCTTATAGGATCACTCGTGCATCTGTCTGTCAGTCCGTCTGTCACAGCCAATTTGCTCCGAAGCTACTGGACCGAATCAGGTGAAATTTGGTAGGATGGTGTAATCCTATGACCCAAACAAAGTACAAAGTAAATATATTTTTTTAAATAAGGTTATTTTCGGGGGATAAATTAGGAAATTGAAACAATAAGTTTTGCAAACCTTACTGTGTCATATATCAAATGATAGGGCTCGTTATGAGGATCTCAAATATATTTTTGTTATGATTATAAAATAAATAGTTTTGATTTTATTCATGAAAGAAGACGAAAATTGACCATCCCCCCCCCCCCCCCCCCAATCTCCGAAACTACGAAATATAGTTAATTGCTTGTAGATTATAATCTATTACAATTAATTTACATAATAATCTATTACAATTTATTTATAATTATTAAAATTAATTACAGAAAAACCTACAAGAATTCAATCAATTGTACGGAACCCTCTGCACGCGAGTTTAACTCGCACTTGGTCGGTTTTATTTTTTGATAGAAATAATATCTACTTTAATTCAGGTGACTTTTTAACTTTTAACTATAATTGTAATACTAAACTACTTTTAAAAAAAAAAACTGAAAATTAAAAAATCTTCCTCCCATAAAAAATCCGTTTGGCTGAGTGCTGTTTGTATGGGAAAGCAAATTTTAATTTTTCGATTTAATTTGTTTATAATTGGAAAGTAAGTAGTATAGTTTAGTGGATTTAAATTGCTTAAACAGTTTGGCTTGTTGTTGAAAATATCATGTTGTATTCACCGTAACGTTTTCTATAAAAGTACTAAGTTCTTTCCAATGCAATTTCCAATGTACTGATTTAAATTGAAAGTAATTCAATGTGTTCAATATATACTACCACTTGCTTTGAACACTTAAAGCAAGTGGTAGAATTTATTGAACACTTTACTATTCCCTAATGCCCCATTAGTGGCTAAGTGCATCGTTAGTGCATGCCGATTACAAACATGTAACTACGAGTATTTAACTTAAACTTGTGTTACAGCTACCTGGCGCCCGCGACTTAGGACTGCGCGAAATTTAATTTTATTGCACAAATTTATTTGACAAATTGTAAAATACATTAGAATAGTATGGAAACTTTAACGGAATAGAATCGTTTATTTTACCCGTGTGGTTCCGGGTTAGAATAGGATCACTCCATCTCTTCCTGTGGATGTCGTAAGAGGCGACTAAAGGACTAAGGACTTAGCACAGACATCTCGTGCTAGAATTGCATTCCCAAGGAGGGTTAACGTCGGGCGGCGGCCGGTTGTAAAACTTTTCATACAAATACATTCCCAAAGAGGGTTGACATCAGGCAGGCGGTCGGTCGTAAAACAATAGCCATTGAAACTGTTCCGGCTATTTTTTGTCCATTTTGCAAGGTCTTTGGAGTCCTTGGGTGACCATTGACATGCATGTTTTATTTGGAGAAGAAAAAGCGGGAAAGCGCACCCCGGGCTCCGAAGCAGCTCAGCTGAGGATGCGACCGGGATCGCGCTTAGACGAAGAGAGAAGGAAAATCGTTTATTTTATCAAGTAGCTACATGACTTATTTTGTTAGACTTAAAGTAACATTAATCTATCCGTTTAAATTAACATTTAAATGTATAAAGTTCAATTGATTAGCTTCACCTAGTTAACATACCGGCATTCGAGCCTTCTTGCGATCATCTTCAGATGCTGCTTTAAAAAATTACATTATATTTTTTAAGATACACAAAATATTTTTATAACTACACAATCTGTGTGATTTGTCCGTATTAATTTATTCATTATGTATGTAACATAAAAACGTTAACATATTTCTCAATACAAATATTTTAAAGTTTGTTTTGCGTTTTGTTGTATATTATTACTTTGACTTATAAAGACACTGTCGTCAATACGTCAACGTGTAATCACGTTTTGCCACAAATAATCTATATTCCATAAATACGTCGCAACTTTATTATTATAAATAATAAATTACGACATTTACTATCTATATATTTGTAAATACATATTAGTTACGTTAGTGATTCTTCGGAAACAAGTTCGAATAGCACTCCGGGTGCCGTTTGCAAAGACTTACACGCATGGTGGGACGTTACAGCCAGACTGATGTATGGAAACTTGTATGACATACGAGCCGTAAGGCTCGACAAATACAATGTATGTGTCGAGCTTTACGGCTCGTCCCGTCGAGTTGCGTAGACACGCAACGTGCTCGTGATACGGCTTCACACAGACGAGTGAAGGTATGTTGCGATTAATTTTCTATGCTGTGGAGCTATTTATTAATTTTAAGATTTTGATATGTTACGGCGCATTTACGTCACTATTAGGATGTGGTACAGTCAACTAACGTGTTCGAAGGTTATTGAAAAAGGAGGAAAAGTTTGGACGAATTCATACATTATCCTACATCATATAAACGGTTTTTGGCTGAATCAAGATGTTGTCCGCGCGAAATTGTTAAGTTTACTAGTGTGTGACATGGAGGTATCAATGGCAAACACTCCATTATCTCTGCCAAAAATCGTGCCTATGTTTGAGTTTGCACACAATGACACTGACAAGAGCTTGAATCCTAAATGTAGAGGTAAGTAGTAGTAACTATCATTTACTCTACATTGCACCTTTCCCTAAAGTCTCATGACTCACTAAGTGCATCATTAGTGTTTAAGTTACAGTGTTGAACACCACTCTACACGGAGGTAGAAGTGAACAAATTGAACACATTAAGTAAGAACTTGGACCGTTTATATATCTCTAAAAACACGCTTCACAAGTTAGATAGATGAACAGTTTATTTGTTTTCTGCAACAATCTACTTACCCAGTTATGGGTTATGTAAACAAAAAATATTTTTTTTTACAAAATAAAAAACAATCATTTTCGTTGAGTTTGTCATCATGTCTTCACCAATTAACATACGAGTACATACATACATACATACTATCACGCCTGTTTCCCACAGGGGTAGGCAAAGACTATGGACCTCCACTTGCTACGATCCTGAAATACCTTTCGAAATTAATACGGAACCAATTATATAGTATGTATTAGTAAATGCTTACAAATAAATAAATAAATAATCATCTAAATCGGTTCACAATTGGCGAAGACATACCGTAAAATAAATACAACAAATAAACGGGCAAGTGCGAGTCGGACTCGTACATGAAGGGTTCCGTACCACCGTACAATGTTTCAAAACGCTGAAGAAACACGTTTCTTGTATGACGACCCCCTTTAATTTTTAACTATTTTTTATTTTTAGTATTTGTTGTTATAGCGGCCACAGTAATACATATAATCGGTGAAAAATTCAAGTGTCTAGCCATTACGGTACAAGAGATAGAGCCCTGTGATAGACGGACAGACAGACAGACGGACAGACAGACGGACAGACGAACAGACAGCGGAGTCACAGTAATAGGGTCCCGTTTGCACCCTTTGGGTACGGAACCCTAAAAATACAGACGAATTAAAAATCGTCTCGTTTGTTTAAAAGTCGATTAAAAATAAGATAAAAACTTCAAACTAGGAAATTCTGCTTACAGCAAAATAGCTCAAATATAGCCAAGCTGTTTTGCAGTCTTGACAGTGGCATGCCATTAGCGTCAACTGCATCGTTAGTGGAGAACCCGAACAAATTGCATTGACGAATCAACTCAAATTATTAAAAAAATCTGCTTTTTTACTTCCATGCTGAGAACTTAATTTTAAAATAAATTATATATAAAAACGAGTTTATAAAAGCCCTTTTATTATCAGAAGCTCAACCGGTAGGCTCTCGCTCGGGTGCATTTTTCTTTTCTCCCAGACGCTGATTTGGGAAAAAATGCAAAAGAAAAAAGCTTTGAATGTACCAGCTGCTTCTATTTCCATGTAGATTGTTAAATTTGATCAAATGATCGATCGAGGGAAAGGGTCAAAATTGATGCGGCACTATTTTGGTTCCATTTTTCCACCTTCTCACTCATGTCGTTATGAGACATACCAGCCACAGGTTAGCAAAAAAGTTGTATTTTTTACTTGCCCTGCTTAGAGCCGCTACACCCGAAATTCACTGTTTGTTCCATTATGTGTAAAGACGTGATAGTGTACGTTTATGTTTATGTATATTTATGTATTAATGTTTATTAGAAATGTAACATTTTTCTTTCTTTAATCAGTTTGTTAGCAAAAAATTCAAAGACAAAAATACCAACAATTAAATAATGCCCAACAGTTAGGAACGAAGGAGGCATGGCGATATTAGCCCAAAGCACGATTTTTTCTTTCATTAAGTTGACAGCAAAATTAACGGGCGGCCATCGGTCTAAACAAACATTATAATATAAGGGAGTGTTGGACGTTAGCCGCTGGAAGCTAGTAGTTAATGTATTTTGGAAACACACGGGAGTTTAACATGGACGTACCCGCTCGTTTTTTAAAACTAACAGTTAAGTAAACGTCGGTCTAAACAAATATTATAATATAAAGGAGTGTTGTACGTTAGCCGCTGAAAGCTAGTAGTAAATGTATTTTGAAAACACACGGGAGTTTAACTTCGTCAAAGTTAAACTCCCGTGTGTTACCGCTTGTTTTTTTAAAATTAATAGTTAAGTAAACGTCGGTCTTAACAAATATTATTATATAAAGAAGTGTTGTAAGTTAGCCGCTGAAAGCTAGTTGTTGTATTTTGGAAACATATAGAAGTTTAAGATGGACGTGCCAACTCGTTAGTTAAAACTAACAGTAAACGTTAGTCTAAACAAACATAAAAATAAGGGAGTATTTTACGTTCACTGCTGAAAGCTAGTAGTTATTGTGTTTTGGAAACACACGGGAGTTTTACAGAGGCGTGTCCGCGCGTTTGTTAAAACTAACAGTAAACATGAGTCTAAACTACCACTATAATTTATGGGAGTGATTTACGTCAGGCGCTGAAAGCGAGAGTTCATATATTTTGGTAACATACGGGAGTTTTATATGGACGTGCCTGTCCTTTCACTCCGACCAACTAAACCGATCAACTAGTTGTGCAGAATGGAACTCAATAAAGTGTTTTTTTTTTCCGTTTTGTTAAAATTAACACGTAATACGTACGTATATGTCGGCTGAAACAAACATTATAATAAATCAGGCTGCTGAAAGGTAGAAATCAATGTATTTTGGAAACATACTGTTGAGTTCAATACGAATGTAATATTAAGAGTAAACAATTATGAAGCTTGGTTAAATCTTTGCTTCGTTGCTATTTTGATAAAAAACTGTATGTGTGTGAAATCAGCTTATAAATAATAGATACTTAACGCCAGTCTTATATTGGTTTTCATTAAATAATAATAAATAAAATTGTAAATAAATACTGGATAGTCATTGTCCCGATAGTCGTATCGGCGAACGGTCTTATAGCGAAGAGTCTTGACTATCATCTTAAGACTCTCTCGCTAGATAGCTGGGTCAAGGGTCAGATTCAGAAGGCAGTACAGTACTCCTGGACACGGCACGCATTGTCAGGAGGTTCCTCTCTCTGTGGCCCAAACCGCCGGTAGCTTGGGTCTTGCCCCGCTGCCAGCGGACAGCTAGGTTAGGTTTTTGTAAATGTTTTTATTTTGTAGTATGTTTTATATTTTACTTTTTATAAATATTTTATAAAAACCTAATCTAAGATAAAATGAATAAAAAGAATAAAATAAATAGTTAAGGACAAATCACAAAGATTGGGCTAGCCTTAAAGGAAGTTTCAACTTGTGTTATAGGAAAACTCAACGATTCTATATTTTATTTTATATACATATGTGCATACGTCTAGATAAAGATCCAAAACAATTTAAAAAGGCCATTTTTCAACTTGCTCTGGCTCATGATCGAACCCAGAACCTCCGAGTGACAGACTAGCGTGTTAACCAATACATCACGGGGATCGTCAATAAAGAATAATTGTACATTTATGTCATTTATGTGACAAGAGTATTTATTTATTTTATTTATTTCCTTACAATAAGGATATATACCAGATTACGAGGACATAAACCAGATTGGGTTTTTTCGAACATTGGATACCGTTCTCGGTCATTTAAATTTATCTATTTAATTATTAAAACAAAGTTACAATTACTAAATAAGCTAGAACGTTTAACTAATACAAGTCAATACCTAAACATTTATTGTCATGCAACTTTTAAATAAAACGAATCCAATCAGCAACATTAGAGGTATACCTACAGAGGTTGTATAAAGATACGATAGTAGGCTCTGCAAGTGACGCTGGCAGCGCGCCAGATCATGGCGTCTTAGGTACATACCTATTAAAAAATGAAGACACGATCCTTATTAACCGGTCCTTATATATCGTTGATTCTGTAGCTTTATTTACAACTATTTTGCTGTAGTATCGAATTAGAATGTAGTTTTTTAAACGCAAAGTTGGGGTTTGAATATTATGTTGTATGTTTTCTTATAGAATCGTTATGAACTTTCAAAATCTCGAAAACTCATTCGACCATGTTTGAAATTAATTTATTTATTGATCTCAACTGCTTTTCAAGATTTACCCGTAAGTTAAAAATAAATCAAGTATAACTACAGAAAGAACTTTTTTCACTTCGCTCGCTCTATAACAAATTACACTCCCGTGTGTCTCACCCATTCATTAGTGATTAACGATGTCGATATATCCGCCGCGTTCACGCGTCAATTGCCAGTATATACTAAACGATGTTTATAATGGAGACCCATTCAATGTGTTGACGAAGAGGTCAAATCGAGTGTTTTAGTCATATTTACGACCGACCATCAGTTACGGCATGGACGAACAACAACACAACGACTGACAATCGTAATTCGAATTTTAGTTTTTTTGCTAGATGGAACTACTAGTTCGAAAGAAGCTAGTTTTGTAGTAGTGCCCTTTCGGAAAGATGGCAGTAGTGTTCCTATAAGTATTCATTTTCTACGAACAAAAAAGTGCCATCTCTGATTTTTCGTGGATACCGTAAGCCCATACAAAGGATGCTAGGTACTTACCTAGCATCCTTTGTATGATAAACTTCCCCCCTTTTTTCCCTCCAATCCCCCCTTTTGTATTTTTTCTTGCACCATCTTGTTTAGAATGAAGTTGTGTTTCTCTCATAATCCGTCAATATATAACGCTACAGCAAAGTCCCCCTTTTTCCTTCCTATTTCTCCCCCTATAAAAAATTGCAATCAAAAAAACAAATTAAATAAATCAAGGAATATGTGTGCCAATTTTCGTCAAAATCAGTTAAAATGCGATCTGTACTGTAGGCGAGAATAACAAAAAGCATTTTTGCCACTCTCGAAACTGAGACGGTCGGACTCGGTCAAAAAACAGATTAGAACACATTCAGTCTTATTAAAAAAAGCACGAACTGTTTTTAATACTTGGTCTAAAATATAATGCGCAAAAAAAAAAGACTTCCCGCAGTATGTCACCTTCTCTTTCCTTACTGTAAATTTCATAACGGTGAATAATGGTTTCATCCAAGTCATAAACTAAGTCTCCATTTTAAAATAAGACGGATTATGATCACAGTTTTACAAGGAAGCTGGCAACTGCTGCCCATTAACAACTTCGAAGAGTAGAAATTTAATTGGCTTCCATTATCCCCTATGAGCTGCCAGATAGTTTGGAAATATTAATGGCGTTATAAGGACACCATTGCAATAGTTTAATGGGAACTCGTGCCAAAATTATTACAGCAAATAAGGGTTAAACTTTAAATAGAATTGGTATTACTGAGTGAAGAAATTGCTTAGTAGTAAGGACACTAATAGCCTGTATAATCCCCTAGTTTCCAACGTTGAGGTGAGAGCACGAGAATAAAATGAATAGCTGCGCTGCTTACCGCTTTTTCTTATCCTAACACATGTCAATAGTTACCCAAGGATGTGGAGGTCAATGCGAAATCAATTAAGTAAATGTTTAATTATGGTGAAATATTTAATTTCATTAACAGAAATAGTATATTCACTACCTAATCGTCCAAAATTTGCTTCTATCAGCACCACCTGTAGGTTCGTTACTTAAAGCTAAGTTTACGCCGCTTCCTAGGCGCAAGTGCAGAAGAAGCGGCAACAAACTGCACTGCACGTTTTCTCCAAAGACGTCAACGATTCCATCATCAAATCTTCACCTGGTGATCAATGAGACGAATTTGCATGTATACCCTTTCTAATAAAAAAATAATTTTCTATATCGGTTGAAAACATTGACATAAATAGAATATAGAGACCAGCTATCTCAAACATTGGCCCCTGTACAATTTTTTAGTATAAGGCGGCGTAAATTTTATCATACGTATTTCATACAATGAAATCTGGTTATTTACCGATGGAAAGTTATTTCTTTACACTTTGCCGTATTCCTTGAATTATTCTTACAGTATTATATTAGGTCCTTACATATTAGGTCCTTACTTATGAAATTGCCGATTTTCAATACTGGCAACTTTAAAATCAAATATCTTGCGTTTCATTAGGAATTCCAAATTCAAATTTATTTCGAATCTGAAAATCGGCAATTTCGTATAATAATACACACTAAGGCATTTTAAATTATGTTTCGCATGGTTTTGTATGGTTTTCGCTTATAAACTTTTAAAAGTACTTACGTAGAGCTAGTAAGCGTCTAACTGAAGTTTATGGAGTTGTCTCCTGTAGTTTTACATAATAGCTCTTTGGTAATAACATTATGAAATATATATATGTACGAGTACATTCGAATTGATAAGATCCTCCTTCTCTGAAGTCGCTAAAAAGACATCTACTTGTGGATATTCAGCAAATAATAAAGTACAAACTCAAATAATTCCCGAAAATCCCATTTAATCTGGCCAACCCAAAGGATTTGACGAAAGTATTTCCAATGAAAAGACCTTTTTGTACGAACACCAGCAAAAGTCGATTGTAGCAGAATAAGAAGGAAAACGGAGATAATTTGTGAAACTTTTGTGGTCTTACGTATTGCGGCAGTTATTCGATGAATTGAATAAAGAAATATCGTGGCTTTTCCAGATAAAGTGACCAATTCGTAAAGGGAAATGTTTGTAGAGGTTAAAAAGTTAAAAAAATATGTATACAAACATTTTTTTTTTTACTTTTTTCCTTGTTAATACTATTGTAGACACACGAAATAATAAACGCTTACTTAGCGTATTGTGTCCCTACACTATTACACTATCACGTCGTCTTTATCCCTAATGGGGTAGACAAAGCATTTTGGGTTTAGCGGCTCTAAGCAGAAACAGCCATAAGCCAGAAGACTTAAAGGCCACATTTAGCTTGATGTGGCCTTTAAGTTACCGGACTATGTCACACCTCCGCTCCTGCTCATCTTGCCCCACCAGCTGCACTAAGCGTGACCTATGTGAGGCTACAGACAAGGATGTGAAAGAGGCAACCTTCTAGAAGGATTTTTTTAAATTACATTTTGAGCTTTCAACGCGAGAAGAAGAAGCTTGATGGTGGGCGAGAAGAAGGAAAAAGGAATCAAAATAGTGATGGGTTGCTAGCCGCAATGTGCAATGTAACCAGCAACATTTTTTGTAATGTTTTTTACACATATATGCAATTGTCCACCGTCACGTAAAAATGGCATTAGAGTATTATGACCCCAAAGTTCTAACTACTCCGGTTGGGATAAAAATGTAATCAGTAAGAGTATGAATACGAGTATTAAAATGTTGCAAGTAAAAGCTTGTAAATACACGTCCAGTCGTCTACTCGTAGCATACTAGACATAAAGAACAATTTACGAGTCTGATCCCTTTCAGACAATTTTTCACACAAAATAAAATAGAAAAGCCATTAAACTCGGTCTGGCTGATCCTCAGACCGTAATGTTCATCTACAGTTAGGCACAGACAGGCTAAACAAAAAGCATTATTAAGGCTGTATTGGATTTTGAAATATTTAAAACGTAACTTTTATGTAGACTGGGCAAGTAAATAATAATATAAAATTAAATAAACTGGACTAACTTTATTTATCTATAAACAGATAATGTGTTGCGGCTCAAAGTAATTAAATACGAAATATATACCAAATATATACTTACATATATTTTTATATATACTTATATTATATATACTATAAGTACTTATATTTTTTATCCTTCAATTATTTTTTGCTAGCTTCCCACTGCTGGAAAAAGGCTTCCCCTATGACTTTTCAGACGTCGAAAAAATTACCAGGGTCCTATCTATTTATCAAACAATTCCTGTCTCAATATTGACATTATGAAAATTAATACACAATTTAATAAAATACATAATTAAGTACAAATGTAAATAAAACCAAACATTTCGTGTAATAAAAATATTCTTATTGAAGGTAAATGTTTAAAGAATTTAAGTAAAATAAGATCATAAAAATAACTTTTCTCTAAGAACTTCTTTCAACAATGATTCATAGCCTAAATAGCTAAATTACTCTTTACTTTCCTTGCATATTCTACTCGGCCATTGTGAATCTACATTTTACATAATTTATACGCCATTGATGAATTTTTTCACCGAATATTTTTTAAGTTGATTCGTAATCCTTTCAATGAAAAATAAATGGGCGTTGTAAATGGAACATGAAAATTCTTTTGAAAATATAATCCCACCAAAAACATAAATGTGAAAATAGGAGCCAAGTTCGGATATTGATCTGACACACGAATTGAGATCTAAATGGCTGCCAAATTCTGTAGAGAATCCTTAATTTATGTAAAAGAATTTCAACATTTGACCTGACTAGTTAAGCAACCCCGAGCGTGGCTCTCACGGGGATGGGTGACCACAAGTGCAATAAAATTTTCTCGAACTCCTTCGTGCTTTGGAAGGCTCTTTTATCTGCTAGTTCCGGATGCAATCATTGTATAGCAGACGGCAAGCTATGTTAGATGCCTTTAGGCAGAATAAAATTTGACATCAGTTGTTGGCCACACACAATATACCCAAAACGGTAGCTAAAGTATAAATCAATATGATTCATATCGGGTTTTATGGCCTTGTGGCTTCCAGCCTAAAATAGAACCATTCCATCTCTTTCTGAGGAGCATGGAGGTGCTACAAATACATTCCCAAGGAGGGTTGACGTAAGGCAGGCCGGTCGTAAAACGCTATCGTTTAAACTGTTTCTGCAATTTTTCTTGACTTGACATGGCCCTCGGCATCTTTGGTCCATCCATTGTCATTCATATTATATTTGGAGAAGAAAAAGCGGCAAAGCGTACCTCGGGCTCCGAAGCAGCACAGCTGAGGATGCAACCGGGAACGCACTAAAATGAAGAACCGATTCTAGTCGCAATGAAATATATATTCTGTGAAAAAATAATAACTACAAAGCGTCGTAAATGGCTGACGATAGTTACACAATATGTAGCTAGGTAAACAGGTCGCAAAGTGTAGCCAATATTGAATAGAAAACTCAGGTAGTCGGAGTGTAAAATGTGTTTCTAATGGCCCCAGTTGAAACCTTTTACATTTCAAGCACTCGTTCGAGGTTAACAGCTCGGAGTGAATTCTTGTAAGATTGCCTCAATCCTTGTGTTGGTCTGTCTAAGAAGATTTAGAGCGAATCGAATGGTAGAAAAATACATGATATTTCTTTTCTTTTAACATTTGATGGTATTACTTAAATTGTTGATTTAGTCATAATTTTCTCGGCCCGGCTTTGCACGAGTATGTGCTATACATATAAACCTTTATTTTGAAACATCCATCTATAGTGGTGAAAACTGCATAATTAACCGTTACATAGTTTACAAGACCTAAGCGCTCATAAATACATATGTTTGTACGCTTATAACTTTTACACTACATCGCTTCACTCAACGTACGTACATAATATACATATGTAAGTGGAGTTTTTGGCGGGAACTCAAGTGGTTCGGTTGGGGTTTACTTTAAAATATTTAGCAAATTAATTTTAGTGGACTTTAAAATATGAATACGTATACATTACATAGAAAACCAATCCCTCCTGGCAGCACCCGTTCACGAGTTGGCGCATGGATCAGCCATCGTTGGTCTCAACCATATTAGACCATCCAGCAACCGACCCACGACGTCAAACGAGATCGCTGCGCGATACAAATTTTATCAGGGTTTATCAACGGTGCTATGATAATGCTACGGTGGCAATGTAACTAATTAACACACTCTATAACAAGAACTATTAATTTATTATTTACAAGTTTCGGTACAAAAGCCCCAATTTAATCCCTATTCACAACTATTCACCTGAAATTAATCGAGGTGCCTTCGCCCAATTCAATCTCAGCAAATACAAAAGTTGTGTCGATATTCCGGAAACTCATCATAACTTATTAGAGGAACAACATTGCCGTTACTTACTGAATACGCGGCAACCTACTTCCATAACCTGAGTCATAAATTGAAGCGGATTAGATAACATGATTATATTTAAAACGGTTTACATACATACATACACTATCACGACTTTATCCCTAACGGGGTAGACAGAGCCAAAGGCGGTAAAGCCCAGGCCACTTTTAGCGTAATGGTGGGCATGAAGGTGGAAAAGGGAAATCATAATAGTGATGGGTTGCTAACCTCATCGCCTATTGATATGATTCAGATTCTCGCCCATTCCCTCGATCGGCTTTTACGATCTGTACGGGAAGAGCAGCTGGTACATTCTATGTTTTTCTTTTCTCCCAGACCAGCAAAGAAGATTAAAACGGTTTACTCACCTCTATTTGTATATCTTACACGCTGGTCTGGGAGAAAAGAGCAGCATGCAACCGGGAAACCGCTAAGATGAAGAAGAAGATTAATTCACAGAAAGGTCTTCTTTCTTACTGAGTGTGTGTGTGAATAGCTAACACTGGTGTCATATGACTAGTGAAAAAAGCACTAGTGAACTCATTATCATCATCCTCCCGTATTCCCGGTTGCATCCTCAGCGGTAAGGCTTCAGAGCCCGGGGTCTGCTATCTAACCTAGGTGGTTTGACGAGGATACTGGTTTTGATTTGACACACAACGACTGCTGACTGACCTCGCAACTAAAAGGGTAGATCAAAACAAATTCTATTATAGGTTTAAATAAACGCTAGATGGCGTTCGGGACCCACAGCTTGACAACGCAGGGTGGTAAGAGGTGCCAGAGCAAAATAGCTTGCTCTTTAATATTAAAATTTTTTTTTTTATTACTTATATCACAAGTACACCAATAGTATTCCAAAAGTAGTCCAAAAATCGCTTCCTCCTTTAACTCGACACGCTACAACCTGATTTTTTTGCAATAATACTTGGGCAAAGTTCTTTCGGTCTGGGATTCGCAAAGTTGTTGGAGGCTAACACCTTTATTCCGTGTCCAGAACAGAAAGTTCTGGAAAAATTACTTCCAGGTGAATACGTATACAGAACTTACTTATTAACACTATCACGTCATAATCTCTAACGGTGTAGATAGTGCCTAAGGCCGTAAGACCCAAAGACCACTCTCTTGAAACTACGTCAAGCGGACGTCCTTGACGGGTTCAGTCCGTCTCTGTCATAAACCTTACGTGCGAGTTTTTTGCGGGAAGTCAAGGGGTTCAGTTGGGGTTTTCTTTAAATTATTTAGCAAATTAATTTTACTGGACTTTATAATATGAAATTGGTGTTGTTTGGTGTTATAAATGCTCATGCTCATGAACAATATGTAAAATAGTTAAAGTGGACAGTCATATCATAGTACGGCTGTAGTGATATTTGTTTTGCGGATTGTGTGTTCGGGCGTTGTCCGCCACTCAATCGGCTATGAAATCCAGTTGACTCGTATAGATTTTTCGAAGCATTTAATGGCCTACACCAACCTTTGATGGTAACTTATTATCAACAAAGAATTTCCCAGGTTTTATAAACTTGGCTTAATACGCAGTAGCGTATTTAGCCAGGAACAAGTTAATAAACGACAATCAAGCCATTAAAAAAAAGACACACGTGACCCACGATGGTTTCAGCTATCTCTATAGCACGTAGGGTTTGTGACAGAGATGGACTGAACCCATTTGGGGCGTCCGCTTGACGTAGTTTCAAGCCTTAATAGCTTAGTACATCCTCTTTTATTTAAAAAGTATTTTTAGTTTATTATAGTTATTATATTATAGAGTTGATTGTACGAATGACATTTGACATACAGAAGTTGTCGAATGTACAAGATAGAAAATTAGATATAATATAATAATTTATTTATTTAATTAATTTAGATAATTTAGAGACGATGGGTCCATGGGGCGCAGAAGCAAAATCCTTTGTGACTGAGATTTCAACGCGTCTCCGCGATGTTACGGGCGATCCGAGAGCTGGCAGCTACTTTGCACAAAGGATTTCTATCGCGGTGCAGAGGGGTAATGCTGCCAGCCTTTTGGGTACCCTGCCTCACGGCGAGGCGTTGGAGTCTCTCTTTTATTTGTAATTTTTATTTTATTTTATTTTATTAATTTGTTATGTGACCTATGTATTGACTTTTTTATAATTAAACTAGCTGACCCGGCAGACTTCGTACTGCCAAATATAGCCTGTCAAAATGATTTGTAATGTGTCATTTTTTGTTCCTACATATTTTATAGTCGGGGCAAAAAATTCTCCTGCACAGAACCGTCACCCTGGTGATAGGGCGTTGTGAATAAGAAATATAATTAAATAAAACTTATATAAGTATTTAAAAATAAGTAATCTCTTTATTGTTAATCATATAAATCATAATTATTAACAAAAATCAGTTTTTCTTTTTTGTTTATCTGTGCTCCAATGCACACTTTTTTGATAGATATGATTGAATTTGAACTTTGTACAGAGGTAATAAACTGCAAATTGACTCTTTGACGTTAGGAACATACCTACATTGTTTAAACAATAGTGACTGCTTGTAATTCAATATGAACTTTGTACAATAGCAATAAAGCTCGTTTTAGTTAGAAAACGTTTGTATGGGAAAAAGAAAAGGGCTGTTTTTAGGGTTTTTCCGGCAATTATTCGAATTTTTCTCGCCGTAAAAACCATCTTTGAATTTCAACGAACATTTTAAAAAAAGAATTGGCCAAATTGGTCCAGGCGTTGATAAGTTATGCGCTTACCAACACATTTTGCGATTCATTTTTATATTATTTGATTGAATTATAAGAATCACGAAATTTAAAATGATGTCAATTTGTTAGATAGAATATGTAATATATTAATATGGTCAGTGAAGTTCAGTATATAATTTTATTTAAACATACGGATCAATAGCATTAAATATTTTTTCTCTATTTTATTTAATCTGAGGTTTCTCTATTTACAGGTAAGTTGTAATGTCAAATATAAAACGTTATATCTTTATAATAAAATAATCGTTATTTAAAGAGCGACACAAGCTTTTATTTTAAAAACCCTAAAATATTTTGCAAAATTGTATACAACGTGGAAGGGACATACCTACCCGTAATAAATCGAACCACGGGTTATACTAGATCACTAAAGTATTAATTTAAAATAACAGTCGAACAACAAAAAGAGTTTTGACATTTCCATACAAATCGCTCGGGCAGCTGCACTCTTTTGTATGGAAAGGCCAAATTTTTTTTTTGTTATTTGGCTGGTTTTTTAATTTCATCATACTAAAATGATCTAGTACAGACCGTGGTTCGGTTTATTTCGGGTATGTTCCTTCCACTCTGTATAATATTAAGTTTTCTATGTAAATTATAATAGTTTTTGGTCTTCCAAATAAAATAAAACAAAAATAAAATATATTAAAAGTTTATTTTCTCCCAAATCAGCATGGAGATGTCATAAGCCGTGTCATAAGCTGGAATATTCTAGGTATTCTTAAATATATGTATGCAAAGCCGAAGCAAATCACTAGTCATATTCCACAGATCTGTATTGGTCTGAGCCACATACATTAGAATCTAGAATACTATACAATAGTATTCTAGATGTATATTCTAATCCACATACATAATACACAACACAGACACGCGTCCTTCACATGCATCAACCCCTTAACGCGACTGACAAAGCGATCCTATTTCGTGGAATTGAGGAGAATTTTATTGTCTAAGCGGCTAGAATTCTAATAGGCGGTTTGCCAGTCCTGGCGGCAGAGGAGACATATAAATAGAGGCTACAAACTTTAATACCTACCAACAAAATATAAGGTTGTTAAACTTAAACACCGTGCCATCTGCTTGCTTTGTATTATTTACCTTCCTAGAAAATCGATTGCATTCAATACTTGAGGAATCACGTTTATTAATTAGTTTAAATAACTGCCATTAGGTTTAAATACTATATATAGCGATACATAAATTTTTATTCTCTCTGTTTCAACGCGCATCAGCCCTAAGCAGTAACAAATAAATATATACATACATCCAGTACTCCCTCTTTCTCTTGGTCACCCATTTTATTAAAGGTCTAACAATATATATATATATATATATATACAACTGTTGTTTAAGATACTGCAAAGTTGTTCTGAAGAACTTCTTTATCTTAGCGTGTCTCTGGTTGCATCAGGGTTGCTAGGGTAACGCTTTCCCGCTTTATTTTCTATGAATATAAGAAGGCCTTGCAAAATCGAGAACATAATAGTGAAATATCAGTTAGTACAGCTTATTTATTTAATTATATATTAAGCTTTCTTTCTCTCTCTCCCTCGGCAACATTCAGACAAATCAATGATTTTATGTGCCTTTCGGAATATTTTTTTGAAAAATATTTTTTTTCGTGCCAGCTTTTATTGTAAGGCCTAAGAACTTATCAAAACAAATGTAATAGACCCAAATTCGATGGGGTTGCGTCGTTTTATTACAATCCTATAGGCACCTTCCGGCTGCATCATCAGATCAGCCTCTTGTCATAATAATATTTAATTTTTTATCTGATTTACTCAATCTAAATCTAAATCTCAATCTGAAAATGGTAAGTTGCCCAAAAACTTGCAAGATTTAAACCGAAAATCAAAAACCAACGAACAGGGCAAGCTAAATAATAGCTTGTAACAAAACGAATCACTCGCACAAAAATGCGAATACTTAAATGAACGCGTCTGTATGAATGAGTGACATTAATGAAATGACAATGAGTGACATGAAAAGATTTTGTGAGTATTTTCCAGTACAAGTAAAACATTTTGCTGGGGGTTAAAACGCCACTCTGTTTGTATAATGCATACTCTTGCCAAGCTATATTGCTGAAGCTGAAGCTTTATAAGTAAATTTTAAGTTTACTGCAACTGATGAGGTTCGATAGACTCGATAGAGTCGAGTGGTTCCCTGCAGAGTAGAATAGGACCACTCCAAGCCTTCCCGTGGATGTCATAGAAGGCGACTTAGGAAACAGAAGCTACACAAAGCTAATAAATATCAATGAGACCTCTCCGATCCGTCTGGTCAGCGTGGAGAGTGTAGGCTAAAACCTCTATCTGCTGTGGCATGACTCTAGTATTACAGAGAGGGTCGTGCTTCTGCAGTGGAAACTAAAAAAGACCTTATGATGATGATGATGAAACTCGATAAAAAGTACTTAGCTTACACTCTGCGCCTATCTACTCTGTGCCTGACCGATTTTTCTACATTACCCTACCGAACAATGAAACAGTAATCCAACCACGTACTCGCTTTACAGCGGGAGAAACAAATTTTGAAAAACATTTGCAATTGAACAGAGTAATAGTACAGAAAAACAAAAAGTTTAATGTATTATTACAAGTCTTGCTTCGGCAATTGCTTCAGCATAAAATGCTTTTATACTGTAACGGCCATTTTCTGAATAAGGTTAGTTGATGCCAACTTCTCCGTCAATGCCTATCCTATTCTATTAGGTATAACAGCCTTACATTTTGCCGCGATAGGTATTAAGGAACCGGCACTGTACGAGTAAGTTAAAGTTTATAATTTTTGTATACAGAACATACATACATTATTCCATGCTGGTCTGGGAGAAAAGAAAAAACCGGCCAAGTGCGAGTTAAAGTCGCGTGGAGAGGGTTCCGTACAATTGATTGAAATATCAGTATCTTGAAATGAGTACAGCAGTAATAGTTCTCTACATTGTTTGTCACAAGATTGGATTCCTAAAAGGTTTAGACGCGCCGGAGTAACACTGTCGAAACTTTATGGCATAGTATAGCCTTTTTACAGTAGTATTATTTATTTGCCGTCAGTTCAATTCCTGAGTCCGTCTAAACAGAAATGCGCTTTTTACTCATTGATATATAATATATAGACCAGCTATCTCAAACATTAGTTCTGTTATATTTTTTATGAATATTACGGCGGAGTAATTTTTATTTATATTTTCTTGTTAAATGGAGCAGAGTGCTGAGCCAAAAAAGAAAGAAGAGCATAAGATGCATATGGCTAAGATGCGATACGTAAGCTTAGATGGATGTCATGGTTTACTAGAATGGATAAGATCCGGAATGAGTATATTAGAGGAAGTGTAAAGGTGGCGCCAATAGTCGACAAATTAAAAACCCATCACTTGACCTGGTATTATGGAGATAGCTATATTTGAACGGGACAAAACAATGATATGTGGTGTCTTCTCTAGGCTAGTTTTACATAATAGCTGTTTGTTTTTACATTGGTTTCCTTATTCACAAGGGTACTTACAAGGTTTTCCTAGTACACTGTTTCCAAGAATCTTTTTAACAATTTCTGCTATTATAAAATTTTTTGGAAGCGAAAGCTATAAACTTAAATATAAATAATAATTCAAAGTAAAACTAAAAGCATATTTTGAAAAACTATAAACTGTAATACTAGTTATATACAACTCAAATAAGTACCTAAAAATTAAATGTCTATTTCTACCCTGTACATTCTATTAATATATTTTTTTATTAATGTATATTTCTTTTGTTATAGGTAAGTTTTATTTCTATTCGTCAAGATTCTGAAGTGAAGTTTCGCTCTCATAAACTGACGTTATGGCAAGCATACAAGAAGAGATCACAGGAAGACTTTATTCAGGTATCTAATTTTCTCTTCTCACATCTTCTTTCTCATCTTAATGCGTTCCCGGTTGCATCCTCAGCTTGTAAAATGATATGCATGTGAATGGTCACCCAAGGATTCTTCTTCTAACTTCACTAATTGGAGAGGAGTGAAGGTTGACAATCAGCTCGTAACTAGTCTTCTTTGTTCTTAGCTTGGCAGAATAGCTCAGCAGCGCTATCCCAGTCCACATTCGAATGTTTGTAGCCAGGGTTTCTTTTTTCTCCCAATCCTTCTTTTTTTGTGACATTACCCATCATTATAAGCTGAAGAAAATTCAAAGAAAAAGCCAGAACTATGAAAACAATGTGACTGTAATTTTGTAATCGCCGCAACTGATATCAACACACACTATTTATCCCTAATGGGGCGGAGAGAGCATTTTGGATTTTTCGGCCCAAAGCAGACAAGAGCCACTAAGCTCTTAAATAAGAAGAAGAAAAAGCAGACAGGTCTAGAGGCACAAGATCCGAAGGCCGCTTTAGCGTGATGGTGGTGTGAAGAGGTGGAAGTGGTGGAAGTGGTGGAAGTGGTGGAAGTGGTGGAAGTGGTGGAAGTGGTGGAAGTGGTGGAAGTGGTGGAAGTGGTGGAAGTGGTGGAAGTTGTGGAAGTGGTGGAAGTGGTGGAAGTAGTGGAAGTGGTGGAAGTGGTGGAAGTGGTGGAAGTGGTGGAAGTGGTGGAAGTGGTGGAAGTGGTGGAAGTGGTGGAAGTGGTGGAAGTGGTGGAAGTGGTGGAAGTGGTGGAAGTGGTGGAAGTGGTGGAAGTGGTGGAAGTGGTGGAAGTGGTGGAAGTGGTGGAAGTGGTGGAAGTGGTGGAAGTGGTGGAAGTGGTGGAAGTGGTGGAAGTGGTGGAAGTGGTGGAAGTGGTGGAAGTGGTGGAAGTGGTGGAAGTGGTGGAAGTGGTGGAAGTGGTGGAAGTGGTGGAAGTGGTGGAAGTGGTGGAAGTGGTGGAAGTGGGAGATAAAGTCTTCTACGGGCCGTTACCTACGTTTGTTAGAAATTGGAGTTGCATTGACAAAGTTGCTGAGTTCATGTTTAACGATCTACCACAGAAGATTTATATTAGCTCTTTGAATAGAAGATTTATATAATTCCTTAAGGATATAAATATTTTATTTATCCTTTAGGAAATCAAGATTTTCGCAAACACATTTTATCTAGTAAGAGCCATAAGGTGCAAACTGTGTGACAAAAATAGACAAGGAGCATAATTTCCAAAAGGGGTAAACGTTGCCGTGCCAAATAAGATGAAATGCTACCACTGTTGGTTGCTTAGAGATAGTATCGTTTGTATGCAGTCTTACAGGGTTTGTTGAATGGTAGAATGTCTACTATTTAATGCAATGTTTTTTAATGTGGTTTAGTTTGTGTTACGTCCACAAAAGCTCCTCAATCAACCCAAAGGTTCGGCTGATATTGCATACCTACATCTAGCCTATTAACTGGGTTTCAGAATCAAAATATTAACAAATCTTGTTATATGCCTAGGTATACCTACGCAATTTCTTTGTATGGGAAAGTCTAGGGTACATGCGGACTCTAAGGTCTGCCTGTTCTATTTGTTACATTTGTATATGTGTATAATCCTAATCCTATCCTTACTAATATTATAAATGCGAAAGTGAGTTTGTATATTTGTTTGTTTCTTTGTTTGTTACCTCTTCACGCTTAACCTACTAAATAAATTTTCTTGAAAAATCGCATACACATAGTTAGGAAAACAGAGAATATACAGAGACATAGGATACCTTTCATCCCGGAAAAATTTAATGTTACCGTGGGATACGCGAGCGGGCGAAAGCTAGTAAAATATAAATAAGTAAAAAAAAATTTTTTCTACTCCTGTTTTATCTGTTTTTCACATGGAACAATAATATAAGAACAGAAATAATATGATTTCAAAAAAGTCTATACTCTATTCCTCATCAAAAGCACAATAATGTGTCTTTATTTCTCTAACGATACTGCTCTATATTACTTTCTCTTTGGATACGGCTAGCTGCCACAGATAATTCTAAATAGTTTGGAAAATCCAAAAGTGCACGCCTCCTAATTTTTCACAATTAAATTGGTTTTGATTGTTTTATTGCTAACATAAAACTAAGAAAAGTATGTGTCGGCTTTAACGCACGACTGGAGATTATTTTTAACTTTTATTTTTAACTTCCCGCTGAGAAAGATATAGCGGGCACTGTGAAGGAGGACCCATTGCAAACCTCTTTGCCTACACCCCGACGATCTACGCGTGCGCGAAGAGCAGCTCAAGTTCTGTCACCCTGATTTATTTTTGACAGTATGATTTTGGTTTGTATAATATGTAGATAATGGCGAGCTCACGCGCGACGATTTGAATTTTTTTGCTGCTCGCTATAACTAAACTACATTGAATTAGACCGTGATCTTCGAAAGGACTTAGTTTTGGATAATACTGAAGCGTATAAAAAAAAATGGACTTGATCAGATAAGTTCTTCGGGAGTTATCGTGACCACGCTAGTTTCCATACATACAGACACACGGACGTCCACAAAATGATTTTGTTAAACATTGTTTTATTTATTTAAAAGGCAAAATGTCTTTTAAAAATGTCATAAGTGTTGAAACTAGTGTTTTTCCTTGACATTTATGTGTAAATATTATTGTACAAGTGCGATAGAAAATAAATAGAGACACATTTAGTTAACAAAATCACTTGATTTTTGTAAAGCGAGAGTAGAGCACTACCTCATGCGCTTCGCTTATGAGGCGTGCAATAGAGATAAGTCTACTCGATCAACATAACTTTACAACAAAAAAGAACAACTACCAACTTAACAAAAAACTAAATTCATGTGGTTTTTATTAAAAATAAAACTTTCCGACATAAATTATTATTTACTGCCTACACGATAAAACTGCTTTAGCCATAGTTATTATTTATTTTGGAAACCGCCTTTTGTTTACTCATCAAATATTTATTTTGTTTAATTAATCTATTTCATTAATGCAAGTTAATTTATAATTTTTAATAACGAAAAACGTACAATGTGGTAACAATGTCGATTAAAAACCCACGCCACTCGTCTTTTTAGGGTTCCGTACCCAAAGGGTGCAAACGGGACCCTATTACTGAGACTCCGCTGTCTGTCCGTCTGTCCGTCTGTCTGTCTGTCTGTCTGTTCGTCTGTCACAGGGCTCTATCTCTTTAACCGTAATAGCTAGGCACTTGAAATTTGCACCGATTATGTATTACTGTGGCCGCTATAACAACAAATACCAAAAATAAAAAAAGTTAAGAATTAAAGGGGACGACCCCCTTTAATTCTTAACTTTTTTATTTTTATACAAAAAACGTGTTTTTTTAGCGTTTTAAAACATTGTACGGAGGTACGGAACCCTTCATGTACGAGTCCGACTCGCACTTGCCCGTTTATTTGAAGACACTTATACAACTGTTGCATAAAATACTATTTTGGTATAAGGTTAAATAATTTAGAATAAAAGACGTTCTATTCTAGTATTATATGATTTAAAGAACTAAGATATGATTTAAAATGTGCAAAATAAATAAATGTAAAGCACTTCCCAAAAACATTTATATATTCGGGAGGGCCATTAAGAGCTGGATCTTCAAGACTTGCAACTTGGGAGCTCGCCAAACACCTGAACCGAATCTGACGTAAAGCTTTGGCGTCAAACTTTAATTGCAATTTTCTGTCGCTCTGCTACAAAACACTGTGACACCTCCATTTTAAAATGAACTCATGGTTCGTAGAACTGTGAACCCTTTATAACCTCTATTTACAATATTTCGGCAATCTATTGACTTTAGTGCATGCTTGACGACCTCCGTGGTGTAATGATCAACACGCTAGTTCGCCAATACGGAGGTTCTGGGTTCAATCCCCAGCCAGGGCAAGTTGGAAATTGGTCTTTTTCAAATTGTTCTGGGTCTTGGGTGTTATCTACCTCTATATATGTATTTATTACAAAATATAGTTTCGTTGAGTTAGTATCCCATAACACAAGTTTAAACTTGCTTTGGGGCTAGCTAAATCAGTATGATTTGTTTGTCCCTATCTATTTATTTATTATACAGGGTGGCCAACTTGGAGGTATACAACTTTTTTTTGCCGCCATTTTGTTTTGGCGGTAAATATGACAGTTGTTGCATGAATATTACTTTGTGTAGATACGGCAAATTTATTATGGAGCGTTTTACAACGGAACAACGTGTTTTAATTATTAAAACGTTTTACTCAACCCACACATGTATGGTGGAAAGTCTGAGTTGGGCCTTATTTCTTTGAAGATGCTATGGGTGATGCTGTAACAGTCAATGGAGATCGGTACCGTGAGATGATTATAAATTTTTTCTCGAATCAAGTGAATCAATTGGGCTAAGAAAACATGTGGTTTCAACAAGACGGGGGCACATTTCACACGGCACAAGCCACAATAGAAACATTAAAAATAATGTTTTCCAGTCGATTAATTTCGAGAAACGGTGACATTGATTTGCCCCCAAGATCGCCTGATTTAACAGCTCCTGACTTTTTCCTGTGGGGCTATCTAAAGGGACGTGTCTATGCTAACAGGCCAATGAACCTTCAGCAATTAAAACAAAATATTCGAGACACAGTTACTGAGATAACGCAGGAAATGTGTGAAAATGTGATGAAAAGGGTTCACATCTGCGATGCTGCTAGAGGTGGACATTTGTCTGACATTATTTTCCATGTGTAACTGCCGGCCCTAAATACTATATTTAACAAGGAATACTTGAAATATTTTATATTTCATAGAATAAAATTACAAAACTAAAGTATATACCTGTTATTTGGCCACCCTGTACATACAACCTATGTTAGTTATTGCAAAAAAATTACAGCTTTGCCAAAACATGTTTAAAATTGCTTCAAATCACCACATTTCAGGGCACGTCTGCCAATGTAAATAAGCTATATATATTTACCAAAATAAGCCACCATAGATCAAGCCACCCGACCCGTCCTCTGGTTATTAACTACCGTAATGATATAATTTATCACGCCTCGGGTTCCGGGGAGCGTGACGTCATAAAATGTGTTTTGAGGACTGTTGTGGTGTCAAACGGCAGTGTGTGATTTCAGGTTGAACGGTGAAGTCTTCCGTATTTATTGATTGGCAGGTTTATCAGCCGATAAAATTGCATTCGACTTTGGAGCTTGTTGGATGTGGACAAAAAAATTTTTTTTGTACATCACGTAGTTGATTAAAAAATTTTTTTTCTTTTTTTTGATCAGGGAAGGTAGAATTATCTGCAATTTAGTCAAAATAACATTTTCACAAAATTCTCAAAAACCATCCTTTCGTGCTTGAGAAGGCACATTTAATGGTTTCCGGTAATCATCATTGTATAAAACTCGTCAAGCTATTAAAAATTAGACACCAGTGTTGGCCACTTACACACACGAAAAACAAAATACTGACTATTTATTTAGGTTATTTAATCACTCATTTATATCACGTTATAAATTCACGTATTTAACGTGAATTTATAACTTGATAATGATTTTCAAATAGCTTTCAGTTGTAAAGTTTTAATTGAGCATTACAGGCGTAATCCGATTGAAACAAATTCGCAATTGTGAACAATTACCGACGCGGAATAAAGAAGGAAATTAGGGCGTCCGCTACAAAAGGAGATAGCAGAATCCGTCGCATGATGCCGTATCTCTGTTGCACGTAGGGTTTGAGAAAGAGATAGACAAAACACGACGTCTCGTGTGCCCGCTTGACGTAGCGACGCGATCCCCAACGAAACTGATTACTTATGCACCCTTTCTAATACCTGTTTGGAACCCAGAAACGAGGAGAGTGATAGGTATTCGCATCATTGAGTGATTGATTTTTTAAGCGTGCCGTAATTTGATACGTTACCTTACACCCTTGGAGGAAAATGCTCTACAAAATACATGTGAACCGTTTATGGATTTCCAGCGTCAAGCTTTTTTCAAAGGAATTTGTATGATGATGATGAACAGACAGACACACAGATACACAGACACGTCAAACATTTTCGCCGGGGATTAAAAATAACTAAACAGGAACAAATGACACTGATTGAGCTAGCCCCCAATTATGTTTTTAACTTGTGTCTTAGGATACAACTCAACTATATAATAAATATTAACTTTAACTATAAATATTAACGATTACTTTTATGATAAATATACAAAACAATACAATACAAAATATCTTTATTGCACCATAATAATTCATAAAATAACAAACACAAAGAAAATATTGGTACAAAGCCGGACTTATCGCTAGATGCGATCTCTTCCAGTCAACCTTTGGGTAGAGGAAAACTTAATAGTACGGAATAAGGTGGGCGCAGTATCTATACCTAATTATATACTTACATATTTATACTTATATATATACATACATAAGCTTATTCTATAGTATATTTAACTATTATCTTGGATGATCATTATAGGTCACCCAAGACCCAGGCAAAATTGACAACATCCATTTTCTAACCTGCCCTGGTCGGGAATCAAACTCAGAACCTGCGGTTTGTCAGACTATGACTTGTTTAATTTATTTATTTATTCAGATAACAGGATTCATATTTTGTTAGTAACATTTTCTCTTAAACTTTATTAGTGTATTGTATACGTAAGTACATATTTATTTTACAGCACCCCTTAAGCCGTGTCTCCTGCGCGTGTTTTGCCGTACACACTACACAAAAACCTCTACACAAAACATGATTTCGCTTCACAACATTTGTTGATGAAGATTTTATTCGTGAAATATACCTGAGCTGGAATCATCTTGTGTATATGAACAAAAGATGTTTTGTGTAGTCGTTTTTGTGTAGTGTATACGGGGCAAACACGCGCAGTAGACACGGCTTTACAATTTGCTCCAGAAAGATAACGGTGTACTGTCAAATTTGGAGCACAGTATCTGTGGGATGGTGTATGGTGTTACTGCGAGTCTGCAATCTCAGCAATAAAGCTACTCGTTTGCGCCTAATGGCGTAAAAATCGTCTGTAAAAGCTTCAGCCAAGCCACGAAGGTGTTTTAATCATAAACCTTAAGAGTCCTCTTACCCTAGACAGAATCAGAGATTCCCATACAAACGTAGTCTACGTTTTATTTTGAAACGACATGTCAGATTTCGGTAACTTTAAAGAAATTGCATATATCTAGGGTTATAATTGCTTTTCATAGTCAAAATATGGACTTGAAAGAGAATATACTCGTAGTGTATTATTTTATTTTTGACCATCAGTATGGAAAACTTTTACACCCTTATATTTTCTTTCAAGTGCATATTTTGACTGTGAAAACTAATTATAACCCTAGATATATGCAATTTCTTTTAAGGTACATTTTTTTATCGAAATCTGACATTTCGTCGTTTCAATATAAAACGTAGACTACGTTTGTATGGAAAAGTCTTGGGTAAGGGCATTCTTAAGTGCCTATAATAAGAAGTACTTGACTCCATTATCTCTGAAAAATAGTCATTGTGTCAAATGTCTTTTTCCGTAGATGACACGACAAGAGCTTTGTTTAGATTAGCTTCTTAAATGTAGACAGACAGACTCAAGGGGCAATACTTCTTAGCCCTCAGGTTCTTTTTTCTTGTTATTTAATTAAGAGCTTGGCTCTTGTCGGTGGAGTATGTACTAAACTTCTCGGCCTTCAGCCTTACTCTTTAGTGCTTGAAACTCTGAACTCGACCGCAATTTTGGTGCACTTTTCTTACCGTGCCTTCCGAGATTTTTGGTACCACTTGTGGTCACTCATCCAAGCCCGGACCACGCCCGGTGTCGCTTAACTTGCGATAGCGCTAGTGCGTACTCCTACCGAGCCACCAAGCTCCTTAGACGTTAATTAACGTAAACATCCGTCGCATATTTCCGTGACACTTCCGATGACTAATTTATCTTCTACAATTTATCATTCGACTGTCCTATACCCGCCGCGCCGTGTTGATGTTTCATTTGCAAAAGTACATGACCAGGCAGTTTGGTTATAACTAACTACTTGTTTTTTTATGCGACAACCTCCGTGGCGTAGTGGTTAACACGTCACTCCGCCACTCCAGAGGTTCTGGGTATGATTCCCAGCCAGAGCAAGTTGGAAAATAGCCTTTTTCGAATTGTCCTGGGTCTTGGGTGTTTATTTTTATTTATTTAATTTCATATACACAAATACAAGTGTTATAGCGGACTTAAAGCCCAATGCCTTATCTACCAGTCAACCAAGTAGGTGTTTATCTATATATTCTATTAAGTGTTATCAAGAACCTTCTTGTGTTACATATTTAATAACTTCTTGTTGCCTTCTTAATCATTTTAAAAAGATTTTTAATAATGTTCAGGTTCACAAATTTTTTTAGCAAATTGTGGTTATTTCATTTTTTTTACTTTTGAGGTGTTTCTATCAAGTATTGTTTATGTTTGAAACTATCGATGTGGCATGGCATCAAAGATCTTTAGTAAGTTGAGTGTTAAAAGAAGTTTTGTAAAACTAAGAATTTTTGAAGTGAAAGCTTTAGGCGCGTTGGCCATTTTTTGAGATGGGAAAAAGCCATTGAACTCGCGACACCGTTACCGTAACAGACATCTCGCGTAATTGTTTAAGACGATACTCGGAGTCCAGTGTTGCCCCCATTTGAAATATTTTTTTGTAAGGAAACGGATATATCATTTTAAATTTTAAGCTACTAAAACCTAGACAACCCTTAAAACTTTTTTATGAACCACTGTTTACAGATTAAAGTGAGAACGTTAAGCTTTAGTTTGTGTTTTTGTCAAAAGTGGGCGTTTTTCGCAAAAATGCTAACTAAAGGTTAACGTTCTCACTTTAAACTGTAAATGGTGGATCATAAAATAGTTTAAAGGTAAATTTTAAATGATATCTCCTTTTCCTTAAAAATAATTTATTTCAAATGCGGGCAGCACTGGACTCCGTGTATCGTCTTAAGTTTTTACTTCTGTCGGCACCACCGGAGTGTCACTGTTTTATTTTTAATGAAAAATGTGTTTATTTCTGTGTGTTCTGTCACGTTACAGTAAGGCCTACCCTGCACTGCAGATTTTCTCCGCGCGTTTATTCCCGCAAAACTTTGTCTCATATGGGAATTCTATGGACGTGTGGTACTTGCAAGTTGCGCAGTGCAGGGTTAACTTTAGTGTCAAAATAAATACAACATTTTAATTAAGAAACAACTACTTATTTAAAAAAACTTTTTTAAAAAAACAAGCTTTTACCAATCTAAACCTATAGTCGCGTTTCAGTTAGATAGACCGTGGTATGATTTATTACGGGTATGTCCCTTCCACGTTGTATACTGATACAGTGAACTAGACCAATGTTCACGAGATGGTTTGAAAAATCCATCACTCAATCAAAGGGATATCTTTTCGTCGCTGAAACCCTAAATAGGTATTTGAAAGGGTGCATAAGTAATCAGGCCCGCTGGGACTCCCTTTTTCATTCCGCGTCGGTAATTGTTCACGATTTGGTGCAATCGGATTACGCTTGTAATACTCAATGGGAAACTTTTGGCTGAAACGATTTAGGAATTAAAGCAATGTACGAGACCGAAACTTATTTCTGCCTTTCTGTCCCATTGTAGGAACGCTTGATCCATGGCTATAAATAGACTTTAATACTAATTATGGATTTATACCACTACACCATTATGTAGCAAATATGTGATTCACTTTAATGTACTATAAATTCATCTAATATGAATTAAGTTAAAAAAGTTAAAATTTACAAACATACAGAGAATTACAGTTCCACAGTGGGGCTTGTGACGTCACCGTTATGTAAAAATCGTACTTAACCGTTACGTCATGCGAAATTTCAATGCGCTGTATTTTCGCCAATTTTTGTTTCTCAGAGAAAAGAAAAAAAACGTGTACAATATTTTTTTATTATCTACCCGATGGGCCAAAAATATTCTTTCAGTCGTCTTGCCTATTATGATGGCAAAAAGTCACTACTTTCGCATGATAACGTAACTGTTGACCAATGTCCGCTATCTAAATATATATACCTCAAAGGTGACTGACTGCCTGACTGACATAGTGATCTATCAACGCACAGCCCAAACCACTGGACGGATCGGGCTGAAATTTGGCATGCAGGTAGATGTTATGACGTAGGCATCCGCTAAGAAAGGACGCGAGCGAATCCGCGGGCAAAAGCTAGTAAGACATATGATTGGTCTAGTAATGACGTGAAGTCACCTCATTAACTTTTGCGGAAAAAAAGATGAAGTATCGTGTAATTGAATTTAGTTTTGATGTAATTTTTTGCGCTAGGTTATGCTTCCATAGGATTATAGTTCGTTGGGTTTATGTAGCAAAGGCCGCTTACGGCTAAAATAGTATTTAATGATGATGGATGGCACAGGAAAGAAAATTGTGCAAAGTTGTGTTCGGCCTCCTTCATCGAAAGTTTCCAGCTTTGCATTTAAATTCCCTTATTATTCGGTTTTTGATGCTAGTAAAATTACGTACATATTACGAGAAAGTTTTTAAGGCAAGGTGGGTTCACAATTTGCAATACTGTGCGTGTTTTTAAAAATTACTTTTTTTAAACTACTGCAGTTTATTCCTCAAAAAATTTACATTACAATCTTAAGGATTTTCTACAGACACCTACAATAGCCAAAACACGATTGAGCATTTTTGGCTCGATACAAAAAAAATCACAAACATACCTCTAAATTTGCCTAAATTTGCCTTTATAATACATATTACTATTTTATACAATCATCTTTTGTTGTAAAAACTATTTGAATTTTATGTTCTTTTGTAATAAGAATGTTTTACTTTAAAATAAAACTGTCACGAGTAAATACGTCTATTATTATTAATTGAACAACACGTTATCAGCACGAAAAAGCTCTGATATTGTACAGAAATTTTTGCAGTTTTATTTGGAGTCGCTGATATTTTGTAAGAATTCAAAATAATAGCGAAAATCATGAATTATCGGTGATCGAAGCTAAACAAATGAGATTTGAGATGTCTATGATCTCCTGATCCCGATGCATCGGGACTAGAACTATAACTAGATCTAGTCTACATTCACTGCCGGGGATTACGCCCCTTTAAGTTACAGATGGGTATGCCGTTTGGAAATTTAGAATGAGCATGTGTTTAAAACATGAAAATTTGTGGGACTGCATACGAGGATATCCAGATGATGACACTATGGCCAAAATATGTCTGACCATAGACGGTCCAGCTATTACACACTTCAGGAGTTATAAGAGTGCTAAGGAAGCATGGAGTGCTTTAGCAGCTACTTATGAGGATAAGTCCATGGGACGTACAATAGCATTGGAGAGAAAGTTGTACAGGTACAATTTAACAGATTTAAATTGTAAAAAGCTGTACATAAATGCCGTGATGGCAACTTGTCAGGATTTGGCAGATATTGGCAATAAGATTGAGGATACATCTTTAGCAGCAATAGTATTAGGAGAATTGACAGCCAGATATGACCCTCTTGTCACACTAGAGAACACTACATTATCTCTTTTATTTATTGAACTCTATTATTTTTTTTGTCTTTACTTACAAGTGCAAGCCATTACTCAATCCCTTATGTTTTTATATTCCACATTTTTAGGGTTCCGTAGCCAAATGGCAAAAAAATTAACCCCTTTGGATTCGTCATGTCTGTCTGTATGTCAGCCACTTTTATCCGAAACTATAAAAACTATACTGTTGAAACTTGATAAGTAGATGTATTCTGTGAACAGCATTAAGATTTTTACACAAAAATTAAAAAAGAACAATAAATTTCGGGGTTCCCCATACTTAGATCTGAAACTTAATTTTTTTTTTTATCAATCCCATATTTGTGGGCTTGTGGCGTATCTATGGATAGGTCTTCAAAAAATATATAGAGGTTTCTAATATAATTTTTTTCTAAACTGAATAGTTTGCGCGAGAGACAATTCCAAAGTGGTAAAATGTGTGTGTCCCGCCCCCTGTTACTTCTAAAATAAGAGAATGATAAAACTAAAAAAAATATATGATGTACATTACCATGGAAACTTCCACCGAAAATTGGTTTAAACAAGATCTAGTGAGTATTTTTTTTTTATATGTCATAAATCGTAAACCGCAATTCATCTTTCATTCAATCAACAACGAACTACAAGAACTTTTATATTATGTTACTTGCTGCCACGGAACCCTACATGGGCAAGTCCGACTCGCACTTGGCCGCTTTTTTGTTAGTTTTTTCGATAGGTCCCGCTTGTGCGTGCGACCAGCCAATCTTAACAAATAATGGCTGGCAGTCATTATTAGTTAAGACGCCGTAGCTATAGGACATAACCTCTATCACTTAGATTAATTTTAACAAGTACACAATGCACAAATAGTAGCTTTTATTTCAAAACATCGCTCCCGAATCTATAATAACTACGTATTGAAATAAGTGCTTAAATATTTACAACTTGTACACACTACACAGAAATATAATCAACCCATCTTCGTATTGCTTTACCGATCTAACCCTTGGTTCTGGCAGAATTATCAGCGTTGCAGCTCGACCAGATCGTCTGTGACATCTTGCTGAGTCAGGCCCTTTTCACTATCTAGGTCATTCTCGCAGTACAATCACATTGCATTACTGCAGACTATTACTTCTATACTGGATCTTTGTTAGTCATTGTGTGACTTATTCATGTACGTGTGGCCTTTTTAGTGATATCTATCCAAAAAAACGTTACATAAATAAACGTTGTGTAATAAATGTGACCTCTTTATGCCTTAAAGTGCAGACAGAGCATTTTGGGTCTTGCGGCGGGACTATGGAAAAAGCGATCAAAATAGTGATGGGTTCCCGCATCGCCTTCTCCTTCTTCGTCTAAGCGCGTTCCCGGTTGCATCCTCAGCTGTGCTGCTTCGGAGCCCAGGGTGCACTTTCCTGCTTTTTCTTCTCCAAATATAAAATGCATGTCAATGGTCACCCAACGATGCTAAAGACCTTGCAAAATGAAGAAGAAATAGCCGGAACAGTTTAAATGATTTGGCTATAGTTTTACGACGGGCCGCCTGCCTGACGTCAACCCTCTTTGGGAATGTATTAGTGCGAAAAGTTTTACAACCGGCCGCCGCCAAACGTTAAACCTCCTAGGGGATGCAATTGTAGCACGAGATGTTTGTGCTTAGTCCTTTAGTCGCCTCTTACGACATCAACAGGAAGAGATGGAGAGGTCCTATTCTAACCCGGCATCACACGGGTGAGGGTTCCCGCATCACCTATTAGCATGATTTGCATTTTTGCCTATTTCCTAGATCGGTATATTTTAAGTTCTTTTCTTTTCCCTCAAATCAGCATGGATGATCATTTAGATTTACTTCAGAATCAAGTTCTTATGTCAGACGCATGCCAAGTGAGAAAAACCATATTATAATAATATCATCTTTATCAGTAAGAACGGGTAATAGTTCGAGAAAGACTTCTATTTGGTTTTTATTTTATACATTCTTCTCACGTTCTTGTCGGGGCAGTGCTTTCTATTATATCTCTTTCTTCCGCCAAGTTTGGATGGGTGACTCTCTTCTTTAACTTAAGAGCTTGCTCTTTTCGGTGGAGTTAAGTGGAGATGCCTCCATTCCTCTCTCCTCTCTGCCATCTTTTTAATGTCTTGGTATGACCTTACTCCTAACCCTTCCTTAAAATTTGTTGGTAAAACTTCATCCTTGGTCTTCCCCTTCCTCGTCACCCTTTTATTTTTCCATCTACTATTATTCTGAATAGGTTGTCATGTCTTATTAGATGTCCAATCATCTTCCTCTTCTATTTTCAATAGTTTTCAAATATTTCTTCTCTCTCCCACTCTTTCTAGCAACTACTAGTGACCACAAATGGAATAAACATTTCGCGTTGTTTGTTTGTTTTTCGTGTATGTGTAGCCGAAACTGGTCTCAGATTTTTCGAACTGCCTGAAGGTATTTGATATACGACGATACGATACGACTGCAGTATAATGATAACAGCCGGGACCAACAACTCATGTGCAGCAACAACTTACCTTAAGGTGACGTGGGTTCACAATTTGCAATACCGTGCGTGTTTTTGAAAAATCACTGTTATTAAACTACTACAGTTTATTCCTCAAAAAATTTATATAAAATCTTAAGGATTTTCTACAGACACCCACAATAGCCAAAACATGATTAAACATTTTTGGCTCGATACAAAAAAAATCACAAACATACCTCTAAATTTGCCTAAATTTGCCTTTATAATACATATCACTATTTTATACAATCACCTTTTTATATGAAAATTATACCAAAAAATGTAGTATCTAAATATCTATCCGTTTTGGCTACAAAAAAAATTATAAATAAATACAAAAAATATAATAAATAAAACACAGTTAAATATTTGTCGAAAGAGAAGAAAGGCCCGGAGCCGGGCTCGACGATATTTCGCAGTGTTTTATTTATTTATTTTTTTATATTATATTTATAATTTTTTTTGTAGAAAAAACGGATAGATATTTAGATAAAACATTTTTTGATATAATTTTCATACAAAAATGTTATTGTATAAAAAGAAATATGTATTATAAAGGCAAATTTAGGCAAATTAGAGGTATATTTGTGATTTTTTTCTATCGAGCCAAAAATGCTCAATCGTGTTTTGGCTATTGTAGGTGTCTGTAGAAAATCCTAAAGATTTTTATGTATTTTTTTTTGTGGAATGAACTGTAGTAGTTTAATAACAGTGGTTTTTCAAAAACACGCACAGTATTGCAAATCGTCAACCCAAGTCGCCTTAAGACGATACATGGAGTCCAGTGCTGCCCCCATTTGAAAAAAATAATTTCTAAGGAAACGGAGATATCATTTAAAATTTTTAGCTACTAAGACTGCGAAAAACGGCCACTTTTGGCAAAAATGCAAATCTCACTTCAAACTGTAAACAGTGGTTGATAAAATAGTTTTAGTAGCTTAAAATTTTAAATGATTTCTCCGTTTCCTTACAAATAATTTATTTCAAATGGGGGCAGCACTGGACTCCGTTTATCGTCTTAACGACAAAAATTGAGCTTGAGCTTGGCGCGGGTCCCTCTTGAAAATTCTTATACTCCCAAATGTCATAATTTGGGTATATTTTGTATACTACATTTACAAATTGACATTATTTTCAATTTCACTAAAAAGCAACAAACAATTTAGACCTAAATTTAGATTTCAGTTTAGTTTTAATTAGTTAGATATTTTAGTAACTTTTTAAAATAAAATGTTATTGTACGTATTTAAAAATTGATATTTATTTGTAAAAAATAGTCTAACCTTTAAGATGGATAGATAGATAGATAAAATCTTTATTCACTAAAAGGCCACAGGTACATGAATGAGTCACATAATGTTTATCAAAGATCTAGTATAAAAGTAATAGTAGGTATGTAGTAATGACATCTTTCTTATTTTATAATTATGTCATAACAATGTATTCTCAGTCCACATAGGTATCAAATTTTAATATCAAAGTAATTGTAAATTGAAGTATTTGAAGAAAATGCTGCAGTGCAGTTTCTTGCCGCTTCTTCTGCACTTGCGCCTAGGAAGCGGCAACAAACTTAGCTGCTTTACTTGCGAAAGTGAGGTTTAAGTATTAAATTAATCTAACATTACAGTTATTTTGTACAAAATTTACTTACCAGGATTTGTTAATATATTCAGCTCTTGGGCGGCCGCCAACTTCTTGACTTGCAATAGGTAAATTCAAACTAAAATGTCAAGTAAATTTGCTCGCTCTACTGGGCGGAAATAAGTATTTCACCTGGCACGATTTGTTTTATTCGGTAAGATAATTCGGTGAAGGAACTATTTAAAGGCGAATTACCTACTCAGATACTTATATATTTATTACAATTAATTAGTGTCTATACCTAATGGGTAGACAGAGCATAGGTTTTGTGGCTCTAAGCAGACAGAGCCAAGGGCTGCAAGACCCAAAGGCCACTTTTAGCGTGATGGTGGGCGAGGTGAAAAAAGGAATCAAAACACGGGTTACTAGCCGCATCGTCCCTTGGCTTTTACGATCTGCGCGGGAAGAAAAATAGCTGCTGAACATCACTTTGAAATATTGCCACTATCTTCTACAACCTTTTAACGCACATAGGGTACCAGCGCCAATCATGGCCCGGCCATGCGTTGTCGGCGATGCGAACTCACAAAATGTGATTGATTACCCGCCGTCAGCCTTCGACACGTCGGCAACTAAAAGGGTAAGTTATGACTATTTGACACGGGAATATGAGCATATGAGCCGTACATCATGCATAAAATATTACATTTTTAATATAAAGCGAGAAAATAAAGGAAAAGGGATACTTTCAGCTTGGAAAATCATGATTGCTGCTAATACTGAACTATCTGAGGTTGAACTCACGATACTATCAAGTATTTATCCTAACTTAAACGTTACGCCAATGTCATAAAAACATAAGCTGATTTTATATCTAATATATAAAATTCTCGTGTCACAGTTTTCGTTGCCATACTCCTCCGAAACGGCTTGACCGATTTTGATGAAATTTTTTGTGCTTATCCGGTATCTATGAGAATCGGCCAACATCTATTTTTCATCCCCCTAAATGTTAGGGGTAGTCTTTATATGGCAAAACAACGTTTGCCAGGTCAGCTAGTTATATATAAAATTCTCGTGTCACAAAGTTCGTTCCCGTACTCCTCCGAAACGGCTTGACAGATTCTCATTAAATTTTGTGAGCATATTGAGTAGGTCTGAGAATCGGCCAACATCTATTTTTCATACCCCTAATCTACGCGGGCGAGGCCGCGGGCAAAAGCTAGTATTAATAGAAATCTTGCCTGTTTTTAATGAAAAAATATACTTAAATAACAAACTTATTCCTTATACTTTTTGATACTTATCAAAGTCATCTCATTATTTGACTGTTACTGTAGGTAATCTCAGAATAAGTTGCCAAGAAATTCTTAATGTTGAAAGAAAAAAGAAAGTCTACTTAGCGGGATATTTGAATTTATGTTAATAATTATACATTAACTTGACTTGAAGAAATAGGATCTTGTCATAATAACGGTTGGTTTGGTCTCGAGCCTAGATAGTTCAAAAGTTTCCAGACTGGAAGATACTCGTAATATTATTCAAATTTGAGTAATTGTGTAACTGAGCAAACGAGCAATGTTTTAAGATTTTACTTGGATCCAGCCTTTATTTATTAGTTTTTTGTGCCTTCCATGCTGGTCTGGGAGAAAATAAAAAACTTCGAATATACCAGCTACTTCTCTTCCCACGCAAATCGTAAAAGCCGAAGAGGTGCAGCCATTTTCTTGCAATAACGATGTTGATCGTTATTCTTATTCTCGTTTAGCCGTGTGGTTCCCGGCAGAGTAGAATTCCTATTCTACTCTGCCGGGAACCACACGTCTTCCCGTGGATGTCGTAGAAGGCGACTTAAGAAACACAAGCTAAACAAAAAGCTTATAAACATCAATTAGACCTCTCCAATCCGTCTGGCCAGCGTGGAGAGTGTAGGCTAAATCCTTAAACTGCTCTGACCAAGTATGGCTCTGTAGTACAGAGGGTCGTGCTGCTGCAGTGGAGACTAGAAAGACCTGATGATGATGATGACGTTATTCTTACGTATATTTGTGCTTTGTGTAACTTTTTGTTTTATTATTGTGGTTTTTCAATTAGGATTGTTTTAAACAATTAAAAAAGTTAATTTTCGACATTTAAAATTTAGTATAAGCCTATTAATAATAGTCACTTTGTTTTGTTTTGCACAAATGTTGACGTCAAATCGTTACTTACAGCTAAGTTTACGCCGCTTCCTAGGCGCAAGTGCAGAAGAAGCGGCAACAAACTGCACTGCACGTTTTCTCCAAAGACGTCAACTAACAAACTAAAACTTAAAATTAGTTATATGGATCGACAGAGATTACATTGTTTGTTATGTCATAATTAAATTGAATTATAAGAATTACGAAATTTAAAATAATGTCAATTTGTAAATTTAGTATGTACCAATGTACCTAAATTATGACATGTCTAAGTATACAAACCTTTAAGAGGGACTCGCGCCAAGCTCAAGCCAGACCTTTTTGTCTTTAAGATAGTCATCGGTCCTATAATAAGCCTTCTCACAAAGTACTTTCTTTACATAAGCTTTGAATTTTCTATATGGCATATCAAGGACCGATTCTGGCAATTTATTATAAAAACGTATAAATTTCCCCATAAAAGACTTATTGACTGTATACGGGCTAACTAAGTCATTTTTATTACGTAAATTTCTATCTGTAAAATCACTTACTTTATTGAACATGGAAATATTTTTCCTTACATATATTATATTTTAAAATATGAATTGTGATGCAAAAGTAAGTATACCTATTTCCTTGAATAATTATCTCAGTGAGTCTCTCGATCCTAAACCGTAAATGGCACGAATTGCTCTTTTTTGTAATAGAAAAATAGTCTGAATGTCGGCTGCACTCCCCCATAGAAGTATCCCGTAAGACATAAGACTGTGAAAGTAACTAAAGTACACTTGTCTAGCAGTTGCTACATCTGTCAATTGTTTTATTGTCCTAACAGCGTAAGCCGCAGAGCTAAGCCTATTAGAAAGTTTAGTTATATGAGCGCCCCATTGAAGTTTCGAATCAATTGTGATTCCTAAAAGGTAGTACTTTCAACCAGATCGAGTTTCTGACCATTAATTAGTATGTCAACGCAGGCTTGATTCACATTAGGAAGAGAGAATCGAATGCATTGGGTCTTGTTCGCATTTAACATGAGGTTATTGGCTGAAAACCAATCAGAAATTAAAGATAAGGTGCTGTTCACCGCGCTAGCATCACTGTTATGTCGATCTATTTTAAATACTAGCGAGGTGTCATCAGTAAACAGCACCATGTCAGCCTCTTTCTAAACCATGTAAGGCAAGCCATAAACTAAGAAAAGGAACGGTCCTAGAATTGAACCTTGGGGTACGCCTATTTTCACATTAGACCCGTGTGATTTTACGCCGTTTATATCAACAGGTTGAAGCCTATCTGTTAAATAAGATTTTATTAATTTAATTGACTTATCATCAAAACCGTATTGACGAAATTTGAGCAAAAGTGTTGGATGATCAACGCAATCAAATGCTTTAGAAAGATCGCAAAATGATCCAATTGCATCATTTCTGTTTTCCCACGCGTCGTAGATATTAGTAATAAGTGCTACTCCTGCATCGGTGGTCGATTTTCCAGCAGTAAAGCCGTATTGTTGGCTATGGAAAAGATTATTGGTCTTAAAGTGAAGTAGCAGTTGATTGAGCATTATCTTTTCGAACACCTTACTCAAAACTGGCAGAATAGAGATAGGTCTGTAGTTGCCAGGGTCTGTTTTTTCTCCTTTTTTGAATAAGGGGATTAGTTTACTACATTTCATTAAGTTAGGAAATATGCCTTCATCAATACATTCGTTAAATATAAAAGCTAAATCGGCAGCAATTATGTGTATGATATGACTTACTACGGCTACTGACATGCCTCAGTGATCTTCTGATTTTTTAAATTTAACTGTTTAAAAGCATCTATTATATCGCTAGGGCTAACATGCCTAAAATTAAATTTAGAATCACAAGGGCTAACATTACTCTTAAGCAAAGCCTCAGCACGCTGGGCGCTAGAACTCACATTAGAAGTTACAGAACCACTAATCTACTAATGTATGTAATAACTATGTAAACGCAGCTGCTAACCGACAGAGATATATCAACCTGTTTCTCTAGTCGACTCGTAAACAAACCGTGCATGAATTTAATTAATTTAAATACACTATCGCTAGTGTTTGTTGCAATATATCTTGGAATCTTTTTTAAGCTAAGAAAGCTAGAAGCTTTCAACAAATTAGTTAGGTTGCTTACTAGCTATGACTTTAATTAACTACATAAATGTAACGTTGTTTTGAATTTTGGTTTAGTCTTTGTTTTTTGTATGTGTAAAGGTTGCTACTCACTCATTTGCGCTGGCATTAATCAGCACAGCGGGCGGTAAAATCGAATAATGTCAATAAATAAATATATATATTGTAAATATATATAATAAATATATAAGGACAAATCACACTGATTGAGTGTTATGGGATACTTACTCAACTATACCTACTATATTTTATAATAAATACATATATAAATAAATACCCAACACCCAGGACAATTTGAAAAAGGCCATTTTCCAACTTGACCTGGCTGTTGACCATTACACTACGTATTATGTAGATAAATGTTCGGGGGAAAAGACGATATAATTAATTCGGGTCGACTTTGTTGTTCGACAAATACTGCCGAACCGACAATGCCGGTCCGAATAAGTGTGTAGCAACCCTTAAACACCGCGCAATCTACATGGTTTGATTTGTATTATGTACCTAGTAAATCATTTGTTGCCAATACGTGATGCTATGAAAAACGCATTCTTCTATTCTCTCTCTCTCTTTCCTTCTCTCCCGCGGAGCCCGGGGTCCGCTTTCCGGCTTTTCTTCTCCTCTTCGCACGATCAGGCCTCCGTCACTCGCTCAAAGTCGCGCTATAAGCACCTACCGTCTAGCCGTGCGTTCGAACACACAAGTGGCGGGGCCGCCTGCGTAGTCGCGCGCGTGGAGTGTAACCTTACAGCGTATTGTTTCTTTACGACATAAACAAGCGTTTTAACAATGACGAATTCACGACATTATTGTGCGGTATACTAATGTCAAAATCAAAGAACCAAAAAACAATTGTCGTTTTCCACATTGCCAAAAGACGAGGAAAGGTAAGTGTTTCTTTTTCGGTATAATAATTAGAATTCACTGTTTTGTTATAAAAAGTAGTCGTATAGATTAGGGTTTGGTACTGTCTAGTCCAATCGGATTATTTTGTAGGTACTTATGAGGTTTCTATGAAAATTACACGCTCTTATCTTACGTCACAACTATTCAAGTCAATCGTGTGGTTCCGGGTCAAAATAGGACCTCATCTCTTCCTGTGAATGTTGTATAAGGTGGCTTCAGGAAAAATAGCACAAAGCTCGTGCTACAATAGCATTCCCAAAGAGGGTTGACGTCAGGCAGGCGGCCAGACGTAAAACTATAGCCAAATCGTTTAAAGTTTTCCGGCTATTTCTTTTCCAATTCGCTAGATTTTTGGCTTGGGTGACCATTGATATGCATATTATATTTGGAAAATAAAAAGCGGGAAGCGCACCCCGGGCTCCGAGTAGCAGCATAGCATAAAATTATAAATCATTATATTAAACTTATTTGATTGACTCATAAAAAATATTGTTGATTCGCAACATTTGTTTTATTACAATAATCATCATAGGTACCTACGACCCTAGCGCATTCTTACGATGACGCGTTGGCACGTGACTCGCACGGCGGGCAACACAGTCTCGACTCTTTGAGCGCGTACTTAAGGTACATTTCTTCTCGTTTTGAGCAGGAGGATAATTTAAGTATTAAGATTTTGTAGGCTTTTATAGCGTAGGTATTTTAGCTTTTGTATGGGAGTGATGTATCTGTTACGTAGTAACTATTTATCAATCTGTGGCTCGATCTTCAGTCCCTTGGTTCTAAGACCATTGCAACCTTAACGACGTCAAGCCAGCATTTAAGGTCAAATACCTGCCACCAGCTGTAATAAACCGTAACTTTATATACCTATACATATCGAAAAAATCATTTTTCCTTCCTCTGTTTCAACGCGCATTAGCTCTAAGCAGTACTTACCAATAAATAGACTTAAAACTCTCTCCCCTTTCTTTTGTGCACCTATTTTACAGTGTGTGTAGCTAAGTGGCCAACACTGACTGGTATCAGATTTTTCAAGCTGCCTAAAGGCATCTGACATAGATTATAATAACATATACCGATGACAGCCATAGAATGGTTCTGAGATGTTCTGATAGTGATTTTGGGATGGAAGTTAGCCCGGCCGTAGATTCATCATCCACATTTATTAGATAGGTACTTCCGAATTTCGATAGTACCTATATGGTAGGGTGGCGCGAAAATTTTTTTTTCCAATTTTAATATTCCTGTATTATCAATCGATGATCCATAGAACAATAATTATTTGGGCGAAATTACAGCTAAGTAAGTTAATATTTTGAGGTGGCGCATTACTTTTGAATTTTAGAAAAATATCAAATTCTTGGCTTACACTCAAATCTTTATTATTGACTTAATTACCATCTTTATAATATTACTAATATTTTAAATTACGAAAATAATGAATAACTATTAGAAATTTGCAGAAAAACACCATAAAATTACTACTAACTTTTTATTGGCCTGAATCGGACGTATCATCGCTATAATTTTTACGAAAATACTGAGATTTCGTTTCGAAAAGTGGTATACCTTGCCTGACATACCACTCCTCGTACGAATGATCCATCAATTGAAGGTTCAGTTATCTTTTCTTTGGTCCAATCTATTAAATCGTAATAACATAACGCATCAACCCTTAGTTTTGGAAGTTGGAATTCGTGAACTTACTGGTCTTTAAAATCTTTTCTTGCTTTTAAAATTATTTCAATAGCTAGCTCTCTTACATGTGCGTAACATTAACATAATTTCTGGGTGTGCGAGAAAGAAATTTATTTGAATGGTTTTCAAGACAATACTTTTCAGGTTTTTTTTTAAATACAAACATCTTTTAACCATTTTTAGGGTTCGATACAAAAAATTAAAAAACGGATCCCTTATAGGATCACTCGTGCGTCTGTCTGTCCGTCTGTCTGTCACAGCCAATTGGCGCCAAATCTACTGGACCGAATCAGGTAAAATTTGGTAGAATGTTGTAATCCTATAACCCAAACACACATGTGCAAAGTTAATAAATATTTTTTTAAATAAGGGTCATTTTCGGTGGACAAATTAGGAAATTAAAAAAAAAAGTTCTGCAAACATATCAAATAGTTATGTCACATATCAAATGAAAGGGCTCATTATGAGGATCTCAAATATATTTTTGTTATTATTGTAAAATGAACAGTTTTGATTTTATTTATGAAAGAAGACGAAAATTGACCATTCCCCCCCCTTGATCTCCGAAACTACTAAGCCAAAAATTTTGAAAAAAATACAGAACATAGTTCATTGCTTGTAGATTACAGGAAAACCTATAAAAAATCAATCAATGGAACGGAACCCTCTCCACGAGAGTTTAACTCGCACTTGGCCGGTTTATTTCAAGATGATTGTGTCTTGATATTAAATTTTCTTGATAAAGGTTTAATAAGTTTTTTGACGGTTTAGCTGTCCCAATATACAAAACGAAGAATCTTGTTTGCGAAAATCAACCACCGAGAATGTACCAGTCTTCCTGGGTCCTTGGCAGCCAAGTTTGATAAGACCACACCAGCGGAAATCGCAAAGCACATCCAGTACAGATCATTTTGATCGGTGCTTAATAAATCAGTGGGCAATTCTGTTGAAATCGGTTCAAATGCTTCACTTGAAGTCGAGATACTTCTCCAGATTTTTTCCTATGCTGCCAGAAAAACTTGTAGGGCCTGTTGTTACTGCAACATGCCCTACAAGTTTTGCCGTCATGACTAGAGTACAAATGGCAAAGAGGCAATTCATTTTCATGTAAAGCACACGAACCATTTGTCGACTGAGGTACTTTTCTAGTAAAACAGTTACTCCACACTCTTTATCTGGCCACCAAAGAAGAACGATATTAGAATCTAATTTCTGAAAAGTCTAACAATATACTTTTGAATTGTAGTAGCTATTCCTGAGTCAATAGATATATGACCGATGTACTTCGATTCTGGCTTTGATATGATTAAAATGTGTTCTTTCGATTTGATATATATCATTACTCTTAGTCATGATGACTAAAATCTTGTCTTTACGACCGTCAAAGTAAATAACAGTTAAAGGTATCTCACTAGGAAATATTCAATTTTTCAATTCAAAATATCTTTATTATCATAGGATATTTATAATATCTCTTAATAATAGTCACTTTGTTTTGTTTTGCACAAATGTTGACGTCAAATCGTTACTTAAAGCTAAGTTTACGCCGCTTCCTAGGCGCAAGTGCAGAAGAAGCGGCAACAAACTGCACTGCACGTTTTCTCCAAAGACGTCAACTAACAAACTAAAAACTTAAAATTAGTTATATATATGGACAGAGATTACATTGTTTATTATGTCATAATTAAATTGAATTATAAGAAATACGTGGAGATCCGACGTCGAACGAAAGTTCATAACGTGCTCTCCAGGGTTGCGGCTCTAAAGTGGAACTGGGCGGGACACTTGGCTCGAAGGAACGATGGAAGGTGGAGTAAGGCCGTCACCGAATGGTATCCTAGAAATGGGAAACGTAGTGTAGGACGTCCGGCGGCTAGGTAGGTTAATGACGTCAGGCAGGTTGCTGGGAGGAACTGGATTGCGATGGCCAGTGATAGAGCAGGGTGGCGCAGACAAAAGGAGGCTTATGCCCAGCAGTGGGTACTTGAAGGCTGTTGATGATGATGATGATGATAAGAATTACGAAATTTAAAATAATGTCAATTTGTAAATTTAGTATGTACCAATGTACCTAAATTTATTTTTTATTTATTTATTTATTTAACTTTATTACAAACGTAATAGGCGGACTTAAAGCCATAGGCTTTATCTACCAGTCAACCCACTGGTGATGCCGAGAAAAAGAAAATTTTAGAAGGAGGTGCAAGTTATGTAGATATTGTCACATTTACCTTATGAGGATAGCAGTAACAATATAATATATATATAAATATACATATATATATATATATATATATATATATATATATATATATATATATACATATGAATAAACCTACATTCAAAATATACATGGTTATCATATATAATATAATAAACTATACATATACTACATATTATATCATAATATCTATATTCTATCTGAAAGTTCGCGAAGATAATGAGCACGCACTGCACTCTTGAACGCTACACGAGTACGGGCCTTCCGGACATTAATTGGTAGGGCGTTCCAAAGCTTTACCGCTTGAACAGTAAACGAACGCTCAAAGAACCCACTCCGGTGATTTGGTATAGCGAGACGGAGATTGCTAGAAGAGCGAAGATTTTTTACATGAGTATTACCAAGAAAAGTGAATTTTGATTTGAGATACCATGGAGTTTTAGGGTCAAATAGAATGGAAAAGAGGGTTGTAAGAATATGCAACCGGCGACGCTGACGAACGGGCAACCACTTTAGTTGAGTACGGTAAGCCGACACATGGTCGTACTTACGAAGGCCGAAGATGAACCGAAGACAGTTATTTTGAAGTCTGTCGAGTTTATTTAGATAGTCACAATTCAAGTCAGAGTAACACACATCACCATAATCCAGAATAGGAAGAATAAGAGTTTGAATTAGCATCGTTTTTACATTTGCTGGAAGGAAGAAAGGAATTTGCTAAATTATGACATGTCTAAGTATACAAACCTTTAAGAGGGACCCGCGCCAAGCTCAAGCCAGACCTTTTTGTCTTTAAGATAGTCATCGGTCCTATAATAAGCCTTCTCACAAAGTACTTTCTTTACATATCCTAAAATGTTACTATTTTAAGAGCTAATCAATGATATTTTACTACGAAATATTACGATCATTCATAAGATAAGGTAATAACAAATGAAAACTGTATTTAAGTATGATTTTGACAGAACAGTTCAAATTAATTCAATTTTACTGGTACACCATATAAAGTAAATTCTAAGTTGTCTATAAACTACATTCGTGACGCGTCACCTGAAGATAAAGTTATAGGATTTTTGTTTTTCGTACGAATGAAGCATTCACTTAGGGTCATCGATTAATGATACAGGAGATTAAAAAATAAAATTTTTTTTTTTTTTTGAACTTTCACTCCACCCTAGTATACGGGTCTACAACAAAACATATGGGCAGAGTACTTTCCGGCGTCAGAAATATTCTGCCAGAAAAATCTTATAATATGCGGCCGGATTAACCTTTCAAATAAATACTTCCCATATTACCGTTTGGGACGATGTTGAACGAAGGTCCAAATATAATAATTTACCTCAAATCCCCTCCAAACCGTTGAACATAAAAATAAATACGGTCTGCAAATGAAGCGGCAAAGAGCTTAGTTCTAAAACATTAATTTACCAGGATCCCAATGATTACGCAGTTTCGTTAAAAGCCTCTGTTATTCGCGCGACGGTACATCTCGGTTTGAAATATTCCGTTACAATATTTAGGTTAAGTACTACTCGTTTGGAGGTTGATGATCGTTAATCAAACCCTTATTTGCTTGTGTTTTGGTGACTTAGCGGTAAATAGAGCAGGTTTGTGTAAAACCATTCTCGTTAGTTCACAGGATATATAATACAATGAGACCCGTCACCGCTTTTGAAACCTTTAGTGGTATGATAAATGGATTACTAATGTTTTTCCTAATTTGAAATGCAATAATTTAATGTTCTTTATTTTCATTTGTCATAATTTAAATAGATAGATATATAAGACGTTTATGTGTAGCCATAGTCACACACATACAGAAAATTCACAACATGAAAACATAAGAAAACATGGGAACATATCATCATCATCATTCACAGCCTTGAACCTCCCACCAGGGGAGAGGCCTATTCCCAGCAGTGGGAACATATCAATCTAGGTTTCTGTCGGCGTGTCCTTTCAGCAGTGGTCGTTCCGAAACGCTATTAGTTTGTAGCTTTTGTACTTAAAATAATTTAAAAATAACCTTTAATAAGTGACATATACATTGATTTTTTTCCCTTTCCATTGTAGAATAGCAGCCATTTGGTTTTTACTTGTTACAACCCAAGCTGCCGGGCTAAACTAATCAAGTCATAAACTTATGTAAGAATTCTATTAACGCAAAAGGCCTATAGTTTATAAGCTAAACACGTAGAATCTAGTATAGTCTTGCTCACTGCGCTTACCGAAACCTGACCCCCATTTTATAAATTTTTGAACACCCCATAGATTCGATCAAATATAAGTTGATTCAATGGACAAGGAAGTTTGAAAGAAGGACAGTTGCGAGCAAAGTACTACTGAAAAACATCAACATCTTGTTTACGACGTACATTCAGCTCCAAAAATAAGAGACATTTTAAATTAACTCTTGAGGAAGAAAATAAAGTACCTACTTAAAAAGTAGCAGTATTTTTTTTTCTCTCTCTCTCACAGGGGTTCTGGTTTCTAGACCTTATTATTTCTCTGAATGAAAAATAAAAAGTCAAATGATTTTCCGAGTTCTCGAGGAGTAAAGTTTTTTTTTTCATTTTGTTAGTTTAAAAAAAATTAAAACTGAATATAAGCAGAAAATTCATTTTTTTACTAACAAAATCTACACACACGGTACCGTAATGGTGGCGTAACAATCACAGACAAAATGAAAGCGCGCGACAGCACCGCAGCAGCAGATACCGCTTTGTAATGTGTAAACGTGTGTATACTTCTAGTAGATAACATATTTTTGCTGCTGACTGTATTAATAAGAGCGAGGTAACCCAACTTTCCTTGTTAACAGATTTAATAACAGCATCTGCATACAATTTTGGCTCGACGTGACCCTAACTTGTGGACTTTTTATTACGACCTATGAGTCAAAAAGTTCGACGCACGCGTCTAAATTTCGAAATTACGGGTGAAAATAATGTTTTCTTTTCGGGTTTGCAATTTGAGAAGTGGTGTTTGGCAAACTTTTTCGGGATGGAGTTTTAATTGGCTGCGGTGCGATCGTACGATACAACCTACGTAAGTACATTTTCTTACAACAGTGTTTATATATTTTTTGGTTAAGTTTTGACAGAATCCCCTTTTTAGGGTTCCGTCTCAGGTTCCATACCAAAGGGTGCCAACGGGACCCTGTTACTGATACTGTATATCCAACTGTCTGCCCGTCTGTCACAGGGCTCTACATCTTGAAATGAAGATAGAACTTATATTATAATAGTGTAATTTGCTTAGCATGTCTTATAAATTTTAATCAAGGCCAGTCCCTCTAATTCATGAAGTGTCGTGACCCTGGCTCATACATATCCCAGGACGATAAGTCCACAAAATATAAAAAGTATAGAGATTAAACTAACTTCTTTCCTCGAAATGCATAAACGTAGCTTTGGACTTTTTTTGCAATACGCAGCTAATACATATACCAGTGTATTTTTAGTAAAAAAGTGTTATATTTTTTTTGTGATTACTTCTGTGGCATATTGGAACCATGGTAGTTCTGGGTTCGATTCCCGGCCAGAACAAGTTGTAAAATGGCCTTTATCAAATTGTCCTGGATCTATATACCTATGTATAATATTTATTATAAGATCCTTATATCATTTAGTTACATACATACATACATACTATCACGCCTGTTTCCCACAGGAGTAGGCAGAGACTATGGACCTCCACTTGATACGATCTTGACAGACCTCTTTCGCTTCATCTACACTCATCAACCTCTTCATACATGCCCTTCGGTTACGTGTACTTCTTACCTCTCCCTTTTTCAGAACGTCTGCAATCTGATCGCAGAACGTTCGCCGAGGTCGACCCTGTACCGCTCTTCCTTTCACACTTACCTTATAAATATTTTTTATTAATCTATTTTCATCCATCCTTTCTAAATGCCCAAACCATCTTAACATCCCATTAGGTCGTAATAAAAATCACATCATTTAGTTAGTATCCCATATTGTGGATCTTGGGCTCCGGCACTAGATGGCGCCACATTTTGCGGTCTTGTGCGTCGCTGCTAGTTGCCAACAGCGAAGCACCACAGGTTTTAGTGCATCTTGTCAGCCTATCTGTACCTGGGGCGACCAACAGGTCAACGGCCAGACTGTCGACTCAAGTAGGCTCTCTTCAACGCCCAATCCTCTTCCATTCTTTGTTTGTGTACAAGCCAGCGAAGCACAGTTGACTGTTGCAAGAGAGGCATGCAAGAAAAATTTTGTGAAATTGAGATGAAGTTTTTTCTTATTCGTCATTCATCATCAGGTCTTTTTTAGTCTCCACTGCAGGAGCACGACCCTCTCTGTACTACTAGAGCCATGCCACAGCAGCCAAAGAACTTAGCCTACACTCTCCACGCTGGCCAGACGGCCAGAGGTCTGATTGATGTTTATGAGCTTTGTTTAGCTTGTGTTTCATAAGTCGCCTTCAACGACATCCACGGAAAGACTTGGAGTAGTTCTATTCTACTCTGCTAGGAACCACATGGCTATAATAAAAGCTTCTTCTTATGGTAGGCACCATAAATGAAGGTTGCCGATTCGCTTGCTGTAATCCTCTTTGCTCTTAGCTCGGCTGAACATTTCAGCAGCGCTCGCCATCTCGGTCCACTCTCGGTTGTTTCGTAGCCAGGATTTCTTTCTGGTCCCAACCTTTCATTTTCCTGCAACTTTGCCCATGATTATAAGCTGATATTGATTGTATCGCCGATGTCAAAGAACATGACCCAGGTATGAAATTTTACGCCTTTTTACCATAAGTAAGCATAAGAGTGCATTTTTGGCCAATCGTTGCAGAACTTGTGCGTTAGATACCTTTTGTATTGATGAATTTTATTCTCCACTTTTTCTGTTTTGTGATAGGGTGAACCACCTCTGGTATAACGCGTGATAAAATTCTCACTCGCCGGTACTAAATTGTTTCGTTCAAGACGTAATGAAATGCTGCTTTGTCATTTTTAGCACATTTTTAGGGTTCAGTAGTAAACAAGAAACCCTTGTGGTTTCTCCATGTCTCTCTGTCTGTCCGCGGTTTTATTCAGTGACTAGTAGTACTAGTAATTTGAATTTAGTAATTTGTAATGCTGTAATTTGGCATAGGTGTGTAAGTATATGTATATTAATCACGCTGACAAAAAAGTAAATCATATAGTTATCAAATAAAATCTTGAAATATATTATTTTTTGTTGTATCTCCTATACATGAAGGAAATTCCTCCGGGAAGGTTTACATGAATACAAGTTCATACCTATGCAATTCCGGGCGGGCTGCTAATAAGAAATAAAATGTTTTTCATAAATATAGTATCGTAATAAACAACATGACATTATGGGCACCTGTGTCTAGAATATAGCTTCATTATAGGTTGAAGAAAAGGAAATTAATAAAATAATTAAATCTATAAAAAACAAACACAGTTATTGTTTAGATGGAGTACCACCAATCCTTTTAAAATTTTGTGCCGATGAACTTACCCAACCACTCACGCTTTTAGTCAATCAAAGTTTTCAAGAAGGTAAATTTCTTGATCTACTCAAAATTTCTATATATCAAAATTAAACCAGTATATACGAAAGATGACCCCACGAATCCTTATAATTACAGACCTATTGCACTCTTATAGATCATGTCTAAAATTTTTGAAAAAGCTATGAACAGTAGATTATATGCATTCTTAGAAAAATATAACATCCTTGATGGCAGACAAAACGGATTTAGAAAATCTAAATCTACCACACTAGCTGAATACGACTATATCCAATCTGCCCTACAGCATATAGATAATAAAGAATACGCTATAGGCTTATTACTAGATATGACTAAAGCGTATGATAGGGTATGCCACAAAATATTATTACCAAAATTATACGGTTCAGGCATACGAGGACAGGCTTATCAATGGTTCAAGTCATATCTAGAAAATATAAAACAAATCGTTCAAATAATTTATTTATTTATTTTATTTATTCAAGTACACTTGGAAATTTACAAACATACACTTAAAAAAAATAAGGAAAACATAGTACTTAGGTGCTACTTATTTCTAAAGAAATTTCTTCCATAATGTATCAAAACAAAAATAATAATACCATGCAACCTATAAATTCAGAAGAAACTACTCTGTTATGTTCAATACCTTAGGGTAGTGTATTAGGATGCGTATTATTCATATTATATATTAATGATTTACCTAAAAGTCTAGACAAAAATAATACATCATCCATTTTATTTCCAGACGATCTATCGATTTTAATAGGATATAATAACAATAATAGCACTGATATCAAAACAGTCATCAAATATAGATTAGAAACAGCGGAGAATTGGCTCACAGATCACAACCTTGAAATAAACTATAAAAAAACAAAAATAATACAATTTACGTCACACCAAAAAGCACCAATAGATACTAATATTCAATTTCACAACACTCAGTTACAAACAGTCAACTCATTCAATTTATTAGGTATACATATAGATTCGCATATCGATTGGAAAAGTCATATTGAACACATTAAAACTAAATTAAGTAAATTCATATATGCTCTCTACCAAATAAAACACACCACTAACAACGAAACTGCTATATCTGCCTATTACGCAAACGCATACTCCTGGTTGAGGTATGGAGTAATGTTGTGGGGTAATAGTAGTCATGCACAAGATTTATTTATGATACAAAAAAAATGTATCAGAATACTAGCTCAAATCAAAAATAGGCAAAGCTGTAGGCCATTCTTTAAAAAAATTTAAATTTTAACACTTCCATCAATATACATACAGGACATATGCATTTTTGCTCATAATAATAAACATTTATTTACACAGTTAAAAGACACCCTATACAATACTATAATAGAAATAAAGATAAATTATGCATCCCACCCACCAGAATTGAAATGTTACACCAAAGCGCATTTCATATGGCAGTTAAAACATATAATAGATTACCTATGGATATAAGAAATGAAACTAACATAAAACATTTTAAAAGAAAATTGAAAAAATGCTGCACAGTGGTTGCTATTATTCTGTAATTGAGTTCCTGGACTCAAATAAATAAATTTTGTAAATAAAAACATATATTTAAACAAATATAAGTATAGAAAGTAAGTGAATAGAATATCTATAATAAAATTCATAATTTATGTATTTAGAAAATAAGTCATATAAAATGTGCAATACTGAAAATTAAAGTACTTTGATAATATTTGTAAATTGCTCTATAGACTGCTTTAACTTCAAATATTGTGATAAATGATCTCAACATTATAAAATTATATACTTACTATGTTCATTTGTTACTAGATATTTGCTGTACCCGAAAGGGTTAATAAGATGGACTGTAATTATGAATATAAGACCTCTTGTAAAACTCTTATTAGCAAATAAAGATTTGATTGATTGATTGATATGTCATATCATGGACGAACAAATACAAGACGACTGACAACCTCCATAATTTTAAGCGTAATCAGATTTTTAGTTTAAATGTTGTAGCTAGATGGATCTACTAGTTCGAAAGAAGGTAGTTCCGTAGTGGTGCCGCTTAATTTAGGAAAGATGGCGGTATAAGCGTTCATTTTCTACGATCAAGCGCCATCGCCATGGACTTTTTATTAACATTTTTCTGCCACAACTTATCCGTCAATTAAGGGATACTGACTACGAATATACTGACAACATTTTACAATTTACCGTACAAATTATCTGACAATTTATTGTGCAGGATACGTTTAAATTTTCCGCTATCGTTCAATCTCCTAGCTTATTTTCCAATAATTAATTTGAACAGGAATTTAATAATCAAATTTACAAAATATTTCTTTATCAAACAATTCATGAAGCATACTTACAAAATATTAATATCGGATCCAAAAAAAGAGTACGTATTAACCAAAACTCAGTGAAGCCTGAATCGGCCTAAATCCTAGTTTAGACTGTGCGAGTCAAGATTCGAGTTGGTCCAAACAAACACACACAAATACACAGATGTTGCGGTCACACAGTCATTACCGCATCATATGTGTGTCAAACTGTTTTATATTCAAGAAGTTCATGTATATGTGCATATAACGGTTTTTGTTTTCCTTTGCCACTAGTTTTCTTCGACCACGGAACAGCAGCAATTCGCATTATTCTCGGATATTTTTTGCTTATCGCTGCGTGACGTCAAAGTAGTAGTAATACTCGTACAATTTGTGAGTTGAACACACCTTTTACCTCCCACGGATGTCAAAAGTGGCTACCAAAGGTAATAAAGCGGTGGTACTAAAGGTAGGTGCCAAAGGTAAAATCTACCGCTACGCCAGCTGCTCGCACTTTTTTTCCGGTCAAAGCGAGTCGAGCTTCAGTCTACTGTGAATACGACTCAGTAGTTGTCTACTGCAGTGTGGTAACACCGAAGAAGTATACAATTTGTCAATATCCATTTCCTCTTCCAGTGATGTCGCAAAAGGGCACTAAGATAACAGAAAGCTGTACAATCTTCTGTGTGTATTGTTATCACTGATCCGCTTGAGTTGTTGAACAACACGCATGTGGTGTTTTTAAGTAATTCCTAATTATAAGTTGCATATTTGCGTCCGCAATTAATACATACATACATGCATCACATGCCTGTTTTGCACAGGGGTAGGCAGAAACTATGGACCTCCAGCTGCTACGATCCTGACAGACCTCTTTCGCTTCATCTACACTCATCAACCTCTTAATACATGCCCTTCGGTTACGGGTACATCTTACCTCTCCGTTTTTTAGAAAGTCTGCAATCTGATCGCAGAACGTTCGCTGAAGTCGACCCTGTCCCGCTGTCCGCAATAGTTTGTAAGTACCTCTAAAATTACCTGATTGGTGGCAGTAACGGAACAAGTACTGCTTTTGGTTTTAGAAGACTTCGTTCCAGCGCCAATTTATCACCTAAAAAGAAGTTTGAAGTGCGAGTTGCCACTAAACGCTGCTAACAAAGTACCTATACTTGTAACCAATAAGCATCTTTAAACCTACCCTTATGCAGTAAATGTGTGTTACTTGGGCTGTCACGCCGGCAGCTTGCAATGTGGCACAGCGCAAGGCGAATCAACCTACTATCACGCGTGTATAGGTTCACTAGCTTTCTACTATTAACTCGCACTGTGTAACTATTCCACTTTAAATCTGGCTATTGTGCTCGGCTGAGCCGGAACGGGTATTTTGTATCAGTATTTTTGATATTACAAACACAATGCTAAAGTAATAGATGCGTGTTTAGAGTTGAATGATTTTTGTGAGATTGCTGTTTGTTATTTTGGGCGTATATTTGCTACGGTTATCTTTCTAACTTTAGAAAATCATATGTTCAAATTTTACTTGTTTGAAAATGCTTTTTTTTCTTAGCCATTTATGTCTTACTTCCTACTGCTGGGGCCTTTCCGACTACAATTCCCTATTCTTGGTCTTCAATTTCCATTCTTTATCAAATACTCGTCTGCCCATCTAGTCCTCGGTCTAACTCTTTTTCTGTATCCATCTGTTGGAACCCAGTCTGTGGCCCATCTGCCCAGAAGCGTTGGCCGTACGCTTCCGGGCAGATGAGCCCACGTGAAGTGACATGACCCGCCTTATCTCACTTCAACCTAGTTGCTTCCTTCCTTCCTTTGGAAAACCTTCAATTTGGACCGTTGCTGTTTTGTGTGTGAGTGTAGGAAATTTAAAAACGCTAAAAAAATATATTTAATACTAACTCGATTTTTTTGTAAAATAAAAATTTTGCACAAATAATTACGGTCCATAACATTAAATGTTCTCGTCGTTAAAATCGCTGTGTTATATATGTATATATATAATTATATACTAAAAAGGTTTTATTGTGAAAAGCTTTGATGAAAAAAAATATCATTTCAATCCATATAATATATGGAAAGCGGAAAATTAGCAATCAGAAATCGGTATTCGAATAAGTTATCTATTAATTGATTTCGAACTAATGAAAGTCTTAATTTAAAAAATCGTCTTTAAATAGATTTTGCTTCTAGACTTTCTGGACTTTGCTACACGTGTTTATATAGGAAATTTCTTTTTTTCGTTTACATAGGAAAAATAACTAACATCAATTGTGTACCTTCAACGGTATGAGAGGTTATATTTTTTGGGAATCTAATCTTACGCAAATAATGGCCTCGAAGGTACACAATAGCGAATTCCACTTATTATAAGTCAGGACTCGTTTATGATTAGTTGTTATGATTGATTTTATGAGGTTTACCTACACGAACAATCTTGAATGTAAATACTTTTAAACTATCGCGTTGCATTATTATTAAATTAATGCATACGGGAATTAACGCGAAACGTACCTTTTTTTATTTATTTATTTTGCTGACGTTTCGTTCGGGTTTCATCGAAACACAACCCCAGTTTGGTGCACAATCGGTTAACCACCAGAATACGGTTGCGTTATGGAATAGGGACACTGTGAGTGTAGTGTGTGACGGTACTTGGAGAATGAACAATATGACGGTGGACGAAGATCACACCGGGCAGGGGGAGGCGTAGGCGTCATCGCTGCTTCAGTCAAGCTGGGACCACGTTCGGTGAAACCCGAACGAAACGTCAGCAAAATAAATTTAAAAAAAAGGTACGTTTCGCGTTGATTCCCGTATGCATTAATTTAATTATCTTGAAAGTATAACTAAGATCGATGTTTCATTAAAACTAGATAACAACGAAATAATCGTCATCGGACATATTTCTGATGTCTCAATATCATTTTTGAAGACCTATCAATGGATACACCACACGTATGAATGGGTTGGATAAAAAAAAAAAATGAGTTTCAGTTCTAAGTATGGGGAACCCCTAAAATTTATTGTTTATTTTTCCTATTTTCGTCTAAAAATCATAATGCAGTTTACAAAATACATCTACTTACCAAGTTTCAACAGTAAAGTTCTTATAGTTTCGGATAAAAGTGGCTGTGACATACGGACGGAAAGACAGAAGGACATGACGAATCCATAAGGGTTCCGTTTTACCATTCGTAACTTCTAAAATTTTTGTATCTTCTTTGCCCTGTAACTTCTAAAATAAGAGAATGATAAAACTAAAAAGAATATATGATGTACATTACCATGCAAACTTCCACTGAAAATTGATTTGAACGAGATCTAGTAAGCAATTTACCTTTAGAACTTTTTGGGGTTCCGTACCCGAAGGGTGCAAACGGGACCCTATTACTGAACTCCGCTGTCTGTCCGTCTGTCTGTCTGTACGTCTGTCCGTCTGTCACAGGGCTCTATCTCTTGAACCGTAATAGCTAGACACCTGAAATTTTTACCGATTATGTATTACTGTGGCCGCTATACTAACAAATACTAAATATAAAGTTGAAAATTAAAGGGGGTCGTCATACAAAAAGCGTGTTTTTTTCAGCGTTTTTCACTCGACCTGTCACAGGGCTCTATCTCTTGAACCGTAATAGCTAGACACCTGAAATTTTCACCGATTATGTATTACTATGACCACTATAACAATAAATACTAAAAATAAGATAAAGTTAATAATAATTAAGGGGATCGTCATACAAGAAACGTGTTTCTTCAGCGTTTTAAAACATTGTACGACGGTACGGAACCCTTCATGTACGAGTCCGACTCGCAATTGCCCGTTTATTTATATTATGTTACTTGTTGCTACGGAACCCTTCATGGGCGACTCTGACTTGCACTTGGCCGCTTTTTTTTACTGCAAGCCGTCTTCACACAAAATAAGGCTCTAGCATGGCGTACTGATAATGATTTTTAAAAATCTTTCTCCTCCTTAATTGTGCCATAGAACACGACTCAAATTACTTTGCAAAGGAATGTCTGCAATTCTCAGTGGATTCATTTCAGGTGAAACCATGTTTAATATATATATATATATATATATATATACAATATAAACAATATATTATATATATATATATATATATATATAATATATTGTTTTTACCACAAATAGACATCACTGACAAGGATGTCCCATCCTAGTTCTATTTTACACAATTTCTCATAGCTGCTTATTTCGCGACAACCGTAAAATGCCCCAGGGGGGCCTAAAAGCTGGTGATGTCGATCTAAGTCTAAATGTTTTCAAATGGGTAATAGTTGTACGTGGCCTGCTCACGGATAAGTAATTATATAATCTAAATGACGGAGTGAGAGTAGATAGACAATAATTAACACTACGGTACACGCGCCTCTAAAACGTTCATGAGTACTCGCGTGGGCTTCACTTGTAGCCCATTTTAAATTGAAATATCCTGAAAGATAATCGTTAAATTTTTAAATAAAACACATTTATTATAATAAATGACAATTTTTATGTAAACTGAAGTAAAAAAAATATTTTCTCTTCCTAAACTTAAAAATATTAACAAAACTTCAGACTTCTAAAAAAATCACATAATTTTTACTTATTTGAGATCAATCAACTTTTGGTTTGATTTTTCCATTTTATTTTTGTATATTTTTTATTTTTAATAACACGAAGGACAAATTCAAATTTGGTGATCATTACATATAAGCCTGTAGCATTTCGAGCAAGTTTTCGTTGTGCTACGATCGCGCACTCTGCCAAAACGCATAGCGTGCAACCCCCCCACAAATTGGTATATTTCCTTGTTGAGGAGCTCCTGACGCATTCAACAATAATTTTGCTTTTGTTTTTATGCTTCTAGAATGAACTATATTTTGTCCTTCCCTCAAATCCTCTTCCTGTTCACTTTCAATCAAATCATCCTGATATAACTCCTCTTCTAGCCATTTCAACAAGTTTCTTCCATTCTGCGATCCATATTTAGCAATCTTTTAATAAAATATCAACAAACAGTAAGTTTACAGTTTATAAATATAATAAATAATACAAAAATTAATAAGAAAAGATAAATACTTACTTACATCAATTTAAAAAAATATTTTGCTTCACAGAAATTCCGGCAGTGCACGCGTGGGCTACATACGTAGCCCAACAACTTTAAATCGTTATTTATCGCACGTGCGGCAGCGTTGGTCGCTCACGCCATACTGAATGCGTAAAATAACAACCAATCGAAGCTTAGCTAGAGACTCGAAGTTAAATCACGCTATTTCACAAAGTTATAAACAAAAACAATACCCTGGGCTACATATGTAGCCCGCGCGTGTACTCTAGTGTTAAAAATAAGACGATAAGGTCAGCGCAAGGAGGAGCGCTCACACCGTCTCCCGATATCATCCACTTAAAATCTCGAGTACGACAAGAGCGACGTCTGAAGGAAGTCTCAAGTTTATGACATGTGTCATGTCGATATCGATGTATCGATGAAGACAATGCGGTCTGAAAGGGCTGTCACAAGTTTGTCGAGTGATTGATTGGGGAAAGTGTTTGGAAATTATTGAATTGGATTGATGGGGAGACTTTACACGATAGAACGACTAAATTAATGTTTTAAATAAATTGTAGGGACAATACTCTAGCCAAAGCGAGACAGCGATACCATGCGGGTTCAAAAGATCATGGTAAGTCAATGAGGCTGGTTTTAAAAGGCTTCCGATTTTCCCAAATTTGAAATTCTAAATTTTGGCCATTAACATTGTTTTGTTGTTTACTACTAAATCAAATTCAATCAATTGAATAGACGAAATCTTTTCTATCTTCCCTTTCTTTTTAACTTTATCTCGCTCTACGTGAGGTTGGGACAGCTTGTCAGTTATTTTAATTTACCCAATGATTTTAAATATGCTAGTAATATATAAGTCAATGCATTAACCGCTATCCTTTGTCATTGCATTTTTTACATTATTTTATCTTTCTTTACGAACTTAATCCATCTTATTCTTAACTTTCCTCTGTTTCTTCACCCAGTAACCTTCAAAAACAATTATGCCTTTAACCTACAATCTCTTCTATCTATATAGAATATTTCAGCTGTTCCCCTTCCCTATTCTAAAATAAAAGGAGCAGAAGCTATTTTTATTATCTCTAATAAAAAATACAGAAAGATAATTTCGCTACATATGTAGCCCGCGCGTGTACTCTAGTGTTAAAAATAAGACGATAAGGTCAGCGCAAGGAGGAGCGCTCACACCGTCTCCCGATATCATCCACTTAAAATCTCGAGTACGACAAGAGCGACGTCTGAAGGAAGTCTCAAGTTTATGACATGTGTCATGTCGATATCGATGTATCGATGAAGACAATGCGGTCTGAAAGGGCTGTCACAAGTTTGTCAAGTGATTGATTGGGGAAAGTGTTTGGAAATTATTGAATTGGATTGATGGGGAGACTTTACACAATAGAAAGACTAAATTAATGTTTTAAATAAATTGTAGGGACAATACTCTAGCCGAAGCTAAACAGCGATACCATGCGGGTTCAAAAGATCATGGTAAGTCAATGAGGCTGGTTTTAGTTTTGAGGTTGTTTTCGTTTTACAAAGAATATTTAGGAGTTATTTAAAAATAAGACATATGATCCCTGCCTTATGTTTAATACAATTATAATCCAAAGTTACAAGGGCTAATTTATTGTATTTCTTGAATACTTTCCGTTTTAGTGTAATTTTGAGGTGATTTAGAGGCAACTTTGCAATTTTTTTCTATAGAGAAAACTTTAAGCAATCGTGTTTTTGAAACATATTATGTATACAGTGAGAACTGAACTTTGCTGTGTTTTTATTTCAAAGTGAGTATTTCGTTAATATTGGTAATATTTAAGATCGCTCTAAGGACTAGGGTAGTACGCTCCTAAAGGAGAAGTCCGAGATATACCATGCTTTATTGCTACATTGTCCTGCTCTCTTACATTTTCCCGGTTTTGTTTTACAAGATTATAAGACGTATGAGATTTCACATCTTGCGTATAAAATAGCAAACTACCAGAAATGACATGTCGTATAAAATGTGCTCCATCTAATTTATAAAGGTCTTATTTCACATATGGGTAAAAACAAATTACCAGTGTCACAATAAAAAAATTTAAAATAAAACAAAACGTTCAGAGAAAGTGTAACCTGTTTTAAAACGTAGTGGCGAATTTTTTTTAACACAATACGCCAGGACGACGAGTATAACGCCTCTCAATAGAAAATTCACCTAAACAGAAGTCAATGTCATTAGACAATGTCACTTAAATTTTGAAACAGGCTTCATTTTTAGGGTTCCGTAGCCAAATGGCAAAAATTTAACCCTTGTGGATTCGTCGTGTCTGTGTCTGTCTGTCCGTATGTCATAGCCACTCTTTTTCGAAACTATATGAACTATAGGTACTATTGAAACTTGGTAAGTAGATGTATTCTGTGAACCGCACTGGCGCCACAAAGTTATGCGCGGTAAGCGGCTACCGTTCGGCGATAGACAGGTTAGATAGACAGGTACAGTTTCTCTCCTATACTCCATCCTTTTTAGTCCCACATATCCTGAGTACCTCAAGGAACGTTTTTTCTTTAGAACCTCTTCAAGGCCTCTACGCAGTGCAGATAAACTTCTTCTCAATATTCCAGTCCACTCGACCAATTTCTACAAATATTCTTTTACTGTCTATGCTAATCATCTCTGGAACACTCTACCCCTTTCCATTCGATTCGCCAAAACTTTGAATAAATTTAAAACCCTAACTAAAAATCACTTTTTTAGTTCTGTTTAGTTCCTCATCTCTTTCCCCTACTATTTCTGTTTACATCATTGTGATATTTATTTGTATGTATGTAATACATTATTTATTATTATGCTATGTATATATAGGTATGAATATGTATATATATATATTCATTTATTTATATAAATATATCTTTTTTTGTATAATGTTATATAATTATTTTAATATCTATTGGTTATTTATAATTTATATTTTAAATTTAACTGCGCCACCTGTTATCTTACTCATATACTTCGCACTCCTTCTCTTTATGGTTGCCTGTAAGAGATTGCTTCGGCGATAAGGCCGCCTCTCGTACCTTATTTATTTATAAGTTCCGTAAACTTTGTAATTTTTTATTGTTTTTATTTGGTGCAATAAAGATTTTTGTATTGTATTGTATTGTATTGTAAAGTTTATAATGAGAACGTTAAGCTTTACTACGCACATTTGCCAAAAGTGGCCGTTTTTCGCAAATGTGCGTAGTAAAGCTTAACGTTCTCACTTTAAACTGTAAACAGTAGTTCACAAAATACTTTAAAGGGATGTAGGACATGGTAGTAGCAAAACTTAAATGATGTCTCCGTTTTCTTTGAAATGATTTATCTTAAATGGGGGCAGCACTGGACCCCGGAAAATTCAGGTACGGCCTTAAAAAGACCATTGATGATGATGTTAAACTATTTAATAAAGGAAAAGTATGTTACACTTCACTTCTTCAACCTCGTTATTTTGTGTTTCTACTTTATTCACTCCATTGTTGAGATAATATGTTCTTTGTTCCCTCTGGTTTTGAAATACAAGACGTCTGCGCTCAGTTTTCTAATGAAGTGGGATAGAATGCTTTTGATCCTTCAGAGAATCAGAGAAATAGCAAATAATTCTCCTGAAGACAATATGTTCCATCAAGAGATCACATCTGTTTTCCCTGAGGAACAAACAAAATAAATTATCTTTGTGTCATTTTTATTAGAGATAATAAAAATAGCTTCTGCTCCTTTTATTTTAGAATAGGGAAGGGGAACAGCTGAAATATTCTATATAGATAGAAGAGATTGTAGGTTGAAGGCATAATTGTTTTTGAAGGTTACTGGGTGAAGAAACAGAGGAAAGTTAAGAATAAGATGGATTAAATTCGTAAAGAAAGATAAAATAATGTAAAAAATGCAATGACAAAGGATAGCGGTTAATGCATTGACTTATATATTACTAGCGTATTTAAAATCATTGGGTAAATTAAAATAACTGACAAGCTGTCCCAACCTCACGTAGAGCGAGATAAAGTTAAAAAGAAAGGGAAGATAGAAAAGATTTCGTCCATTCCATTGATTGAATTTGATTTAGTAGTAAACAACAAAACAATGTTATTGGCCAAAATTTCGAATTTCAAATTTGGGAAAATCGGAAGCCTTTTGAAATTATAAAATATTTTAATCAAAAGATTCGCTTCAAAAAGGGCTAACGAGAATCTGATTCATTGTGAGTTGAATGTCTGTCATTCCGGCGCGAAAGGTGAAGAAATATTGGTGCTTAAATTACACAACAATTATTATTATTGTTCAATTCAAGGTTTTTTTTTTTTTTTAATTTATGGCTTGACGCTACTGCGTATTTAGCCAGGAACAAGTTAATAAAACGTGGGAATTTTTTTTTTCCTAACAAGTTACAATCAAAGGTTGGTGTAGGCCTTTGATTGCTTTAAGGGAGCTTCTGGCGACAAATCTATACGAGTCCACTGGTTTTCATAGCCGATTGAGTGGCGGACGACGCCCGAAGACGCCCACACAGTCCGCGAAACAAATATCACTACAGCCGTACTATGACTGTCCACTTTAACTATTTCACATATTGTTCATGAGCATGAGCATTTATAACACCAAACAACACCAATTTCATATTATAAGGTCCACTAAAATCAATTTGCAAAATAATTTAAAGAAAACCCCAACCAAACACCTTTACTTCTTGCCAAAAACTCCAATTCAAGGATTAAAGTCTAATCGATTCCGCTAAGGACCTACAACCTCCATACAGATAATTCGGAAAGCAATTTCCGAACATATTGTTAGGTTAAGAAGTAATGAATTCCAAACAAGCCATCTGCTGTTGTCAACACAAGGCTCGAGGGATTACAAAAAAAAAAAAAACCACCAACCCAGGGATCATAATTACATTGATGTATTAGTAACAGCAACAGAACTTAAGAGTCTCCTTACCCGTATAAACGTAGACTAGGTTTTATTTTGTTTATTAAAAATTAAAAGCCTTTGAATCCTGTCAATAGGCGATACGGCTAGCCATAACCCATTACTATTGTTGGTTCCCTTTTTAGGGTTCCGTAGCCAAATGGCAAAAAACGGAACCCTTATGGATTCGTCATGTCTGTCTGTCCGTCCGCATGTCACAGCCACTTTTTCCGCAACTATAAAAACTATACTGTTGAAACTTGGGAAGTAGATGTATTCTGTAAACCGCATTAGTTTTTTACACAAAAATAGAAAAAAAAGCAATAAATTTTGGGGTTCCCCATACTTAGAACTGAAACTCAATTTTTTTTTTTTCATCAAACCCATGTATTTGTTGGGTATCTAGGATAGGTCTTCAAAAATGATATTCAGGTTTCTAATATAATTTTTTTCTAAACTAAATAGTTTGCGTGAGAGACACTTCCAAAGTGGTAAAATGTTGGTTCCCCCCCCCTGTAACTTCTAAAATAAGAGAATGATAAAATTAAAAAAATATATATTATGTACCTACATTACCATGCAAACTTTCACCGAAAATTGGTTTGAACGAGATCTAGTAAGTAGTTTTTTTTAATACGTCATAAATCGTAAACCGTAATTTACCTATAGAACTTTTATATTATGTTACTTGCTGCTTCGGAACCCTTAATGGGCGATTTCGACTCGCACTGAGCCGCTTTTTTCACCTTCACGCTAAACGTGGCCTTTTTAATCTTACAACCCTAGGTTTGTCTGCCCCGTTGAGACATGATATGATATATTTCTATACCTATCTGTTCACTAACTGTGCCACCTGTCTTTTGACTGATACCAAGCCCAAGGCTTTGAGTCCATCGGTTACAATAGGCATGATGACTGATAAATATTTTTGGCTCATCGGTTAGATTATAAAAAAATATTGTACAAATGTTTTTTCTTTTCTCTGAGAAACAATAAATGACGAAGATATAGCGCATTCAAATTTCGCATGACGTCATGGTTTCGTACGATTTTTATACAGCGGTGACGTCACAAGCCGCCACTCTGGAACTTAGATACTATGTATCTTTGTCAATATTTACTTTTTTGATAAACTGAAAAATATGCGTACATTATTTTTGGATAATCTAACTAACGGACTAATTAAAATAATATTTTTCTTAATAATAAAGTTGAATAAATTATAATCTTTAAATAAATCCATCATAAGATCCTGACCTGATGACAATGGGACCATTTATCTTATCTTATCTTGCATTTGGGGTCCACATTGGGAAGCACGTCGAACCTTTGGGTTATATTGTAACCCCTTGCCTTACTCACCCGCCTCGAGATTACTGAAGAATGACTGCATAAGCTTCAGAATATCACCTGGTGCATAGTGCCTGTAGTCCTCTAGCTCAGGATATGCTGATCCGAAGAGGTCCATGCGCTTACCAGCCATCGAGTCGCAGCTACACATGATGTGTCTCATTGTTTCCTCTGAATCCTCATATGCCCGACATTTTGGGCTCTCAATAAGTCTCATTTTAAAGAGACGACTGCGATTGTGGAAGTGTCCAGTCAATGCAAAATGGGACCATTTGGAAAGTATACCCTTTCAAACAAAAAGAATATTTCTAAACCGGTCCAGGCATCTTCGAGTAACCAGGGAACATACATAAAAAAACAGTGGCACTCCGACAAGGCCGAAAGAAGTGAAAACTTTACCAAGGTGGTGTCGGCACAGATTAATTAACAGTTATGGTATCGGTTACACGATGGTTACACGGTAACAGTGCCGCGAGTTCAGCGGTTTTTTCCCATCTCAAAAAATGCCCAACGCGCCTAAAGAAGTATTCACTTCAAAAAAAAACCGGCCAAGTGCGAGTCGGACTCGCGCACCGAGGGTTCCGTACAAACCTGCAAGGTTTACAAAGTTCGTTCATTACGACAAGTTTAAAATTATTAAAAAAAAATATATTATGTGATGTAACTAAAAATTTATGGTTTTCGTAATTTTTCCTTTATCTATGCTATAAGACGTTGCTTCGTACCAAATTTCAAGATTCTGAGTTCACGGGAAGCACCCTGTAGGTTTTGATTCCCTTGCAAGTGTCGAAAATTTGCGGCATAAACGGCTGTATCTTTTGATTGCGTTGGCTTAGAAGTTTGATTTTTTCACAGCTTCAAGGGACAGTAGACCTGGGTAATTGATATAAATTTCAGCTTCATACCTCCACGCGTTCCTGAGAAAAAGGGTCTTGACAGACGGACGGACGGACGGACAGACGGACAACAAAGTGATCCTATAAGGGTTCCGTTTTTTCCTTTTGAGGTACGGAACCCTAAAAAGGTTCCGACGAATTGAGAACATCCTCCTTTTTATGAAGTCAGTTAAAAAAAATACAGACTGAACTTCTTCTTAATATTTGCACTTAATTGAAAAGCATTGTATATTTCTAGCTGACATAGTTAAAGGATTTTGCGGCTTCACTGTAAATTTAAAACCAAACACTCGCTTAAGAAAGCTGAACCTTTGCCGACATGAAACATTAATTAGTCTTTTTACGGGCGACATCAAACAGGCCGCAGCATCTCGCACCAATCCTTCCCGACCCTTAAGAGCGTTTCATACATTATTCTGAGAGATAGCACGAGACAAATGCTCTTTATCTCTGAAACGGATGTGACGGAGACTTTTTACGTTATGTAAATAGATTTGCTGCCTTTATTTAAAAAAAATAAGTTTATTTAATTTATTTGACAGGTTCCCTGTATCATGAATAAAATACGAACGATTCTCTTGCTTAAAATTTATGAACAGGAGATTTAATTTGTTGGGGAGTGGGGGGAGAGGGGGGGAGGGGTAGGGGGGAGGGGGGTAAAACTAGAGGAGAAATCACAAATCTCCAAAAACTTCACTTAGTCGTTTGCTAGCTCTTATACGCTTACTAGAAGAAGAAGAAGAAGAAGAAAAGTAAGAAGTACCCGTAACCGAAGGGCATGTATGAAGAGGTTGGTGAGTGTAGATGAAGCGAAAGAGGTCTGTCAGGATAGAAGCAAGTGGAGGTCCATAGTCTTTGCCTACCCCTGTGGGAAATAGGCGTGATAGTATGTATGTATGTATACGCCTACTATTTTCGACGGTTTATTAGCAAAACCATACGAAAGTATAGGAAACATAATAAAAATGCCTTAGGGTCAGTTCACACCGAGACGCGACGCGACGCGACGTAGCGCGCACGTGAAAGAAATATAGAACTTGTTTACTAGACAAGAAGAGAGAGAGCCCGCTGCGCCTCGCTATGCATCGCTACGCAGCGCGGCAAAGCGGGCTGTCGCTGAAATAAGTATCTTTTTGCCTAGTAAACAAGTTCTATATTTCTTCCAAAGTGCGCGCTACGTCGCGTCGCGTCGCGTCTCGGTGGGAACTAACCCTTGGTGTGTGTGTTACATTACAGTAACAATAATTCAAGGAACACAGCCAAGTGTAAAGAAATAATTTGCCATCGGTAAGTAACCGGATTTAATTGTTTGAAAATTAAATACGTATGATAAAATTCACGCCGGCATATATTCAAAAATAGAACGGGGCCATGTCTGAGATAGCTGGTCTATATAATCTATGTCAATGGGTAGCAAACGGGCTTTTCACGTGACGTTGACAAAGGTGATTTTGAAGGATTCTTAAACGAGTATGTAACCAGATATAAATGGAGGGAGCACAGCTCTTACTGACACGACAGCAGTTCCATCTATTTTCTCAATCGATTTAGTCGCTTGTAAAGAGTCTGAACTGCCATTTATTTTTGCCCGACTGCGCCAGAAGGATGGTTATGTTTTTCGAGTATGTGTATGTATTTAAATTTTCTGGCAAGCTCTGCAGCCTAAACGGCTGGATGTATTTCAGCTTGAGAGGTGTCGTTATATTCGTCTTAGTTGTGGGAGTGACACTGGGTATATCGAAAATTAAAGAAATAAAAATGGCAGTAATTTATATGCCACTTACACACACGAAAAACAACAACAACATATGAATAAATGTAATTTGGAATGAGAAATGCTAAAAAAACTAAATATTATTTCGCTCACGTGTTGGTTCTTTATTTTTTTTAAAATAATTACTTGTTCCAGTGTTTATAGGTACAAACGTACGTACTATCACGTCTTTTTTACGTCAGACAGAGCATTTTGGGGGTTACTTCTCTAATCAAACAGAGCCCAGGCGGTAAGACTCAAAGACCACTTTTAGCGTGATGGTGGGCAAGAACCACCTTCTTGAAATGAAGATGAACGTACAAAAATGAAAATGAAATCAAAATAGTGATGGGTTGTTAGCCGCATCGCCTAATAATATGATTTGCATTTTCATCCATCCCTTGATTAGCTTCTACGATCTGTGCAGGAAAAGAAGCAACTGGTACATTCTAAGAATTTTTTTTCTCCCAGACGAGCATGGAAGGTTCAATTTAGAGATGTCCATATTATTGATTACAGTGAATTAGACACAATGGGCGAACTAAGAGAACGAAAAAATTAATTCTTAACTAATATGCGACATAAGTTTGATTTAGTTAAGCTAATATGCTTTTATACAGGATAATTTTGAATCTCGTAGCTATATTTAAGAAAAGTACTCTTTATGCAATATAAAAATACTATTTTTATATTGCATAAGAAGTACTTACGAGTACAGGCACCCACTTGCTTGGTGGTCAGACGACCTGAGCAAGGTTGCAGGAAAACGCTGGATGCAGGTCGCTTCCGATCGGTCGTTTTGGAAATCCTCGGGGGAGGCCTATTTCCAGCAGTGGACTTCCTGTGGCTGATAGGATGATGATACAACATCCTACTGTTTCATCACCTCTCTGACCAACATATTTAATTTCATTGCTCAACAATTTATACGCTACAACATTTTTTTATGTCTTACTTTATTCTATCGTGTTTTATAAAGTTTAAATCATTCGTTTCTTTTGCAGAGAACTCTATGAAATAGATGGATTGTGGAAGCTTTAAAGCTCTTGATAGAAAAGTTCCTCAACGTCGGGTATACTTTTCTCAACCGATTTATCTTTCCGAATAAATGGATTTATACACAGATATAAATCCATTTATTCGGAAAGATAAATTGGAAAGATTAGTCTGTACTAATGTGATGTGGAAATGTTGAATACTTCACTCTAAACAATATATAGTTTTAAAAACTAAAACCTAACTACGGAAAGATTCTTGCTGAAAGTACGTTTATCCAATCATTGCAACCACAGCAGGTAGAAACAGCTAATAATATATATAATAATATTTATTTATTTACCAACTAGCGGCCCGCCCCGGCTTCGCACGGGTATGTATTATACATTTAAACCTTTCTCATGAATCACTTTATCTATTAAAAAAAACGCTTCAAAATCCGTTGCGTAGTTTTAAAGATCTAAGCATACATAGGGACAGACAGCGGGAAGCGACTTTGTTTTATACTATGTAGTGATTTATGTACACGGACAATACCTATATACATATAGATATAGGTAGGTACAAACGATGCGTGTTCTACTAGTTCTAGTGGTCATTACTTCAATCACAATAGCTGTGCGATCGAGTTTTATAATAATAACAGGAAACGTTGTGATTGTCATCGTTGTTATATAAAGTTCGTTCAAAAGTTATGTGTTATAATGATAAATTGAAAACGTGAAAAGCGAAAAAAGTGAAAACCGATTCACCCAGTAGCGTAAATGCGCTCAGATTGTTCCGCTAATATCTTTCCTTGTAGGGTAAATGCGCCTGTCACGGGCCCTAATTTTTAGGGTTCCGTACCCGAAGGGTGCAAACGGGACCCTATTACTGAGACTCCGCTGTCTGTCTGTTCGTCTGTCCGTCTGTCACAGGCCTCTATCTCTTGAACCGTAATAGCTAGACACCTGAAATTTTCACCGATTATGTATTACTGTAGCCGCTATAACAAAAATACTAAAAATAAGATAAAATTTAAAAATTAAAGGGGGTCGTCAATCAAGGAACGTGTTTCTTCAGCGTTTTAAAACATTGTACGGTGGTACGGAATCCTTCATGTACGAGTCCGACTCGCACTTGCCCGTTTAATTTTATCAAATGACGTACATTAGTTTTCCTTAGCTTTTTTTTTAAAGCAACCCATATCACTCATCCACGGAGAGTGGTCGTAAGAGGCTCGAACCCACTCAAACTCCATTGTGCCTCTATTCTTCATCATGTATAATTCGCACTTTTGCACATTCCTCCGATCGGCATTTACGATTTGCGCAGTAAGGAAGCAGCTGGTACATTATTAGTTTTTCTTTTCTCCCAGACCAGCATGGAATATTTCTTCAAATAAATGTTTAATTTTTTTTTCTTTAGTCTCCAAACCTTTTTCTCCTTTTTTAAAAAGCCCATAAAATCACAACACAACAAAACGACGCTTTGACGTCACCATTACCAATTTGAAAAGCGAAATGTACGTGTATTACAAAGCACTTAAAAATACATTTAATAACCAACGTAAGGTAAAAGGTGATATGAAATTCCGCTCACGGAAAAAGATTTTTTTGTTCGTTTTCATCACGACCTCCCCAATTTGCGAGGGAAATGTTGCATTTCTATACGAACACTTTTATTGGTTACATAAATTTGCCCGAGATCCTTATAGTCTTAGAGCTAGCGTGTTTTTTTTTATTTTAGCTAATGGTACTCCTTATTTACTACGGAACCTTAGAAAGTGACCTTTGGGGGTTTTAGATAATAATTCAGTTATAAGCTAGATTCTACTGGAATAAGATATATGTTTGGGGCTTTCTACGATCACTAAAAACCTAAACCACCAAAAAATATTAAATGTTTGGTAAAACTATTTTGTAATTAGTAGGTAATATGTTTTGTCTCATTCTTATAAACTCTCATCTCACCCCCTTAGGGTAGACAAATTAAACAGAAATAGTCAATTGTCTTACAAATAATTGATCAAACTTATAGCAATAGTTATGTGGAGAATCACAATGGATTAAAAACATAAACCCTCATTCAAATACCGTCAAACAAAATGACAGATAAATTTCAAGATACAAAAATAAAACAAATTAAACACAAAACGACATTACATTGCCAGTCAGATCGCAGATAATAAACACCAGAATTTTCCAGCCATAAAAGCGTAATTTGATAAGAAATGGCAATCAGATAAGCCAAATGGGTAACAAATTACTTTCACGCGTAAAAATGTTTTAACTCGATTATGCTTTCTTTGTAATGCTAGATGGTAATCTTACGCCGATTGTGATCAAAGAAATGAGGCTTTATAGCTAATACCATTTGTCAGCAAACTATAAGCTATGAGTATATTTTTTATTTTATACTAGCGACCCGCCCCGGCTTCGCACGGGTGCAATGCTGATACTAAATACACTACAGAAAAACTGTGAACGTTTTATATAAAAACATAGCGGCCCGCTCTAGCTTCGCACGGGTATAAAATATATAGCCTATGTGATTAAAATCGATCCAGTATTGGTTAAAATCGCTTCGAAAATTAGCCATTATTTGTCGTAAAAAGTAAATGACAAAAAAAAGTTATTGTGGGTTATCCATAAGAGATAGAGATATACCATCACGGACTTTTCTGTAGACCTTTTCAATGTGTACAATACTTAGTACATTATTTTGATAAAACTCGTAGGGTTCAGCCTGCGTTTGCAATGTAAGCGGAAAAAATGTAATTATTTACGACATCACATTAGAAACCTCAAAAATAACAGTACTTCTCCACTATTTAATGGATGTTATTATACATATAAACCTTCCTTTTGAATCACTATATCTATTAAAAAAAACCGCATCAAAATCCGTTGCGTAGTTTCAAAGATTTAAGCATACAAAGGGACATAGGGACAGAGAAAGCGACTTTGTTTTATACTATGTAGTGATAAGGATAAATTACACTGATTGAACTAGCCTCAAAGTAAGTTTTAAACTTGCGTTATGGGATACTAACTCAACGATACTATATTTTATAATAAATACATATATATATATATATATACACTCAAGACCCAGGACAATTTTAAAAAGGCCATTTTCCAACTTGTCCTGGCTGGGGATCGAACCCAGAACCTCCGGATTGGTAGACTAGCGTGTTGAAATTACACCACGGAGGTCGTCAATAAAGTAGTACGAGTACACCAGTAGTAGGTAAATAAATAAAAATAAATATAAAAAGACAAATCACACATATTTTAGTGCCAAAGTAAGTTTATAAATAAATCATGATAAATAATGATGATAACGACCGCTTGGTTACCACCGCTTCAAGGAACTAAGGGAGGTATGAATAACAGAGAACGGACAGCAGTTAATACCATCTATGCATTGATTCAACATCCGCAACAAGCTAGAACACAAGAAACTGGTAACAGTTATCTCATTGGACATAGAGGGAGCCTTTGACAGCGCATGGTGGTCTATGATGGTGTGCAATGAACTGAGGGTCAGAAGACAGTTGACCCTGGTGTTATATTTGTTTAAGGGGAAAAGTCTTGAATCCGGAGGTATTGTAACAGATTAGTTTGTGTGTGCTGAACAATAACGTATTGCAGCGCCTAAAGCCGCCGCTGCTGGCGGTGCCGGTCGCGCGAAATAATCTGCTGCAGAATCAATTTGCGAATGAGATCGACCTATTTTGTTGCAGTCTGAGTAAGTTCACAAGGATATCTTTGAGGATAATTTGTAATATGAAATTAGGTAGTGTAAGGCAAGCATGTCGCATTGGGTCGGGAGGCCTATAAAGACAGTTGTTTGTTATAAATAAATACAATATAATACAATGATTAGACAGCGATTGGCGGAGGAAAAGTACCCTGTGAATGTCAGGCGAGTCTTCGACAACTACCTTGAACTAATGAGTATCACAGTGAGGTATGGTAGAGAAGACGCCCACTTTACACAGGTAAATCTTGAAGCTTTTCAAAACGTAAAATGTTAATGCAAAACGCAAAACTCAAAATGTCAAATACAAAAATTCGAAAAAGCAAATATACAATGTCGGACTCATCCTATTTAAGGATCTGTGGCAATTCCAGCCAACCTGCGATATATGGAGAAGAAAACTCGATTTAGAGATAGAACATGTGATGTGTAATACAAATGCATGTCTGACTATACAAATATATGGCGCAATCACCTTCTGATAGCCTAATCAGGCTACCGGACCCGACTACCGGAAAGAAAAACCGGGCGTCTATAGCCAGCTTTTCTCATATAAAATTCCTTTGATTCTAATGCAACGGAATATTTTACCAGATTTGATTTGAATGAATCGAGTCCTTTGTTGCTTTTTAGGTTAAGTGTGTTGTTTACCCGTTTTGTTGGGTTTTCAATGAGGTAAGAATATGTAGGAAATAAATAATGTTTGTAAAGCACTCACCTTCATTTTACTTTTAAGCTACCCGTAGCTTTTTTTTACACAAAAATAAGTTTTTTTATAGTTTTTCTAACATGCAATAAAAGGGGAACTAAATAAATAAATATATAGAGACAGATAGCATTGATTGAGCTAGCCCGAAAGTAAGTTTAAACCTGTATTATGGGATTCTAACTCAACGATATTATATATTACAATTAATACATATATAGAAAAACACCCAAACCCCCGGACAATTTGAAAAAGGCTATTTTCCAACATGCCCTGCCTGGGTATCAAATCCGGAACCTCCGGATTGGTGGACTAGCGTGTTGACCGTTACACCACGGAGGTCGTCAATAAAGTAGTACGAGTACACCAGTAGTAGGTAAATAAATAAAAATAAATATAAAGAGACAAATCACACAGATTCTAGTACCAAAGTAAGTTTATAAATAAATCATGATAAATAATGATGATAACGACCGCTTGATTACCACCGCTTCAAGGGACTAGGGGAGGTATGAATAACAGAGAACGGACAGCAGTTAATACCATCTATGCATTGATTCAACATCCGCAACAAGCTAGAACACAAGAAACTGGTAACAGTTATCTCATTGGACATAGAGGGAGCCTATAACGATATTATATATTACAATTAATACATATATAGAAAAACACCCAAGCCCCCGGACAATTTGAAAAAGGCTATTTTCCAACTTGCCCTGCCTGAGGATCGAACCCAGAACCTCCGGATTGGCGGACTAGCATGCTGATTATTACACCACGGAAGTCGACTTACACCACTTACACACACACGGGCACACTCACGTAAAAAAACAGCTACTGCTCACATGTTTCGACCTCATCTGGAGGCCTTCTTCAAGGCGAATGTGATTAGTGACTTATCACATATTAGTAATATCTTTGTCTCCTAAAGTTTTGACAATAAAAACATTTATAGCTCTTAGACTAGCGCAAGTATTTCAAGCCCGCATACTATCTGGCAAGCAAACTTAGAAAGTGGTCCCGACTTCCCGGGTCGAGAACGACCAGCAAATACCTAATATTTGAAACTTTGTATCGCCATATTTTTTTCTCGTAAATAATACTCGTAGCGGGGTGAAGAATATTGTAAAAGTTATATTTTCACTTTACTTTTTTGCGTGGGAATAATTTGTAGTTATTTGTTTTGATAAACTTCGAAGCTCTTCCCTAATGCCATGACGCTTTCATTTGTAATAAACCATATTCTTGAAAAAATAATATTTTTTTACTAAGCAGAGACATTAATAGAATGGTTGTCTATGTCTAGGACGGGTGACACTTAAGAGCAATAATGTACCTTATGAATAGACTCCCAATATCTTTGGGTGAAACAAGTATTGGACGTCCGGTAATTTCCAATTCAAATTCAAAATATATTTTTCATAGTAGGATACTTAGAATATCTCTTGAAAATAGTCACTTTTTTTTGTTTTGAATTAGAACTTTTTCAACTGCAATAACTTTGTACCATTGAGTTATATTCGTATTTATTAGTACACGTTTTTCAGATTTAGATAATTACTAACTTTCTTCTGCGCTTCGACCCTTTGTGGGTCTTGGCCTCCACAACGATTCGTCGCAATTTCGTTTTATCTCTATACTGGGTACTTTTCCATTTTTTGTAGGTCTTCTTTGACTGGATCTCTCCAGCGCTTCCTGGGCCTTCTTTGGGGTCTTCTTTTGTTGTGGTGTCCAGAATTCCAGATAGTTATTATTTTTGCTGCCCCGCACTCGTCCATCCTTTCGAGTCCTGCTCATCTTAGATATAAATAATTGCACGGTAATATTATTAGACAAGAGGCTTATGCCCTGAAGTGAGTTGATGAGGGCAAAGAATAATGATGATGATGAATTTAGACATAATCCTTTCTAGAACTGTCCATTTTCTATTTCGCCGATAGTACATCACAATCATAACTTGACTTTCCAGTTAAGAAGCACTTTTCCTTACGATCACGTATTATTTCTGCCACAATTCATCTAGCTTTTAGGTTCACCCATCTATACTGGCACGTGACTCCATATAATAATATAACCTTTTAGATCTTATTACGTAGACATAGAATTCATTTTTGTCTAACTTTTTATTATCATAGATGTAATATATCAAATCGTATACTTAACCTTGGACTTTGTTGCGTCAACTTAGAGTTTATTTTACGGTAGGTAGCTTTCAGAATCATAGTATGTGCCGCCTTACATATGAGGTACGGGTAAGAAGACAATTTGACACATGACAAAGTGGAGTATGAGAAAGGGTAATATTTTGAGGAATATGACAAGGAAAGAGTTCGCAATTGTTCTTATATTTCATTTATGAATACTTGTTATATTTTTATTGTAATATGGAAAAAAAATAATTTACATGAAATTGTTATAAAAGCACACACAAATAATTTTAATGTTTTCGGTTTTTTTTGGGCTATGAACACGTTAAATATGATTCTTGGTGAAAAAACCAGAAAGTGGACCCAAGCTCTCACAGCTGCTCACTCAACTCATAATATCTATTCTTCTTAGCGCATTCTCGGTTGCTAGAAGAAAAAAAAGCGGCCAAGGTTGAGTCGGACTCGCCCATGAAGGGTTCTACGGAACCCTTCAACAAGTAACATAATATAAAAGTTCTAAAGGTAAATTGCGGTTTACGATTTATGACGTTTTAAAAAAACTACTTACTATCTCGTTCAAACCAATTTTCGATGGAAGTTTGCATGGTAATGTACATCATATATTTTTTTTAGTTTTATCACTCTCTTATTTTAGAAGTTAATATTTTACCACATTGGAAGTGTCTCTCGCGCAAACTATTTAGTTTAGAAAAAAATTATATTACAAACCTCAATATCATTATTGAAGACCTATACATAGATACCCCACACGTATGGGTTTATGAAAAAAAATATTTTTGATTTTCAGTTCTAAGTATGGGAAACCCCCAAAATTTATTGTTTTTTTTATATTTTTGTGTAAAAATCCTAATCCATGTGGTTCACAGAATACATCTTTTTACCAAGATTTAACAGTACAGTTCTTATAGTTTCGGAAAAAAGTGGCTGTGACATACGGACATGACGAATCCATAAGGGTTTGCTTTTTTTGCCATTTGGCTACGGAACCCTAAAAAGAGATTAATTATAAAAATAAATGAAATTATATTGTCAAAGGGAAGCAAGCGATCATTCAAAAATCTACATAAATACTTTTACAACTATTAATTTTAATAAATTTTAAATAGCATTAATCACTGCATTTAAATGTAAAATACGTAATGAACAGTGTTCCATATTCCCCTTAAAAATATATGAAACTTCGCTGAAGTTAAGGAAATATTATAGGACCATTCAAATTCGATTTGGTCTAGAACTGTCCCAGTCATAAATTCAATTTGCGTCTAGGCAGGTAGGGAAATGGCGGCCATCCACAGCGGACGGCGCAAAAATTGTCCGCCGATATTACTTGGTTATTGAATATTATTATCTAAATTCAATAACCAGGTAAGTTCTTTCATGCTGTTCTGGGGGAAAATAAAAAAAAACATAGAATCTACCAGCTGTTTCTCCTCCTGCGAAGTAAAAGCCGATTGATGGAATGAGCGCCAATCTGAATTATGTTAATAGGCAATGCGGCTAGCAACCCATCACTAGTTTAATTCCCTTTTTCGATCTTCACGCCCACCATCATTCTAAACGGGGCCTATGAGTCTCAAAGCTTTGGGCCTTGTCTGCCCAGTTAGGGATAAAGACGTGATAATATATCTGTATAATCTAAATGCAGAATGTTTTCTGAGTCCGTGCCTGCAATGTAAAACATATTTATATTTTTATTTTGCATTTACAAGAGATGGCGGGATCACATCAAAAATTACTTGGCTGGATGGCAGCAAATTGCTTTGTACAAACCTGTAGATATTTATGTAAGTTTAAAATTATTAAAATATTTTTATTAAATTATGTAACTAAAAATGTATGCTTTTCGCAATTTTTCCTTTATCTGGGCTATAAGACGTTGCTTTGCTTCGTACCAAATTTCAAGGTTCTGCTGTGGTTCTGAGTTCACGGGAAGTATAGGTTTTGATTCCATTGCGAGTATCGAAAATTTGCGGCATAAACGGCTGTATCTTTTGATTGCGTTGGCTTAGAAGTTTGGTTTTTGTACAGCTCCAAGAGCCAGTAGACTTAAGTATTTGATATCAGCTTGATACCTCTACGCGTTCCTGAGAAAAAGGATCTTGACAGACAGACAGACGGAAAACAAAAGTGATCCTATAAGGGTTCCGTGTTTTCCTTTTGAGGTACGGAACCCTAAATACACGTGTTTAAATATAAATTCCACGTTTACGAATAAGTCAACACTATTTAAATGTTTACATATTAGTTCATACTACGAGTAGGAAATTAACTGACAAACGCTGCGTATTCTAAGAATAGCCCAGAATACGCTGTATTTCTCAGTTAGAATCCGCTGCGTTTCTCAGTTAGATAAATATTAATTTAATCAATATAATAATTTGTGCAGTATGGCATTTAAATTCTATCTAAACGAATCACATTTGGAACAATGTTCTCTCAATCATTTGGCAACTTAAACATGAAAAGAAATGCGTAACTAAGCCTATTCCCAGAAGCCGCTTCGTTTCTCAGTTCGCGGAGTTTCTTTCTCAGAGGATAATAGATTGATGAATGGTTCGCGTGCTGCGGTGGAGTCATATATACAGTTACGAGTATTTATTAACTAAGATTTACTTAGAAACGATTGCAATCAATTTTGAGACTTGTTCTTTCTTTTCTTTTTGTCATATATTGTTTATGTACCCAAAGAAAAACCAGCTAAGTGCAAGTTGGACTCGCGCACGAAGGGTTCCGTACTATTGTCTATAGGTACAACATTAGAAACTTTATTTAATATCAAGCAAGAACCGGCAAAAAACTCACGTTTGGTGTATGTAAGCCCCCTTAAAATATTTATTTTATATTAATTTAATTAGGCACTGATTTAAAGAGGCAGTTGTAAATAGCAGTTTTGGTAAGTTAAAAATTATAAATGGCATGTTTAATAACTAGTTCAGCAGTTAAACTTAATCAGTAAAGTAAACAAAAATGAGTAATAAAAAGTAATGAACTGGATCAGTGAATATATAATTGAGCAGGAAAATAATTGAATGGGCGGTAAAAAAAATTGAACGAGCGGTTCTATAGGTTTTCCCTAACCTAGTAAAATAGATAAAAACGACCTAGCATGTGAGCGTGTGTTGGTCGCAATTCTAACCTAACCTAACCTATAGGTTTTCCCTAACCTAGTAAAATGAATAGAACTAGTAATATGATAAAATAACCGACTAATTGATTTATTATTACTGTTCATGTTTTACTGTCGCAATAATTAATCAACCGCCATTAAATTAAATAACTGCTCAATATGTTTTCCAACTGATCATAATAACATCTCGAATATTTAAATAACAGCTCAAAAAATATGTTCCTATTTATTTATTTATTTTTAAAGTGAATATACAAGTAAATATGTTGTAAATATTTCTACCTGTTGCCGTTATTAATATCAAACAAAAAAAAGAAAGAAATCACGTTTGTTGTGTGGGAGCCCCCCTATAATATTTATTTTATTCTGTTTTTAGTATTTTTTGTTATAGCGGCAACAGAAGTACATCATGTGTGAAAATTTCAACTGTCTAGCTATCACGGTTCATGGGATACAGTCTGGTGACAGGCAGACGGACAGACAGACGGACAGACAGACGGACAGACAGATGGACAGACAGACGGACAGACAGAAGGCCAGCGGAATCTTAGTAATAAGGTCCTATTTTTACCCTTTGGGTACGGAACCCTAAAAACCAAATCAAATATTTTTTATGACCTTTGTCAGAAACATTTTTTTGATATGAATAACCTCCTTATGAGATTCCACCATCAGCACCCATCAGTACAAACAAGGAAGGCGAATTAGATCAAATTAATTTAGATCAAAGACAAAATTTGACTTGTGCAAAGTAACATCTGAATATACGAAAAAATATTTTCTTCGTTTGTGAGGCCTGAGTACTAACAAATAATAAATAATACTAACGTACAGAAGTCTCACCCAGCAAATAAATTCAAAGAAATATCTACTCAATGTGGCTAGCAATATGGTTTAATTTAGCTCACGTCAGAACTTAGCATCTTTTCGTATAGATACCTAGACATCCATTGCAAGCCAATTTCATTCTTATTACTCTGGACAAACGATTCTTATAAGTGAATTTACCACCCGGAGGGGCCGCCTGCGCGCATAGTAATAATGTAGGTACATTTTCGATACCTAAACGGGGAGTGACACAGGCCTGGTACAGACGTTAATTAGATACCTGTGGCACCGCGCGCATCGCGCACTACGTGAGGTGGAATAGGTATCATAACTTGCTTCTGTACTAATCAAGCCAAATGTAATAAGCTAAAACTCGATAGGTTTGCTTCGTTTTATTACAGGGTTCATACAGCTACCTCCCGGCTGCATCATCAGAACAGCTTATGAATAATACTAGATGGAAAAAGGAAACAAAATAGTGATGGGTTGCTAGCTGCATCGCCTATTAACATGATTCAAATTTTTGCCCATTCCATCGATAGGCTTTTTACGACCTGCGCGGTATGAGAAGCAGCATGTGTTGTATTTAGTGATGTGCCGTTACCGGGAACGTTCCCAAATTTCCCGGGAACGTGGATATAATTCCCGGGAAAATTGGAAACGTTCCCAGGGCACGTTCCCGTATTTCTAGGGAATATTATGGAATATTGGATATATGTATTTGTATTATAACTATATCAAGTGATGCATTTACGTTAGCAAAATATATTTACAGTGATAAAAAATAAGTCTGATAAATAAAATTACAACTTTTTCTGACATTTCCATTTTTTGGGAACATTCCCGGGAACGTTCTCGGAAATCTGGGAAACGGGAACGGCACATCGCTAGTTGTATTGTGTAACATGTGATTACTGTGTGCACAGGAACGAAAATGTAAGTGCAAATGGCACTCGATCCTCGTCAATACCGATTCTATATCCTGATAGCTCCTGACGGAGGTCCTAGTAAATATTTTTAGTATGATTGATACTTCCATGTGGCGTGCAGGGACCCTTGGCATTGCTAAACTCCTAGGAGAGAAAGAAGGGACAGAAATAAGTTTGTAACCGTTGGTTTTGCCATATCTTTCATATTCTGTATTTTTGGCAAATACTAATGAGCAAGCGTTATACGACATAGGCTCTCCCAAAGATTTCCAATATGACCGATCTAGAGCGGCCTGTATCCAGCGCTTCCCAGCGACCTTGATCAGGTCATCTGACTGCCTTGTGGTGGGTGTCCTACGCTTCGCTTGCCAGTAAGTGGTTGCCATTCGAGAACTTTTTTTTTACTCTTTACTCAGTGTAGATGTAGAATTTTAATTTAAAGTTTATAAATACAGTTAATTCTAGTACCTATGTATGTATCTGTTTAATTTTAAGATACCCGCTTAAAACGCTTTCCCGCTTAAGACGCATTTTGGCAGGGTCCCCATAAATCATTTAAGCGGGTTTAACTGTATGTTAAAATGTAAACATAAAGCGAGGTGTGGTTTGAAGTGACACAGAATACAAACAGAGACATTTCGAAGATACGGAAGACGCGAGTGGGACAATACAGATTGACTTATAACATGACATATTTTTAAAGAGTGACATTTTAAAATATAACATTTTCAATTTATTCAAACAAAAAGCTTTCCTTATGGAACTATAAAACATAGAATTATGAATTATGTAGCCATAAACCAACTGTAGCTAGTGGTTAAAGTTAAAGGTTTAAACACCCATATTTCCGCCATTTTGAAATTTTCCAAAAACTGAATCGACAAAAGTATCTTATCTATCGAACTTGCTTATAAAATTTCATGAGAATCGGTTGATAAATGCGACCTGTAGGCGAGAACAAACCGACAGACAGACAGACACAGCATTTTTGGCCAATCTAAAAACTGAGACACTGCTCGCTCGGTCAGCCTAGGTCAATCACAAAAAAATGTGCTTTATTTATTGCGCATTCTGTTGAACTGATTCACGCGTCAACTCGTGAACGGGTGCCGTCAGTAGGGACTGGTCAGCTCAGCTCCGGTTTTTAAGATCACTCATTGCTTTTTTCTATAAATTGGATTTAGCACTCGTTTGCAAGCTTAACAAGTCATATTGTGATAACAGGCAGCATATTGAGTAGTATAGTTATACTCGTACCAGCTGACATTTCGGAATTAAATGAATATGAAAATGTAATAAATAAGACAATTAGAAACATATACGACTATTTAGAAACCAATGATTTAAAAGTTAACCTAACAAAAACTAATCATATACAGTTTTGTAATTATCAAGCTCAAAGACCACAGTTAAATATTCAGTGCCGAAATCAGAAATTATAAGAAACTGATTCTATAAAATTTCTGGGGATAATGGTAGACAAACATTGTAATTGGAAAGAACACATAAAGAATGTTTGTACAAAAATTGAAAGATTTTCATACGCATTAAAACGACTGAAGTGTACAGCAGGTTTCAAATCTGCATTGACTGCATCCATGGTTATGTCGCATCAGTACTTAGATATGGTTTAATGCTATGGGGGAACTCTTCTGATGTTCATGAAGTTTTTCTTAGTCAGAAAAAATGCATAAGAGCATTGGCTAGTGTTGGACCACTACAATCATGTAGGCCCTTTTTCAAAAAATATAAGCTCTTAACTTTAACTGGGTTATATATTTACCAAAGTGCCTGCTTCGTTAGACTACATCCGGAATTGTTTGAAGTCAAAACTGTGCACCCGAAACTGAGACCAAGAGATCCTACTCTGTTGCTGGCACCTATAACTAAAGACACAATCATAGATAAAAACTGCTACTTTATGACTATAAAAATATATAATAAATTACCAGTTGACATAAAAACGCTTAATTTTAATAATTTTAGACGAATGTTACTTAAATGGTTAGTTGATAAAGGTTTTTATGATATTAAAGATTTTTTTGACAGTAAGTAATAAATATGACGTCAAATATGTAAATTTTCCTAATAGATTTTAGATAAAAAAAATTGCATGCCTATTTTATAGAGGCGGGTAATTATTGCAAAGAAAACATTTCATTTAATTTTATTTCATTTCATTTCACTGTACCTCTATTATGCATAATTTTTTTGTAAACTGAAAAAGCCCTTCTGGCGCGTAGGCCACTAATTCTGTGTAAATAAGTTTCTTGACGGGTTTCTTCTCAGCGTCTTGTTTTTGAAAAACGGAATTACCTATAACTTTTTAAATATAAAATAAAATAAATCATAATTTAAATATAAATAAACATTACACGTAATGTACACTAAAATTACTGACGTGCAAAAGTACCCTGCAAAAGGCCTAATTCTCTGTAAATATTTGATTCTTTTTAGGGTTCCGTACCCGAAGGGTGCAAACGGGATCCTATTACTGAGACTCCGCTGTCTGTCCGTCTGTCCGTCTGTCTGTCCGTCAGTCACAGGGCTCTATCTCTTGAACCGTTATAGCTAGACACTTGAAATTTTCACCGATTATGTATTACTGTGGCGGATATAACAACAAAACTAAAAATAATAGTTAAAAATTAAAGGAAGTCGTCATACAAGAAACGTGTTTTTTTCAGCGTTTTTAACTTGATCTTCCTAATGGCATTTACTAGATACTTAAAATTTTCACCAATTATGTATTACTATGACCACAATAACAACAAATACTAAAAATAAAATGAAGTTAAAAATTAAAGGGGGTCGTCATACAAGAAACGTGTTTCTTCAGCGTTTTAAAACATTGTACGGTGGTATGAAACCTTCATGTACGAGTCCGACTTGCCTGTTTATTTGTCACATAAGAAAGTATTTATCTTATCTATTCAACATAAAAACGGGCCCTTGATAATCTGAGAACCTCGTTGGCCTGGTTACGTACGCATTGCTAGTTTTTTTTTCTCTTTCGCAAGTCAAGCAACCTCGGAGATGCTCCGCCTTTGGATGGGTGGCCACAAGTGGCATGAACCTTTCTTGAGCTCTTCCATGCTTCGGAAAGCTCGTAAAGTTGTTGATATCGGCAGTCATTGTTGTATGGCATTCTTCAGGCTATGTCAGATGCCTCTGTCACCAGTGTTGGCTACTTACACGAAAAACAAACAAATGAAAATACCCTATCAATAACGATATAATAACGATCATAAATAAAAATGGACCATCGTTATATTTAATCTTTTCCCTAAGATTTTCCTTATTTTTTATTGAATTTTTCAATGTAACCAAATATCAAAGGCTTCTTAAAAACAAAATACTTGTTTTGGCCTTCATTACAAATTCCTTTTTCACATCATTTCACAAAATCTACAGACGAAATCGAGCGTGCATAGGATTTACCACAAAAGTTTCCACATAAAAATTCCGCTTCTTTTATTAGTTAATTTCGTCGACTAACTCCCCGTAATTGGGGAGTTTATGGAAAGATTACTGGGAATAAGTTGAAGTGCGAGGGTAACTGCTGAAGGTTCTGTAGAAAATGTGTTATTTGATTGTTATTTTCAGCATCGATAGACATCGTTCAGCATTTAGGCCTCGATAAATCTATTGCTCGATTTACTCAAACATTTTCCTATAATTGATTACGTGGAAATAATTCCACTATAAATAGAATAATTATAAATATAGGACAAATTACACTGATTGAGCAAGCCCTAAAGTAACTTTGAACTTGTATTACGGGATACTGATTCAACGATATAATAGATAAACACCCAAGACCTAGTTAGACCTAGACACTGTTTGAAAAAGGCCATTTTCCATCTTGCTCTGGCTGGGAAACTGGCGGACTAGTAGGTACCTATTCACCATTGTGTAATGCCTCTGGGATGTTCACAGAGGCACGTGTCAATACGTTTAACGCCATACACCGTCATCGTGTAGCTAATTTTATATCCAGGGTTGACACGTGTAAAAACAGCATTGTGCAGAGTCTGGCCGAGAGACTGGTAACTACCGATACCTACGGACCCTGGTTGGCTATTGCCATCAAGCTAAATTAAATTTACAATATTATTATTTATTTTTATTATTCTAAACAAACATTTTACTTATTTAATTTAATTTAAATTTTATATGGATCTTATGTGTCTGCAATAAAGAATTATTATTATTATTACGCCACGGAGGTCGTCTATCTCTATCCTATGGTTTTTGAACACTGAATGCTTTTGTCCGTCAGTCTGTCTGTCGGTTTGTTCTCGCCTTTTTTCTCGTAAAATTTTATGAGCAGGTTCAATAGTTACCTATATAAAGTTTTTTTTCCATTATAGAATTTTTTCAAAATGACAACTTTAAGATAATCATATTTCAGTCATTTCGAAAAATTTTCAAATATGTCATTTATCTTTTTTGTTACTTTTTTTTTGTCTGAACCACTTTTTTATTCTTAAAATTTCAACGCGTTGGGGGGGAGTCGCGAGGTTTACAGCTCATAGAGCCACCAGTAATATTTAGTGATTACCGTAGCCTTTAAAATGAAGTCTTTTTTTGAAAACCCGTTATTTTTGTCTGATGTATTAATAAATTGAACGTGACAGCTGAAAGAATGGACTTAAGCAGACCGCTGTCACAGATATGTTTCTGACCCTTCCGTGCTGAACCCTGAAATAGAAAGGGAAGTGGTTGCGTCAAGGAAGGGAATAAATTAGCCCACTGCTTTCCTTTGATGGTGCTCCGAGGCATGTAATAAGGAATATAAGTTCTTTGAGAGTTTTTCATGATGATGTTCAGTAAATAAAAGTTTTTACTTCAAACGATGCGTTGCTTTGAATCGTTTTTTAGAAAGTTCATGATTTGTAATATGTTAAAAGAACTCATATCATAAAGATGGAGTTTTTTGAATTAGGTTAAGGTGAATAAAGAAGCAAATGGCCTTAAAGTGTGAAATAAATTGTGAACTCGTAAATATGGTGATAATTTCCATACCTATTGCTTATCGTCAGGCACTAGATAGCCCTTTAAAATATTTTATGAACTGCCGTTGAAACTTTTATTGGTGATCCGTCTAGCTTTAAAACTTGCCGTTGCCACTTTTGGCGGAGGCAAGTTTTAAAGCTAGACGGATATAAATACTTTCAACGGTGGTTCATAAAATAATTTTAAGGGCTATCTAGTGCCTGATGATTATGATGGAAATTATCTCCATATTTACGAGTTAACAATTTATTTCAAATGAGGGCGCCAGTTTAAGGCCATTTGCTTCTATATTCGCCTTAATATCTTGCGAATCTAAAGGGCCAGATAGAGCATTTTAGGTCATGTGGCTCTATGTAGATAGAGCCCAGGGCCGCAAGACTCAAAGGCCGCTGTTAGCATGATGGTGGGCGAGAAGGTAGAAAAAGGAATCAAAATAGTGATGGGTTGCTAGCCACATCGCCTATTAACACGATCCATATTTTTGCCCACGCCCTCGATCGTATTCTATGATCTGCGCGAGAAGCAGCTGGTACATTCTAAGTTTTTATTTCCCAGACCAGTATAAAACTAAGAATCGGTCATGGAACTAACAATCTACGATCGAAGTGTAGAGATCCCTTCCTTATACTTACACCTTTTTAGGGTTCCGTACCCAAAGGGTGCAAACAGGACCCTATTACTGTGACTCCGCTGTCTGTCCGTCTGTCTGTCCGTCTGTCTGTCTGTCCGTCTGTCACAGGGCTCTATCTTTTGAACCGTAATAGCTAGATACTTGAAATTTTCACCGATTATGTATTACTATGGCCGCTTTAACGACAAATACTATTAAATTAATGCATACGGGAATTTTGCTGACGTTTCGTTCGGGTTTCACCGAACGTGGTCCCAGCTTGACTGAAGCAGCGATGACGCCTACGCCTCCCCCTGCCCGGTGTGATCTTCGTCCAGCGTCATATTGTTCATTTTCCAAGTACAACAAATACTAACAATAAAAAATAGTTAAAAATTAAAGGGGGTCGGGTCTTTAAAGGTCATACAAGTAACGTGTTTCTTCAGCGTTTTAAAACATTGTACGGTGGTACGGAACCCTTCATGTTCGAGTTCGACTCGCACTTGCCCGTTTATTTAAGTTGGGTGTGATACAAATCACGGTCCATAAGATTAAACATCCTGGTGAAATAAAAAGGAAAACACCAAACACTGCTGGAAGTACGTTATTCGATAAAATTTTAAACATTTTGAAAAATCCTTGTTAAAAGTTCTTTATTACATTCTTTATTTCCCGGGGGTGTGCACACCAGTTATTTAAATAAGAAAATTAAATAATTATTTATTAATTAATGTGAATCCAATTATTTATTATGAATTATTTTGTATGGACGCACTCATTACTAACACTAGACTGTATGTTTTGTTACTAAAAATTATATGATTTTATGTGAGACCAAAATAAACAAATTATTATTATTATTAAGCACAATACAATATTTCCAGTATATCTATAATTCTGTATTATAAATAAAAAACAATGTTGAAGTTTATATTTCTAGAACTGCGGCAAATACGCTATTTCTGTCATGGCGGCGGTCATTTGTCAGATGACTTGCAGTGACGTCACACACGCACATACAGAAAGTCCGTCAAAACGTGTTAACCTTCGTGTGACGTCACCGGTTAAGAAGCCATTCACAGGGCGTTTCCTTCAAAGATAAATAATCAAAAAACCACGGGTTCCAACCCGTCTCATTGATGTGCAGCTTTGTTCAGCTTGTATTTCCTAAGTCGCCTTCTATGACATCCACGGGAAAACTTGACGTTATGCCAATAATTGGCAAGAAATAGCACAGCATAGAAACGAGTGGAAGAGGAAGGGGGAGGCTGCTCAGCAGTGGGACATCACACCGATAGGCTAGAAAAAAATATATATTCGCAAAAAATCGTGTATTATTTATTTATACAAAAATTAAGGGAAATATGTTCGATCTTATCTGATAGGATGACAACACATTATGGTTTATTTTAAATTTTGTCCAATAGCATATTTTAGGCTTCATTTAGTATAGTTTTTTTATCTAATAAGCTCTGTGAGCCCGAGCCTGGCACGCTCACTAAAATGTTCAGACTGGTGGTGGCGTCGTGGGTCGAGTCACTGGATTCCCTCTAATATGGTTGAGTTCAGCGGTGGTTGATCCACGCGTCAACTCGCGAACGGGTGCCACCAACAGGGACTAGTCAGCTCGGCTCCGTTTTTTAAGTCTACTCAGTGTAACTTATTTCTGTAAATTGGATTTGGCACTCGTTCGCAAGCTTTACATATTATGTTGTGATAACATTGTATTAGGCATAATATCTTTGTAAACTGACAAAGCTCTTCTGGCGCGTAGGCGACCAATACTGTGTAAACGAGTTTCTTTCGGCGTTTCTTCTCAGCAGTGGTCGTTGCGAAACGCTAGTATCGGTAGCTTTTGAACAAAAAAAAATAATTTAAATATAAATAAGCATTACACGTAATGTACACTAAAATTATTGACGTGTAAAAGTGCCTGCAAAGGCCTAATTACTGAATAAATATTTGATTTTGATCTAAATATACTTGTCTAAATTCTTACCATTAGTAAATTATTTATGTCTCAAGTTAAATTCGAACCACATAATAATACTCGCATCATTACTCACGTGAGAAAGACAAAGAAAGAAACATAATTTTCATTGTCCCGTTTTTATTCCCTATATAGTTCCAGCTAAAAAATACAAACGAAAACCTATCCGAACAAACAAAAGTTCTGTTTATTTTCCGATATCTTCCGTTTTACCGAAAAATGTGGACACAAGCGAAACATGTCAAAGAGTCGATCAGACACTCCTTTGGGATAAGCTCTAAATAAAACGTTTATATATTGAATTCTGCCCTTTCAGTCTGTCCGACGAGTTTAGCAATGCCAAGGGTCCCTGCACGCCGCTGGAAGTGTCTATCATAATAAAAATATTCACTAGGACCTCCGTCAGGAGCTATCGGGATATAGAATCGGTATTGACGAGGATCGAGTGCCATTTGCACTTACATCAACCTTTTCATCTCTGAATACGGGCCTGTGCACTCAGCAATCAGATGTTACGGTAGTAAAATATTATAGTTTATTGGGGACCCGAAGCTTTGAAAGGTAACATAAGGGTAGTTCAATAGCTTCTAAATCTTTAAAAGTTTCTTAAAGTTGACTGGTAGAGAATGCTATTAGCATTAAGTCCGCCTTATGTACCATCTTGTTTTGGTAAATAAAGTTTTTAAATAAATAAATAAATAAAGATTTTAAATATATTTTTTTTTTCTTGTAATGAAACAAAGGTTCCTACTAACTTACAAGACAACAACGTCACATCATAGGAGAATGGCGGGTTATTGCAAAAATTAGAATCATGTTAATAGGTGATGCGGCTTGCAACTCATCACTATTTTGATTGATTGGCACAAAAAGAAGAAAAATGTTTACACATACCCTCGATCTTCTTTACGATCCACGCAGAAAGATAAGTTGCTGGTACATTTCTTTTTCATTTTATACCAGACCCGCACGAAAGAAAAAAAATATTAAAAGAAAAGTCACATTAACAAGAAAGTAAAATAAAGCAAAAACAAACGGAAAGTTCAACAATTCAAACAATTAATACTTTTAAACGATCGCGTTGCATTATTATTAAATTAATGCATACGGGAATTAACGCGAAACGTACCTTTTTTATTTATTTTGCTGACGTTTCGTTCGGGTTTCACCGAACGTGGTCCAGCTTTCGCGTTAATTCCCGTATGCATTAATTTAATAATTCAAACAATTTCCTTCGAAACTAAATTAACATTCAATTTAATAAAAAGTTTCTAAGAAAATATTACTACTTAACGCTCTTTATTATATAAGTTCGGAAGCTTGCCGGTAGTTCATAGGTTGCGTTATCTTCAATCAGGTGTCAGTTTGGGAGTTTTGGGAATCCAACGGGATTGGAATTCAACAAACCAAGCTGCGAAGATTAAAAGATCGAAGCGAACATACATACATACAGAGGGACAGACGGCTGGAAGCGTCTTTGTTTTATTAATTTATTGCACAACAATAGGGTAGTATCCAGGATCAAAAATAAATTATTTTGTATTTATAGCAGAATAAAACGTCACAAAATAATGTCACTTTTCATTCATCATACTAGATTTTAGATTTATTCATGCTGAAAACCTGATATTAAGGCCGTACCTGAATTTTCCGGGGTCCAGTGCTGCCCCCATTTAAAATAAATCATTTCAAAGAAAACGGAGACATCATTTAAAATTTTGCAACTACCAAGTCCTAGATAACCCTTCATAGTATTTTATGAACAACTGTTTTCAGTTTAAAGTGAGAACGTTAAGCTTTACTACGCACATTTGCGAAAAACGGCCACTTTTGGCTAATGTGCGTAGTAAAGCTTAACGTTCTTATTATAAACTGTAAACAGCAGTTCATAAAATACTTTAAACGGTTATCTAGAACTTGGTAGTAGCAAAATTTTAAATGATGTCTCCGTTTTCTTTGAAATGATTTATTTAAAATGGGGGCAGCACTGGACCCAGGAAAATTTAGGTACGGCCTTAAGAGCGCTAATTGAAGAAACTATGACGTCATGCTGTACGTTTTTCATACAAATCTCATTGAAAATATTTGTTTTGACGTTTAGAAAAAGAGTATGTGTTTTGACTTCTCAGCAACTAGCGGATTTCGGCAAGTCGTAAAACGTAAAACTATAGCTATTTCTTCGGGACTTCGGGTGTTCGGCGTATTAGTTGTACATATTTGGAGAAGAAAATGCGGGAAAGCGCACTACGGGCTCCGAAGCAGCACAGCAAAAGATACAACCGGGAACGCGCTGAGACGAAAAGTATGTGTCAATCAAAGTCAGTAAAGTAAAGTAAATCTTTACTGACCGAGCGAGCGGTGCGAGCGAAGCGTCGCAGTTTCGAGATTGGGCAAAAATGTTAGTCCTTCTGTCTGTTCTCGCCCAGAGGTCGCATTTTTCAAACGATTTTGACAAAAAATGGCACACAAGTTTCTTGATTTTTAGGGTTCCGTATCCAAAGGATGCAAACGAGACCCTATTACTGAGACTCCATTGTCTGTCCGTCTGTCCATCTGTCGGTCTATCTGTCCGTCTGACGGTCTGTCTGTCCGTCAGACACTTGAAATTTTCACCGATTATATATTATTGTGGCCGCTATAACAACAAATACTAAAAATAAAAAAATTGAGGGGGTCGTCATTGGTGGTCGTCAACACAAGGTGTTTTTCAGCATTTTTACTAGATCTTTATAATGGCATTAATTAGATACTTGACATTTTCACAAATAATGTATTACTATGGCAGCTATAACAACAAACACTAAAAATAAGATAAAGTTAAAAATCAAAGGGGAAATGTGAGTTTTTCAGCGTTTTTAACTTGACCTTTATAATGGCATTAACTGTATATTAAAACTTTTAACTGATTATGTATTATTATGGCCGCTATAACAACAAATACTAAAAATAAAATAATATCAAAATTAAAGGAGGTCGTCATTCAAGAAACGTGTTTTTTTCCAGTGTTTTTAACTCGATCTTCATAATAGCATTAACTAGATACTAGAAATTTTCACCGTTTATGTATTACTATGACCACTATAACAACAAATACTAAAAGTAAGATAAAGTTAAAAATTACAAGGGGTCGTCATACAAGAAACGTGTCTCTTCGGCGTTTCAAAATATTGTACGGAGGTACGGAACCCTTCATGTTCGAGTCCGACTCGCACTTGCCCGTTTATTTTTTGTTGATCTCAATTTTCGATTGAGGGAAAAATAGGGGAGATAATGGGGGGAACTTTGATGTAGCGTTAATGAATGGATTTCACTGAAATGGCTTTGCTAAGCTAGGGTGTGGGCGACAGTAGTGCTGGTTCGTTTAAATAAAACTCCGAGTAAGGGCACACGCGGTTTATTGCGAACAAAAGCGGCAACGTGCGGACGCGCCGAGGGTATGATACAGACTGATTGGTGGAGGGGCGCGACTTAAAACTAGTAGTCTTACATGTTCATACTATTCTAATGGTGGCAAAATGCCTTCAAATAGGAAAATAAGCTAATTATTAAATAACATATGAGCCGTCGCCAACACTCCCCACCCTAGTGCTGACACAGCACTCTTATCTAAACTAAAGGCACGGGAGCGACGCGCGCCGCGGATCGCCGCAGCATACCACGTGCTGTTCGGACCTCGACGAGTCGTACACGACCATCCTTACCTGGGTGAATTTTCTCAATCACCCCTCGAGGCCAGACATTCCTAGGTGAATCGGGATCGACAATAAAAACAAAGGTACCTACCTTCAAGGGCGTTTGATCCTCTTGCCACTTAGATCTAGGAATTAGGGATGGTAAGTACTCCTTAAGCCATCGACGCCAGTACATATCGGCCAGTCCTTGCGCCTGCCGCCACTGTTTACGCAAATGAAATGCTGAGTCATCAAAAACTCCGGAAATAGGTAAATTAGTAGAAGAGCCAATCAAGAAATGATTTGGAGTTAGTGACTCTTCAGATTCTGGGTCCACCGAAACATGAGTCAAGGGTCTACTGTTGACAATATTTTCGGCTTCCAACAGTAGTGTGCGCAGTACTTCATCCTTAGGAGCTCGCTCCTTCAGAATGACGCGAAGGGTATTTTTAACACTACGGATTAACCGCTCCCACGCCCCACCCCAGTGAGGACTTGCGGCCGGTATGAATGTCCACTGGGCCCCGTTATTCACGGCCTCCGCCTTTAAGGCTTCATTATCTAGCTCCAAAACTGATTTGCGAAGTTCAGTATCGGCGCCTCGCAAATTGGTTCCATTGTCGGAGAAGATATATCGCGGCCAACCCCGACGGCAGGCCATACGGCGGAGCGCCATGATCAACGAGTCTGTGGTGAGCGAGTGGACTAACTCAATGTGAATGGCGCGGACGGTGAGGCAGGTGAACAGGACCCCATATCTCTTCTCCCGTCGCCTGCCCACCACCACTTCCATTGGGCCGAATAGATCGATCCCACAGTACGTATAAGGCCTCTGGTGATGTGCTATCCGCGCTTTGGGCAGGTCTCCCATCCTAGGTACACAAGGCTTAGATTTTCTCAACCGACAGAAGAAACAATCAGATGCGACGTTCTTAACGGTAGGTCGCATTCTAAGCACCCAATATTTCTGCCTTAAGTTATTGACAACTGTCTCCTGGTTGCCATGTGCAGCCTTCACGTGGTAGTGCCGGACCAGCAGTTTCGTGGTCCGATGGCGTCCATTGAGAATACACGGCCGTTTAGTGTCGCGGTCAACGTCACAAGCAGCATCGATGCGACCATTCGCACGGAGAAGTCCCTGCTCGTCTAGATAAGGAGACAAGTTTCGAAGCCTACTATCGCGAGCAAGACACTTGCCGTTTTTAAGCAGACTTATTTCAGTGCTGAAGGCATCTGATTGTGACTGTTGTAGAAGTAAACACTCCGCCCGCTCCATGATCACGCTGTCATCAACACTGGTAAGTTTCTTACATTTATTAATGAATTTCAGGACCGCAGCCGCAGACCGCAGCAGCCGAAGCCAGGAAGAAAAGGACTGGGAGTCAGGAACTGGTAAGTTAATACGGTCATGCACGATTCCTACGTAATCTGTGATCAAATCTACAGATTCGGATTCTAAAATATCGCGTGGCCAGTTACTTTCATCCTCATATAGGAACTGAGGCCCATGAAACCACTCACTTAAAAAACTATCGTAATTAAAAACATCACGCGTAGCTATATCTGCTACATTTAATTTACTGGGCACGTATCTCCATTCAGAAACATTAGTTAGATCGTCAATTTCCCCTAGGCGGTTCGCTTCGAAAGTTTTATATGTGCGCGTGTTATTACGTAACCAGTGCAACACGGTAGTTGAGTCACACCAGAAAAATCGACGCTCAGGTATAAGCTTATGCTCTTTAGCTATAGTATTAGCCAGTCTAGCTGCTAATACTGCGGCCTGCAGCTCAAGTTTAGGGACCGTCACGGGCTTGACCGGTGCGACCCGGCACTTACTCGCTAACAACGCAACACAGATATTACTTTCGTTAGAACGCCAGCGCCAGTATGCCGCACAGCTAATCGCTGCCTGAGATGCATCACTGAATATATGCAGTTGTAGGTTGCTATAACCCTGTGCGAGCGTCTCCTTATTATGTAGGTCAGTCGTAGCTGTCGTAGGCGTCGTAGCACAGCCACTGATATTTGCATCGTCGTAGGCCGACGGCGATCGCGAAGTCGTAGTATCTGTAGGCCCGCTCGTAGCACCAGTGGGATCTGCTACGACAAGATAACCAGTAACTGGCCTCCATTCTCTCTCGCTCGCACCTATGGTTGTTAGCCGACCACACCTGTGATAGCATCTAGGTATACGTATTTTCTGAACCAATTTAATAAGTTGAATCCAATCGAGCCATTTAGCGTAAATTTCTTCGGAGATAACATCATCCCAACCTACATTTGACCGCCAAATATTTTGAAGCATTATTTTGCCCTGAATAATAATGGGAGAAAGAAACCCGTGCACATCAAAAATTGACATAATTATGCGAAGCATAATTCTTTTAGTAGGCCTTTGCGTAACGCTGTCGGGAATACGTTTAAATGAGACGTCGAACGCTAATTCATCTGTATTTGGGTACCAAATCAAACCAAGTGTGCGTTCGCCGTCGCACTGCTGTTCAAATTTAAACCTTACGGCTGCAGTACCTAGGGTTTCTTTTGGAACAGCGTTTAAAACAGCTACGCTGTTGCTAGTCCAATTTCGCATGTGAAATCCCCCCTTCTCATGGATGTTAGAAACATTTCTTACCATATCAATAGCCGATTTCTCGTCTGGGAAACTTTGGATATAGTCATCAGCATAGTGGGAGTTGACTATAGCATCTACAGCCGCCGGCATGTCCTCCTGGTATAACTGAGCATTTTTGTTTTTTATGAACTGTGCCACAAAAGGCGAACATTTAGCGCCAAAAATTAATGATGACATGACGTAGGTACGTACCGGCTCCGCAGAAATTTCCCGCCAAAGAAATCGGAGCGCGTCTTGGTCTCGCGGTAATATTTTAATTCTAAGGAACATATCCTGGATGTCACCCGTGACTGCTATGCGGTTCTCCCTGAAGCGCAGCATTATTCCATAAAGTGAGGTTAGTAGATCGGGTCCCTTAAGTAAATAATCATTTAGACACAAGCCAGTGGAAGCAACCGCCGCGTCAAATACGAGGCGCATCTTCTTTTTGTTAGGGTTATCCACCCCAAAATGTGGTAAATACCACGTTTTTTGGGTGCGGTGAGTATCCTGTAGCTCCCTAGCAAAATTATTATTTAATAAATGATGTACCCTCTCTTTATACCTTTCCGCATATCCGGCATCCTTTTCCATCTTCCGTTCCACTCCCTTTAACCTTTTTAGCGCAGAACAGAAGGTGTCCGGCATCGCGCAATTGACATCCCTCCAAGGTAAGCCGACGTGCCATCGGCCATCAATCAGCTGAGCGGTCCGCTCCAGCTGTTCGACGGCCCGGGCGTCATCTGCATTAACTCTAGACTTACCCGTCACTCCCATGGACTCCAGCGTGAAGCCGCGACGTACCTCCTCGTGCAGCGCTTGCAGATCTCGCTCCGCAAGCGGCGCGGAGACGTGCAGCACCGCGGCGTCGTGTTGCGCGGCGCGCGCCTTCCCTGGTACCTGTACACTTCCGTGAACACACCAGCCCAAGGGGGTGAGTGTCGCCGACGGCTCATACGATTCGCCTAATACAACTTTTAGTGGCAACAACAATTTATAATTATCTTGTCCAATTAAAATTTCCGGCTTAGTATCGGAACTAATAAAATTATTTTTAATCTCTTTTAAATGCGTAAATGAATCACAATTTACAATAGACAACCTTTGCATTGGCAGACGTAACTCTTTAACACTGCGCGCTTTTATATTATAAACCATATCGTCCATACCAGAAAGTCTTAAGTCCACAACCGTCGCATCACAAACCAGTTTGTTATCACTCCATGGACCGTGCATGCGTAATGTCTCGCGTCGCCCGCTCAAGCCTGCGCGGTCGGCGAGCTGGGCGCTTATTATCGTGACTGTAGATCCATCATCTAATAACGCACTCGTATCGACGAAACCACCGCGGCTATCGTACACACGAATTGGCACTACTTTTAACAAAACCGTACGCACACTCGCGTTCACGTTTGTAACTGCTTCGACTGGGGCTGCAAGCGGCTCCGGCTCAGATTCCAGTGACACCTCCGGGACTGCGGGCGATAGCTTATCTGGATAGTGCAGTAGAATGTGGTGCGCTCGACCGCAGTTATCTTTTTCGCACACTGGCGCGGGACATGTCTCTCTCTGGTGTTTGGCATCTAAGCATTTAAAACAAACACCATGACGTTTTGTGTGTTGCCATTTTGTCCTGCACAAAGCTTTCTTAAACTTCTTGCACTCCGTTAATTTATGCACTGACGCGCGGCAGAAGCTGCATTTGTTGTCGTCACCAGTCTTATCGGATTGCATCAGCACTGCGTGCGATCGAGTATTATTATTCTGCGGTTTGTGTTTATAACTATCATCTGTGCGTATATTCAGTGCATACATGTTTGCAGTTGTAGATATTTTAATGGCCTCGGTGTTTAAGAATTCTGCCAAAATGTCTAATCGTGACTTAGTTTTCGATTGAATGGGCTCAAAGCTATAGTCTGACCATTTCGATAGTAGTACCATGGGCAACTTAGATAGTATTATGGACACTATATTAATACCTTGTAAATATTCATCCCTGCCAACTGCGCGCACTGCCTCCACAAAATTTTGAACTTTCACTGAAAATGCAACAATATCCTTCGAATATTCTTGTGATACAGGATGAAGTTTCTTAAGGTCCTGTATCAAACGGGATAAAATATAGTCAGGATCGCCAAAACGAAGCTCCAGTGTGTTTATTATGCGTTCAGGAGAAGTAGCACTAATCAGCAGAGCGGAAACGGCTTCCTTTGCTTGCCCACGTAAACACTTTCGTAACCTCCATAGGTTTTCTTTGGGAGTAAAGCTGCACACCTCGGTAGACTCCTCAAATGCTCTTTTGAACTGAAGCCAGTCCAGCGGATCTCCTGAAAACTCCGGTAGATCCTTTGGCGTACATATCCGGCTTAAAAGATTGGAGTTACTGCGGATAGGATTAGCAGACAAATTTTTAACTGCCGTAGCCAGCTCTTGAATTGTATCTATAGGTCCGGCGGCCGTAGCCGTTACCGGAGGCACTGAACAGCCCATTTTTATTCCATAATTGCGGGCGTCCTGCTTGTCCAATTCTATCTGACTTTTATTTATCCATTCCTCAACATTGCGGCGTGCGCTGGCTCCTTCGCTTCCGTGTGAACTGTATTCTGATGCTGTTAAATTAGCTAGATCAGCTTCCAACTGCTGATCAATCATTTTCATCTGTATCTCGGCTTTCTTCATCTCGGCGTCTAAAATTAAGGCTTTTCGTTTCGCCTCCACTGATATATTCGACCTTTTTGATTTAGAGTGGCGAGATCGAGGTGATACAGCCCTTTGTTCAGTCTTGACACTGCTAGGGCGTGGCGGCGGCGGCGCGGCCGCCTCCATTGTTCCTGTGTTCTCGATCTTTTTTCCGACCGCGTGCTCACGAGCTTCTTGTTCTCTGCGGCTCGTGGAGCGTGTGCTCACCATCTTTGGTGGAGTATTGAACATGTATATCAGATCCGGCGTAGATGGACCAGCTGTGGGCGACAGTAGTGCTGGTTCGTTTAAATAAAACTCCGAGTAAGGGCACACGCGGTTTATTGCGAACAAAAGCGGCAACGTGCGGACGCGCCGAGGGTATAATACAGACTGACTGGTGGAGGGGCGCGACTTAAAACTAGTAGTCTTACATGTTCATACTATTCTAATGGTGGCAAAATGCCTTCAAATAGGAAAATAAGCTAATTATTAAATAACATATGAGCCGTCGCCAACATAGGGGAAAGGCGAAATAGTCGGTTAATGCATGGTTATAAGGGCTCGCGAGGTCTACTGTTCTAACAAAACCACTAGGTCATCTTTGGATGTTTGTATCATTTGATAATTGTCTGAAAAATTATTTCTGTAAATTGGATTTGGCACTCGTTCGCAAGCTTTACATATTATGTTGTGATAACATTGTATTAGGCATAATATCTTTGCAAACTGACAAAGCCCTTCTGGCGCGTAGGCGACCAATACTGTGTAAATGAGTTTCTTTCGGCGTTTTTTCTCAGCAATGGTCATTGCGAAACGCTATCAGTAGCTTTTGAACAAAAAAAAATAATTTAAATATAAATAAACATTACCCGTAATGTACACTATAATTATTGACGTGTAAAAGTGCCTGCAAAGGCCTAATTACTGAATAAATATTTGATTTTGATTTTGATCAATTTTGCTTTCGATTTCATAAAAGTTGTTGATGTCAGATTATTTACTCATAGCTTAGATTAATCGTAAATTTACATCCGCTATGATAGCAAACCCGAAGTTCCTATAAAAGCATTGAGAAAAATAAAATACAAATCGCCCTATCACTATCAAGCACACATATAACACAAAGATGGTCGCGTCGTGAAATTCAGAGCATTTTTAGATACAAACTTATTCCAGTTCAATATCGAAAATATGTTTCTATTTTGTCTAAGTAAGTGGCCTTGGGTAAGCACCCAAGGCGGCATTTGAAAATTTCTCTACAAAATTTTCAGTTGCCATTTCGTCGAGTAACATTGCCTTTCACCTTAGTCTCGCCTGTCCAATATTTACCGAAACAACTTTATTTGGATCGCATTGAACTGTCAGCCAAAATAATTCTATTTTAATTATAATAAAATAGTAGACGGCGTGCCTCCTTTTTCGTTAATTTTTATTATACTCGTAATTTGAAATTGTTAAGTTTACTTTGGGTTTGACATCCATCAAAAATGTCTAGACGTAATTCTAATTTTATTTTGTTATTATATTCATCTCTTTCTCTCTTTTTCTTTATCTTAGCGTGTTTCTGGTTCCATCCCAATTGTTCTGGGTCTTGGATTGATAAAAAAGAACTTACTGTCCTAGTACTGTTGGAGTTTACAAGTGCTTTCAACACTGTAGACTTTGAGATTCTTCTCGGTATTCTTCACTCCTTAAACTTCTCTTCATCTTCTCTTACATAGTTTCGCTCTTACCTTTTTGGACGGCATCAGCTGGTGAAGTTGGATCAGCACAAATCTGATTGGGGTGAACTGGCTGCGGGCGTTCTTCAGGGTGGAGTTTTGTCTCCTATTCTGTTTTCTATTTTGGATTTTTTTGAAAAATTCGACACGGTCTCCTTCCTGAACGCCCGGCGAGCAACTGAATTTGTATGGAAGAAACATGGCCTCCATTTCAGAGAATTCTGTCAAAAACGTTGCAAAACATCCAATTTTTAATTTTTTTTTTTTTTATTATTGCGTGATTGCATTGTAAGCAAATATTAAGAATAATGTTTAAAAATAGCCTTTATTTTTATAAAATATATGCAATCCCTTGTTAGAATATTTCTTTACGCAGAAAAACAAGCCAGTTTGTAGCAAGATTTTCTAAAATATTTCTTTCAGGTTTCTTTACAATTATCTTACTTTTTCTGAATGAAAATTAAAAAAATACGGTTTTCGTCTACTGGCTAGTCTATTCACCTATAACTAGGTATGTAATTTTCTTAGTGGTCTTTTCTACTTAAGCCATAACTATTGCCCGCGCAAAGTGCGTTTTGCATGTTTCTGGGTAAATTCAATGCTTGTTTTTAGGAAAACTACAAAATATTTTAAAAAATCCTTTTTTTCGTCTACTGTCCCAACTCTTCCTCTATCTATGTATATACATTATTTGACTTAAATCAAACGCTTTCTGTACAAACTTGTTGCCCGCGCAAACCCAGTTTACATGGTGCCGACCCTTAATCTGTGTGATTAGTCCGTATATATTTATTTATTATTTTTATTGTAAAAGCTACAAATAACTCTTTCTCTTTGGTTCTTGAACGACGACAATGCATGACGGCAAGCGAAGCGTACGACACCCACCCACTAGGTGGTCAGACGACCTAACCAAGGTAGCGACCTTGTCGTCTGACCACCACCGCTTTCCAGTGGCAAAGCGCTGGATGCAGGCCGCTGTAGATTGGTAATTTAGGAAATCCTAGGGAAAGCCTATGTTCAGGAGTAGACGTTATGCCACTGAAATGATGATGCCATTCATCAAGAGGCTGTTTTTTTATTTAGAAGAACCTCTCTCTGAATCCTGAGACAGCGCTCTAATTACATGGCAACCTCATGTAGAAGTATCTACGAAAGGAAAATATGCATACTTATACTATACGTCTTTGTCCCTAATGGGGCAGACAGAGTATTTTAGGTCTTGCGGCTCTTAGCAAGCAGAGCCCAGGCCCACAAAATTCAAAGGCTTAAGAACGCGTATAACCCTGATAGTACTTAAAGTGATCATAAATATTATCATCATCATCATAATTTCAGCCGCATAACGTCCACTGCTGGACATAAGCCTCTCCCAGGGATTTCCAAAATGGCTGATCTAGAGCGGCCTGCGTCCAGCGCTTTCTAGCGACCTTAGTCAGATCGTCTGACCACCTTGTGGGTGGGTGTCCAACGCTTCGCTTGCCAGTACGTGGTCGCCATTCGAGAACCTTTCTGCCTCACCGGCCATCGGTTTGCCGCGCTATGTGTCCCGCCCACTGCCACTTCAACGAGCTAATCCGCTGGGCTATATCAGTGGCTTTTGTTCTCCTACGAATTTCCTCATTTCTGATTCGATCACGTAGAGAAACACCGAGCATAGCCCTCTCCATAGCGCGTTGAGCGACCTTGAGCTTTCTTATGAGACCCATAGTAAGGGACCACGTTTCAAAGCCATAAGCCATCACTGGTAACACACACTTTAGTCTTGAGGCACTGAGGTATTTTGGACGAGAAGACGCTGCGTAGCTTCCCGAACGCTGCCCAACCGAGTCGGATTCGTCGAAAGACCTCTTCCTCGAAGCTGGAACTTCCTGCCTGGATCAATTAACCCAGGTAGATATATTGGTCTACAACTTCGAGGGTGGAGCTCCCAACACAAACGGGTAGGGGCGCGACATGGACATTCAATATTACTTTCGTTTTGTCCATGTTAATTTTGAGGCCCACCTGTTGGGAAACCCGATTAAGATCTCCGAGCATGGTGTTTAAGTCTTCCATGGATTCTGCCATGACAACGATATCGTTGGCAAATCGAAGGTGAGTGATATACTCGCCATTGATGTTGATGCCAAGTCCTTCCCATTCCAGAAGCTTGAAGGCATCTTCCAGTGCAGCGGTGAACAGTTTCGGAGATATAACGTCTCCCTGTCTCACACCCCTTTGCAGTGGAATAGCCCTCGTGCACTGCTACTGTACACGGACTGACATAGTGGCGTTACTGTACAAACACTTCAACACTTCGATATACCGATAGTCAATACGGCATCGCTGGAGAGACTGAAGCACGGCCCATGTTTCGATCGAATCAAAGGCTTTTTCATAGTCCACAAACCCCAAGCATAACGGCCGGTTATACTCCCTCGTCTTCTCTATAACCTGCCGTAGCGTGTGGATGTGGTCCATGGTACTAAAGCCTTTACGGAAACCGGCTTGTTCGGGAGGCTGGAAGGCATCAAACCTGTTTGCGAGACGATTCGTGATAATAAATATTATCAATATTAACAAAATACTTACTTTTAAATTAAAAACACAGCAAAGTTCAGGACTTACTCTATATATTATAAATGTTTCAAAAACAGGATTGCTTTAAATTTTCTCGTAAGAAAAAAATTGCGAAGTTGCCTCCAAATCACATCAGAATTATACCTTAACGTAAAGTATTTAAGAAATACAATTAATTAGCCCTTGTAACTTTGGATTATAATTATATTAAAAATACAGCAGGGATCATACATCTTATTTTTTAAATAACTCTTAAATATTCTTTGTAAAATAAAAAATTTAAAAACCAAAATCGCGTAAACCAGCCTCATTGACCCGCCGCGATCTTCCTACCACGCATGGCTCGCTGTCTCGCTTCGGCTATAGTAAATTGGTGTGCGTGGAAGTGGGAGCCAAATTTAGATTATCAGCATCAGGTGCAGCCTTAAACACTTAGCGCGATGATGAGCGAGAAGTTGGATAAAAGAATCAAAATTGTGATTGGTTGCAAGCCGCATAACCTATTATCATAATTCCAAATTTCCCCTATTCCCTCGGTCGGTTTATACGAACAAATAGAAGCAGCTGGTACATTCTAAGTATTTTCTTTTCCAGACTATCATAGAAGAGCGGAAAATATACCGGGTGTATTAGCCGGTATATTTTTCTCCTGTTCAAAATCCAGTTCTCACCTCCCAATCCAATAATATCGTTCCGCGCTGCCTCATCACTCACTCACGCGAAAATAACGTAATTTTCACTGTATTGAGCTGTCAGTCAAAGTTGTTATATCTAGGCAGTGGCTGTTGGATGTTTTTGTCCAAATATTTCAAACAATGGTGCTGATGAATAATTGAATTGGTTTATTTTCCAGACAAATTAAAAACCCCGCGACTTTCAAGCGTTTACCTCCAACTTTGAACGGATGAACCGATTTTCATCAAACATAGCTTAAGGCCGTACCTGAATTTCCAGTGCTGCCCCCATTTAAAATAAATCATTTCAAAGAAAACGAAGACATTATTTAAAATTTTGCTACTAACAAGTCCTAGATAACCCTTCAATGTATTTTATGAACTACTGTTTACAGTTTAAAGTTAAAACGTTAAGCTTTACTATGCACATTTGCGAAAAACGGCCACTTTTGGCTAATGTGCGTAGTAAAGCTTAACGTTCTCATTATAAACTGTAAACAGTAGTTCATAAAATACATTGAAGGGTTATCTCGGACTTGGTAGTAGCATAATTTTAAATAATGTCTCCGTTTTCTTTGAAATTATTTATTTTAAATGGGGGCAGCACTGGACCCCGGAAAATTCAGGTACGGCCTTAATGTGGCCATGTAATTTAAGAGCTTGTTGTTATCGGTGGAGTTAAGTGGAGATGCCTGTATTCTTCTCTTCTCTTTACCATCTTCTTAATATCCTGGTAGGACCTAAAAACTTTTTTTTTTATTTGTTGGAAAAACTTTACTCGTCTCCCTTTGATTTTTTATATGCCCTACAGAAGGTTTACTGAAAATAAATCCCGTTGGGCCTATTAGTAGGACTAATTTAATCCGTCTTATCATAAAACGCGGTGTACAGATTTGATATAATACTTATTTGGGCAAAAGATATTATAATCATATAAGCACTGGCCACAAAGAACGATGTAAAAGAAAATGAGAAAAGGATGTTCCACATTCAAATATTTTTTCACTCATTTATTGATTCCCGCTTATTACCTATTGTTGTATTTCAGTTATTGGAAAATATAATGCTATTATCAACATTTTGTTGCCTCTACCACTAAACGTAATTGCACGCCTCATAAGCGGAGCGTTGAGGTAGTGCTCTACTCTCGCCTTACAAAAATCAAGTGATTTTTCGAACTAAAAATATCGGTATTTATTTCTTATTGTACTTGTAGAATAATATTTACACACAAATGTCAAGAAAAAACACTAGTTTCAACAGTCATGATATTTTTAAAGGACATTTTGGTCTTTAAAATAATAAAACAAGTGTTTAAGAAAATTATTTCGTGGACGTCCGTGTGTCTGTATGTATGGAAACTGGCGTGGTCACGATAACGCCCGAAAAACTTAACAAATCGAACCCTTCTTTTTTTCATACGCTTAAGTATTATCTAAAACTAAGTCCTTTCGAAAATCACGGTCTTATTAAAAGTAGTTTAATTATAATTAGCAATAAACTGAAATCCACCTATCGTTGGTATATCTAAATCTATGTAAATAAGGTTCGTTGACATTGACAATACATGCGCAGTACCTTTCTTTTCTGTGAGGGCAATGGCGCGAAAATTTAAAAGTAAATTTTTTATTTTGTTTATATTATAATACACCGATAAATATGCAATATTCAAGTTCTGTTTTTTTTTTGGAAAAATTGAGTGACCGCTATGAGGTGTGCACTTTTGGATTTTCCAAACTTATTTTATTTTAAAGTGAGGTCTACCAGTTAAATCACGTTTGTCGTATGCAGCCCCCCATAAATATTCATTTTAATTTAATTATTTATTTATTTTTTAAGTGAATATACACCTAAATATTCTGTGAATATTTCAAGCGTTTACCTGTAGCCGCTATCAATATCGAGTAAAAAAACGGCAAAAAAGTCATGTTTGTTGTATGGGAGCCCCGCTTAAATATTTATTTTAGTCTGTTTTTAGTAATTGTTGTTATAGCGAAAACAGAAATACATCATCTGTGAAAATTTTAACTGTCTAGCTATCACGGTTAGTGAGATACAGCCTGGTGACAGACAGACAGGCGGACAAACGGATGGACGGACAGTGAAGTCATGATGAGTGGAGTCTTATTAATTGGGTCCCGTTTTCACCTTTTGGGTACGGAACCCGAAAAAGATGAATTTGCCTGGGTAATAGCTATTTTTTTGGCAGTAAGTAAGTTTAAATTGGCACAGTCACAGTGACAAAACAAGATGCTGTTTTAGCCATTACTTACTGAGTTTATTTTTTAAAACGCTTGTTTCATTTGTTTCAGATGTTCTATTGAGAAGACCAGCAGTTCTTAGTCATCTTAAGAAATAAGCAGTTTTAAAAAACGTAAGTTATTTTATAATTTTTTGCATGCCCCGGGCAGAGTAACGACTTCCGAAAATTTTATAAATCATAGTCAGATATGGTGCTAAGTAGAAAGGCCTGGTAGGAAATGGTGCAAGTAGCTCTTTGCCCAACAATGGGAAATATTAAGTTAGAAAATAGAAATAACATAGAGCGAAGAACCAATGGCCGATGGAGTAGTAAGGTACTCAAATAGTGGCGACTTACCAGCAAGCGCAGCGTAGGACCCACCTGCTAGGTAGGTGGGACAACCTGAGCAAGGTTACAGGAAAATGTTCGATACAGGCCGCTTTCGGTCAGACGTTTTGGAAATCCTTAGGGATCTATGTCGAACACTGGACTTCCTGCAGCTCATATGATGATGAAGTTAGAAACAAAATTAGTTCTCAACGGGTTCACAAATTTATCGACAGTTCATTATGTTATATTCAGGGTATAAGTGATGTTCACGTAGTAAGGGGAAATAAAATAATAGCACTGCTTCATTATTGCTTGTGGAAGCTCGACCTGTCTCGGCGCAGTCAGGGGAGTTCATATAGAAGATACAGGTGGAAGTGGAGAACAGAGACTCAACAACACAGATATATTAAATTTATTATTTGACACACAACTTTGTAAATTTATTATACTTTAAATAATATTTTTATATATATAGCAGACAGTATAAATGTTTCGAAAATAGAATGAAACAAATTAAAATGAAATAGTTTGGAAAATCCAAAAGTGCACGCCTCATAATCTCATTTTTCACAATTAAATTGATTTTAATTGTTTTATTGCTAACTTAAAACGAAGAAAAGTATGTGTCGGCTTTAACGCACGACTGGAGATTATTTTTAACTTTTATTTTTAACTTCCCGCTGAGAAAATTTAAAATTGTCAAAATTCGGAATGTTATTAGTTTCACCCCGTTTTTGAAAAGTCGAGTTTTCATCAGATCTCGACGTTTAAAGGTCTCAGGAATCTTCCCTGACCACTCACGAGCAAGTGTCATGCACCCTATCCGTATGTGTGTGTGGGTGTGTATGTGACCCGCTTATAACTCTTGAACAACTAAACCGATCGGAACCAAACAAGTAGCTTTCCAAAAAGTTCTATACAACTCAGATTTCCTGTGAATTTAAACCGATTCGGACCGGTAGATTTTGAGAAATCTCAAAAAAACTAAGCAAAAACAAGAAAAAGACACAAGACTACGTCACGAATGTCAAGAAAAGTGTTACCACTGATTGTTCTTTTCATTCTCAATTAGTTAATGCAAATTAAATAAAATATTAACTAACTTATCGCTTCTTTTACATTTATTCGTCTTTCATATTTAATAAAACAAACAAAATCACAACATTCTTTATTCGAATTCCTTTTTACTTCTTTTCTTACTTGCCAGTTACACATTCGTACTCATCATACCAGTACCAATAACATTGAACAAAAAATGTCACCTGTATTTTTATAATAATAATTACGGTTAAACTACATTGAATTAGACCGTGATCTTCGAAAGGACTTAGTTTTGGATAATACTGAAGCGTATAAAAAAATGGACTTGATCAGATAAGTTTTTCGAGAGTTATCGTGACCACGCCAGTTTCCATACATACAGACACACGGACGTCCACAAAATGATTTTATTAAACATTGTTTTTATTTTTTTAAAAGGCAAAATGTCTTTTAAAAATGTCATAAGTGTTGAAACTAGTGTTTTTCCTTGACATTTATGTGTAAATATTATTGTACAAGTGCGATAGAAAATAAATAGAGACATATTTAGTTAAAAAAATCACTTGATTTTTGTAAGGCGAGAGTAGAGCACTACCTCATGCGCATCGCTTATGAGGCGTGCACTAAAGAGTGAAAAGCGGACAGGATGAGATCAAGAAATGAGGTTTGCAGCATTCATGTGGTATCTAGCATCGTTACATGCTTATAAGCTCAAGAACATTTGAAGCTCTAGATAAACCTCAGTTTTTATTCGCCACATAACTTACCTAGGCTGTTTGATAAGTACCCGTTTATGGAAAAAAAAAACATTTTTTTTTGTATATATGCATTTATTTTTCTACGTAGTCACCTTTTAACTCTATACATTTATTCCACCTATACTCAAGCTTCAATAAACCATCCAAAAAGTATGATTTTGGAAAGTCATTAAAATAGGCCTCTGTGGCGGCAATGACTTCGTCATTTGATCCAAATCGCTTGCCACCGAGCCATTTTTTTAGGTTGGGAAACAAAAAGAAATCGCATGGGGCCAAATCTGGAGAATACGGGGGGTGAGACAATAGTTCGTAGCGTAACTATGCTAATTTAGCCGTCACAACTCTGGACGAATGAGCCGGGGCGTTGTCGTGATGAAACAGTACTTTTTTCTTTTTTAAATAGGGTCGTTTGTCCTTCAACACGGTGTCAAATTCATCCAATAAATTGGCATAGTACTGCCCTGTTATTGTTTTTCCCTTTTCTAAAGAGTCAATATGTATAATACTCTGCGAATCCCAAAAAACGGTCGCCATGACCTTTCCAGCCGATGGGACGGTTTTTGCTTTCTTTGGAGCAGGTTCACCCGGTAAAATCCACTGCTTTGACTGCTCTTTCATTTCCGGGGTGTAGTGGTGGACCCACGTTTCGTCCACGGTCACGAAACGACGCAGAAACTCCTTCGGGTTACGTTTGAACACGGCCAAACACTGCTCCGAAGTAGTCAGTCGGTTCCGTTTTTGCTCCTCCGTGAGTAAACGCGGCACCCACCTCGCCGATACTTTCTTCATACCCAATTTTTCTTCTAATATGTGTTGTACCCTCTCGATTGAAACATTTACAGCATCAACGATTTCTCGAAGTTTAATTCGGCGGTCGGCTAAAACTATATTTTCAATTTTCTTAACCATATCGTCTGTAGTCACCTCAACTGGCCGGCCTGGGCGATCCTCATCAAAGACGGTTGTTCTCCCCCGCTTAAACTCGTTATACCAATATCTGACGGTTGTCATAGAAGGAGCACATTCATGGTCAATCGCTTGCATTCTTACTTTTATTTCATCACATGTTTTTCCTTCCAAAAATAAGAATCTAATTACATACCGGTGTTCTTTCTCCATTTTAACAATTTTAAGTTCACGCCTTCGTATGAATCGTTGTCAAATGAGAAAAAAAAACAAAAGAATGCCATTTTTTTTAAAATTTTCCCGCCTCTGAAATATGCCTTAAAAAGGTGGTATACTTATTTGCGGCCAGTGATATTAATATATTTAGAAAACGGGTACTTATCAAACAGCCCTCGTAAAAGCATCAACAAAAACAAATTGATAACACGGAAATTTTCTCACAACGAATGCAGCTCTTCTGGGAATATTCCCAGCAGTAAATTTCTGGGAATACCATCCTCTCGGCCTGCTTTTAATATTTGATACGAAATCCCGTAAGTAGCCTCGGATTCGATTCGGCACTTTAAAGTTGCTGCATTTGAATGAAGCTCCGATAGTGCTTTTGAAATCTGATATGACTTGTTTTTAGGGTTCAGTACCCTAAGGGCACCCTTTACTTTACAACGGGAACCTATTACTGACTCTCCGCTGTCTGCCCGGCTGTTCGTCCATCTGTCACAGGGTTCTATCTCTTGAACCGTAATATCAAAACACTAAAATTTTTACCGATTGCGTATTACTGTGGCCGTTATAACAACAAATACTAAAAATAAGATAACGTTAAAAAATTTAAGGGGATATCATCATTATCAGGTCGTATCTGGATCTTTATAATGGCATTAGATACTTGAATTTTTAACCGATTATGTTTTACTATTGCCGCTGTAACAACAAATATTTAAAATAAGATAAAGTTACAAATTAAAGGGGGTCGTCATACAAGAAACCTGTTTTTTGGCGTTTTAAAACATTGTACAAGTCCGACTCGCACTTGACCAATTTTTTTTTATACGATTTCAAAACGACCTCCGTGGTGTAATGGTTAACTCGCTAGACCGCTAATCCTGAGGTTTTGGGTTCGATCCCCAGCCAGGGCAAATTGGAAAAACGGCCTTTTTAAATTGTCCTGGGTCTTGAGTGTTTATCTATACATGTATTTGTCATAAAATATAGTATCGTTGAGTTAGTATCCCATAACACAAGTTTAAAACTTACTTTGGGGCTAGCTTAATCAGTGTGATTTGTCCCTATATATTATATTATATTATATTATTTATATATTATTTATAAATGAAGAGCGTCAGTGGCCAAGCGGTTAAGGCACTGACTGATTGTCCGTGAGGCAGGAGTTCGATCCTCACCTGGCGCGACTCGTACTCATGGACGGTCATTTTCAACTACCACCACTTACTTCCAGTGAAAGAAAACCTCAAGAGAAAACCTGCACACTAATTCACTAGTGTCAATAGGGCCACAGTTGTTACTAGTGACCGTGTGAGCTGTGAACCTCGCGCGCGACTCACCCCTAATTCGTTAAAGTTTATCGGATAAAAAAGTTGTTCAGACAAAAAGTTGCGTCTAAATAAGGGTATTAAAAAAGTATTAGCTACGACATATTTGTTTTTTTTTGTTGTAATGACTGAAATATGATACATGCGAGATGCGAGAACAAACGTACAGACAGACAGATTGACGGACAAAATAAATTTTGGCCAATCTGATGACGCTCCGCTCTCTAAGTCAATTACACAATAGTTATTGAAACACTTTATAAGAAGAAGAAGAATAGAAGAGCATATTGATCTTCAAAGCAAAAATCCAGAAGACGTTATCATAAAAAAACAAACCTAGGCCGATAAACAGCATAAAAAAGTTACTAGTAACACCAATCTGATATCATGCACCAAATGACAACAATGTTTTTACACAACAATACTAAACACACATAAAAACGATAATTACATTTTTAACAAAGAAAAAGCGGCCAAGTGCGAGTCTGACTCGCCCATGAAGGGTTCCGTAGCAGCAAGTAACATAATATAAAAGTTCTAAAGGTAAATTGCGGTTTACGAGTTATGACGTATTAAAAAAAACTACTTACTAGATCTCGTTCAAACCAATTTTCGGTGAAGTTTGTATGGTAATATACATCGCATATTTTTTTTGTTTTATCATTCTCTTATTTTAGAAGTTACAGAGGGGGACACATTTTACCACTTTGGAAGTGTCTTTCGCGCAAACTATTCAGTTTAGAATAAAATTATATGAAAAACCTCAATATCATTTTTGAAGACCTATCCATAGATACTCCACACGTATGGGTTTAATGAAAAAAAAAATTTTGAGTTTCAGTTCTAAGTATTTTGATTACCTCCAAAATTTATTGATTTTTTTTATATCTGTGGAAAAATCTTAATGCGGTTCACAGAAAACTAAGTTCCAAGTTTCTTTTAGTTTCGGAAAAAAGTTGCTGTGACATATGGACGGACAGACGGACAGACAGACAGAAATGACGAAGCTATAAGGGTTCCGTTTTTTGCCATTTGGCAACGGAACCCTAAAAACAACTGATTTCAATTTTTTTAGGAAGTTCTTCCATAACTCCAAAGTTCTTCATCATATCTTTACCAAATAAAAATGGGACCGACTTGTGACTAAATCTACAAAAAGTGAGTTTCGATTTAGCAGAAAACCTACAAACACACTTGTTCAGTAGTCAATCAGACACTAGGGTAACCACAACATAATCCCACTAACGTCCCGGATCGAGGGTTTAGCAATAAAACTTATTTTATAGACGGTACATAAAACCTAACACTGTGATCCAGGATTTCAGATAGATAAAACGTCCAATGACGGCGACCTGGCGAGATTTTACGACCTTTTCATGGCGGTAGCCCTGAATAATTAATTCTAATGTTTGGGTATTGTCTTTTACAACTCTCCTTTGATTTTTCGACATGACATTTGATCCTGCCTTGGTATAGCCGTGTGGTTTCCGGCAGAGTAGAATAGGACCTCTTCAAGTCTACTCGTGGATGTCGTAGAAGGAAACACAAGCTAAACAAAGCTTATAAACATCAGTGAGACCTCTCCAACCCGTCTGGCCAGCGTGCAGAGTGTAGGCCAAATCCTCTGGCTGGTGTGGCCTTTATAGGCTCTGGTAGTACAGAGAGGGTTGTGCTCCTGGAGTAGAGACTAGTAAGACCTGATGATGATGGTGATTTGGTCCTATGTGTATGCATAGGACAAGAAGCTACTTGATGCGGCACAACATTGCCAGTATTTGACTGCCTCCGTAGTCCAGTGGTCGTGGATTCAAATTCCACTGGGAAGCATACTTTGTGAAAAGTTGTTTCCAGTCTTGTTAGGATATTGCAGGCTTTAATCACCCGATTATCCGAAAAGAAAGATGATTCCGTGCTTCGGAAGGCACGTAAAGCCGTTGGCCTCGTCTTTCATCATTGTGTGACAGTCGTCAATCTGTGTCAAATGCCTAATGTAGAGGCAGTTTGAAAAATCTGACACAAGTGTTGGCCAAACAAACAAACAAACCATACAACTCCAAGTAACATCACTATTTTCAAATCATAAACCATGTTTGTTTGGAAGAACCAATAATATATCCAGCCAGTTTATCTTCGGGTAAAGCGGATATTGCCCGTTTTTCGTCCTTTCGTCCATACCGGTACAATAAACATCGCATTTATTCACCAGTATTCTTAGTAGAGTTTTTGTCCATAGATAAAACTTGGTATACTTACGTACCTATACATATAATTTAGCCTGTATCACTCGTAGGGTGACCAAACTTATTTGTTTCTGCAACTGACTTAATGGCATATGACGGACCACGCGCAGTGTAGGTCCGTAGTTGGAAATGCCGACTTAGTTCACGCCTCGCAGTTTAACGACTAAAAAGTCTAATAATTTTCAATTGAATTTGTATGAAATTTTTCTTTTTCAAATACATTTTATAAATTGGTCAACTATAAAATTTTAAACCCTACTTACCTCTGATAGATTTCCCTTTTATTTCGTTATATGTATATCTTTTAACTGACAAGGAGGGAGAGAATACACTTGATTGTAACAAAAATTTTTAAACACCAAATATTTCACAAATTAATCCCTTAATTGAAATATGGTGTTTACTAACTCATAGTATTATTAAAAGATAAACACTCCACACCATAGGTTAGTCGAGAAAAAAAATTATTCCCAGTTTACATGTATGGGAACTACCCAAACTTTTTTCTTTCGATATTTTATTTTATCACTTTGTTGGGGTGATTAATAAACATACCTACGCATGCCAAATTACATCTTTACAGAACTAATAGTCTTTGAATAAAACCGCAGACAGACAGCCAGACACGGACATGGCGAAACTATAAGGGCTCCTTGTTGACTACAGAACCCTACAAACGAGAAAGACAAAGTGTATTTATTTATTGGTAATGTTTATTCTTCCTTATAAGGAAAAAGTCCTATTTCCTTATATAAGAAAGAATTTAAGAAATCAATGGGGGAATAATAGAGGGCTTTGCCTTATAATGGTAGTGTAAAAGCGATTTTGACGTTGTTGAGGTACGGCTTCATAAATCTAAGTTTTCGAACTTGGTTTTACGCTAATCGCCATCTTGAATTAAATGGGCTTCGATCTTTTAAAATAACTTCGCAACAGGTGATTGTGTGATAAAATTATCTATGAAAAGAATGATGAAGATATAATTTTTTCACACTTTTTGCCTTCATTATTTATTCTTGAAATCTTACACAAAAAAAGTTACAAGAAAACCAGAAATATTCATCAGGAGAAAGAAAGACCAAGGATGAAGTTTTACAACAAGTAAAAGAAAAGATAGGAGTGAAGACTCAGAGAAAGGCCCTGTCAAGAAATACAAAGTGGAAGGGACATACCCGTAATAAATCGAACCACGGGCTAAACTAGATGACTAAAGTATAATTTAATTCAAATAACAGTCAAAAAACCCGAAAAAATATCCGACATTCCCATAAAAATCGCTCAGGCAGCCGCACACTTGTATGGAAATGGCGAAAATTGTTTTTGTTTTTTGGCTGTTATTTTAATTTTATTATACTATGTCTGTGTGGTCTAGTATTAGACCATGGTTTGATTTATTACGGGTATGTCCCTTCCACGTTGTATAAACACGACAAAAAGAAAAGAACAATGGACGCTTTTCCACTCAACTATACTGACATGAACAAATTAATAGGTATTCTTGTCCACTGCACAGACTTCTTGTATTTATTAGTTGCCTATTCTACTAGTGATGTTGTAGCTTTTTCTTTACAAATTTTTCGGTCCGCGAGCTCCTGAATACTTAATACTCCACTTTTAGGTTAGAGCAAGTGACATCGTGACAAATTCAATATGGCGGCCCCCGGGGGGCATAGTAAGAGAACGTTACGCCAAACCTTTCCAGAGGGCTTTCAATTTTTTATATCGCCTATCTTTTCGCCTTGATTCTTTTTATTTACTACGAAATTATGATAGGTGGTGTTTAGGGCGAGGGAATATTTTTTATACAATTGTATAAAAATCTTCGCACTCGTTCGCAAGCTTTACATATTATGTTGTGATACCATTGTATTAGGCATAATATCTTTGTAAACTGACAAAGCCCTTCTGGCGCGTAGGCGACCAATACTGTGTAAATGAGTTTCTTTCGGCGTTTCTTCTCAGCAGTGGCCGTTGCGAAACGGTAGTATCGGTAGCTTTTAAACAAAGAAAAAATAATTAAGATATAAATAAACATCATACGTAATGTACACTAAAATTATTAACGTGTAAAAGTGCCTGCAAAAGCCTAATTACTGAATAAATATTTGATTTTGATTGCTTAGCCATTTATTAGAAATTTAGGAGAATTTTTTTACAAAAATATTGTCTTTTTTCTTACGGTTTTGTATTATAATTTAATCTGATTTCATTTTTCATGATTCTGATTTCATCATAGCTAAGTTGTGCAAGATTAACGTGTACAAGTAGCTTGTAGACACGCAGATACGCGTACGTACCCCGTATATGCGTATATAAGTTACGGCTCGATATAGGTGGGCTCTGAAGCGTAACCGCTGAGGATGCGACCGGGAATACGCTCTGATGATGATGATGATAAAATTGGTAGCTTGGCGGTCAGCTAATCGCTTTTGCATGTTAAGCAACCCCGGGGGTGGTCAGCGTTGAATGGTGTGATGAGAGATTCTTTGATTCTATATTCTGTGAGTAAACCGTTTGCAATATCTATACTTATATTATAAAGCGGAAGATTTTGTTTGTTTGTTTAAACGCGCTAATCTCAGAAACTAATGGTCCGATTTGAAAAATTCTTTTTTTGTTGGGTAGTCCATTTATAGAGGAAGGCTTTAGGCTATATAACATTACGTTCCGACAACCACGCGAACGAAGTCGCGGACACAGCTAGTTCATAATAAAACGTAGCGTAATTACATTTCCGCCGTTCCGTTTCACGTAAACAACCCAAATTTTAATTACGCCGACGTCAATATTTTCGCCACAAAGTAATATTTTCTGATTATTCCAAATATCCGTCGATACACGTCACGAAACAAACAAATCAATATAGATTCTTCCTTTTTTTTATTATTGTTGCGTGAGCTTTCGGAGTTAGATTCGACCGATAAAAAACATTGACCTTCTTTAAAGATAGCTCAAGAGCAAAAAATAAAATAAATTACATGATCCATGCTGGTCTGGAAGAAAATAAAAAACTTAGAATGAACCAGCTGCTTCTCTTCCTGTGCCGATCGTTGAAATCGAAGGAATCAGCGAGAATCTAAATCATGTATTGACTTATTGGTGCATTCTACGTTTTTTATTTTCTCCTAGACCAGCATGAAAGAATAGTAGTTTAATAAAATAACCTTAAGTTTTGTTTATTTTTTTATGTGTGTGTAAGTGGCCAACACTGATGGGAAAAGAGAATCCGCCTCAATATCACCATCACTTGACGAAAATAAACTTTTGTGCAATTTTGTGCCCTAGTTACAAGGCTCTAACTCCCATCAGTCGTGAACTTGCCTAAATACTTCAACAGAAATGTCCACAAGGTCCACAAACCGCCATAGCAAAACATCATAAACCGCGCCTCTTTCCATTTATAGCCCCTACTACCCTATATCTATGTCTACCTTCCACAGTTTCCCAAACTTTTTTTGTCGCGCCTTACCAAATTGCAACATTTTAAAAGCAAATTTGACTGGAAAAGCAGGACAGGGTCGGCCTCGGTAAACGTTCTGTGATCAGATTGCAGACGTTCTGGAAAAAGGAGAGCTTATAAGTACCTGAAACCGGAGGGAATGTATAATTGTATAAAGAGAACGATGAATGTAGATGAAGCGAAAGAGGTCTGTCAATAGTTTGTCCCCTGTGGAAAACAGGCGTGATAATATGTATGTCTGTATACGTATTTTTAATTCCTCCCCAGTGACAAGTAATAATTTTAAGCCGTCTATATCCCACTGACTTCCAAATAATATATTATAAATGTAAATTTTTGTGAGTTTTTCAATCACGCCAAAATGGCTTAAGTATAGAATTATAAATATGTAGTAAATTAAGTACCTGGTTGGTCATGTGGCTTCCGGCCTAGAATAGTACCACTCCATTGCTTTCTGTGGATGTGGTAAAAGGCGACTAAAGGACTAAGCACAAATAACTCATGCAACAACTACATCCCAAGGTTGACGATTCCTTTTTTTGTAGAAAACAATTATCTTTTGCGACCCTTGCTCTGTCTCTACGCCTTACAGTTTAAGAACTCCTGACCCACTCGGATTGCATTCCGGCTTCCAATTTTCGGACTAATGTTTGTGGGAGCAACTTCATTGGATATTAACGTCTATTTGGTTTGGATATTGCTGTTTACACATAGAGATACACTATCACGTCTTATTATTACGGTGATAACAATGCACTAGAGATGAGCAAGGCTGTGTTGTGTTTAAAAAACCAATAGGATTCCATTTTTAATACATCAAAAGATAGAGAGGCTTTCTTTTACACAGGCCCTGGGTCTAGGTCTTAAGTCTGTCATTTTCATAATATTAAATAAATAATAATGACTCTGTGAGCTGAAGATCTGTCATTGCATATCTTAAAACTGAATAAACGTTCACCGCACACTTTGAAAACAACATATTTCCAAAATAGGATTTGACATATATAATTGATTACATTACATAACGAGAACCGATGGCCGATGGGGCAGAAAAAATCATAAATGGCGGCCACCAGCAAGCGCAGGTTAAAACAGCCAACTACTTAGGCGGTCTGACGACCTGAAGAAGGTTGCAGAGAAACGTTGGTTGCAGTTGGTGTCAACCAGTACGCAAGGTCGTCATCTATCAATTTATTCATTGGATTTGAATGGTAAATATTCACGTTCTGAATCAGCAACTAGTATAAAATCTACGTGGAACCTATTCTAAAATCCCGCCTGGTAGATTCCATTAGCCAGAAACTGTTAGTCATCACTTTTGCAGGCCTCGCTCAGCGCTTCGCCGCAACGGCCTCATGCGTTACTGATGTCAAATGTACGCTGGACTAAATAGCTTCCTGGCCGTGTGGTTTCTTAACAAGAATAGGATTAGAACCACTCTATCCACTTTATCTCTACAACTACATACTGCCCCCGTAGCATATCACCGGTGACAGCGTTTATCGAGCGCTATCATCTATCGCTATCTCCCTCTAGGTAATAATAACGGGCGGGATAGCACTAGTCCGACGAGTGACATAACTTTATCTGGGTTTATTTATTCAAGGTATCAGGCTATCGGGACCCACAGCTTTGCGTGCCTTCTGGAGGACGGATTATTTATTTATTTACCAATTTATGTACACGGACAATATATACAGAGAATATATAAACAAAAAGTTGTACAAAGGCACTACTTGTGCTGTGATGGTGATTCAAGCCTGCAATAACTTCACCAGGAAACAACTTTACACAAAGTATACTTCCCAGTAGAATTTGAATCCATGACCTCCGATCACAAGTCAAACGCCTTAACCACTGGACCACGGAGGCAGTCTAGATGTACACCATCACGCTTAAAGAAACCTTTGGGTCTTGTGATTGTAAGCTCTATCTACTCGGTTAGACGTGAATCTAGTATCCGATTTGAGTTTAGATGTACATACAGACACACCATTGTTTTGCGTCGGAGGTTAAAATGTGTAAATCAAAGGTGATTCAGATTCACGGTGAAATTTATGGTTGCCTAGTACCTTCCGAAGAAACGTTCGACTTTCACCCTCACCTTGACTGTTTATTGAAAGCAAATTAGGTGGGTAGATGTTATAGTATAGTGTTACAAGAAACTTACTGTTGTTAAGTTACTTTATTCAAGTATGTACCTATGTAAGTATACAGAGTGTTTCAGAATACATAAACAAAAAGTTGTACAAAGGCACTACTTATCTCAAAATAATCTTTTATATTATATTATCTTTTCCGATAATCAGGTGATTCAAGCCTGCAATAACCTCACCAGGAAACAACTTTTCACAAAGTATACTTCCCAGTGGAATTTGAATCCATGACCTCCGATCACAAGTTTTATTATTTCATGTTCAGTCTAGCTTACAGTTCAGGTCAATGGGCTACATAATCTCATTCATGTCTACCAACTTTTACGACATGGCTTGTATAAATTTAAAATTTGTAATGCTTTTTGAGTACAGTTTAGTTTTACGATGATTGCGACACCTCGTAATTTCCGAATTCCATGTTGTATAAAAAGGGAATTTGGCAACACCAAAAGTCATAGAGAGGAGTAATAACATCTTGGAGAGTCGATTCAACCCGCCATTATGAACAACATATCCTATCTGATTATTACTGCCATCTTAAAATATAGTATTTTTAAACACCGACGCTAATGTTGGTCTGTCTGTCTTTCCTTCCTGAAGTTCCTTTGCGGTGGTTCTCAGCTATGTTCGTTGAAAATCGGTCCGTCCGTTTAAAAGTTATTGTAGATAAACGCTTGAAAATCAGGGCTTTCTCCAGCTAATATAAGATGGCGCAATCCGTAGCGCGCATGTAGCGTGACTTGATGTCCGTATCAAGTCGTATCAATAGTTCTGGTTCAAATCACTAGATGGCGTCCTTGACAATCAGGGTTTTTTTTTATTTGCCTAGCAAATAAAATTGTTTTAAAAGTGTTTAGGTTAGCAGACGATTTGTTTAAAACTGTATAAAATTATGTTGTTGTGGGTAATTCTGTTGATGAATTTTCTGTTGGATAAACTGTTTCTTTATTTCTCAAATTTTTCATTATGCGAAGCACTAGTCAACTTCTGAATACCCTATCGATATAGCTCATATTCAAACTTAAATTCTAATAGCTACATCTACACGTCTACCTAATTTCATAAAGCTCCAATCTAAATTACTTGAGTTATCGTCGAACAAACATACAAAGACCACATAGGTACATATAAATGTACCAGCAGTGTGGTTCCTGGCAGAGTAGAATAGGACCACTCCAAGTCTTCCCGTGGATGTCGTAAAAGAAACAACATAGGAAACACAAGCTGAACAAAGCTTATAAACATCAGTGAGACCTCTCCAACCCTGACCAGCGTGGAGAGTGTAGGCCAAATCCTCTGACTGCTCTGGCTAATATATGGCTCTGGTAATACAGAGAGGGTCGTGCTCCAGCAGTGGAGACTAAAAAGGACCTGATCATTCGCAATGCAAATGGTATACAACAAGGTGTGGAAATATATTGTCGTGGCATGACAAGAGACCGTATTGTATGCATTTGCATTTCTACCTATTGCATATTCAGTCTCTTTTGCATATTAATATTTATTTAGGTAACAATTTATTTATGACTTTAAGAGGAAATCGATGGGCCGTATTTCGATACAAGCGTAGTCCCCTAATTTCTTGCTGGATAATGCCATAATGTTTTCTCCAGAAAAAAAATATGTATATATTGCCATTTTTTCATAATTTAATTTTTAAAGTGATACGAGCCTTCCTTTATAAACCTGAAAAATTGTTAATATTTTCCACTACCTTTGTTCAAACATCTAGCAAATTAATTTGATGAGATATTATTTAAAAAAAACATAGAAACACAAAAATAGCTTTTCTTAAATTTAATTGATAAAATAAAAATATAATCAGTTAAATTTTGGAAAGGAAATCAGGGGATTACGAAACGTTGATTTTGTGTACTTTTCATAGGTATTTTCGGTTTCTGCAGTTGTCTCTCTTGCGCTATTTTTCAATTCTCTCGACCTAAGTCTTTCCTCTTTACTAATTACTAACTTGGTATGTTATTGGAAAGCTACACCCAAAGCTTTTGAGTGGCAAATACTGCGCTGCGTAGTGAGACTGGCATGCCACGCCAGTAATGACGACGTTTGTTAAACTGGCATATTTCGCCATTTTAATAACGTTTAGGCATGCCATTTAGAATGTTTAGCTATTTATTTTTACTAAAATTTATCAAACATCTGACATAATTTGACAACTGTCAAAACCTCCTCTATGATTTAATATGGCTTCAATAAAGCTTCTAAAAACCTAGGCGTTACACAAATTATTGCTCGTCATTATTTTTATGGAATATGTTTTTTTAAGTTTCTGTAATGCTTAAATAATTACTTATTTCTACTGTGATTCGAGTCAAACAACAAAAGAACCAGCATTTAAATTTTCTTTGTTTTTTAACTGTTATTTTAATATCATTATACTATAGCGATCTAGTAAAGCCCGTGGTTCGATTATAAGCATTGTCCCTTACACGTTGCATGTATGTAACCATCAAACCTTGTTTTACTATTTGTTCAAGCAGTTAAATTGAAACAACGAATACAACAGAAATAACGAATACCAAACAAACAGAAGTGGATACCAATGTGTATTCATGAGGGCAAATATTTTTCAACCTTGAGCGAGAGTTCCTGGTATATACGGATTTGTATTGTTCGTGTTAAAAGGACCTTTTTAATAAAGTGTGAAGAAACTCGGTGACCCGATGGGAGTACGCATTATTAGCGCTTCTAAAAGTAAAAAATTCTTAAGTAAAGTTAAGTAACACTGGGCATGGTCCGTACTTAGAAGGGTGACAACAAGTGGCGTAAAAAAATCTCAACTTAAGAGGAAACACTAAGATCGAGAGAATTTAAAAATAGGTATTTGTAAAATCTATTGCTGTCGTGCTGTGCCCGAATAACAACCGTGCGAGCGCGATAGAGACAATTCCAACTCGAACAGAATATACTTATAAAAAGCGACCAAGTGCGAGTCGGACTCGCTCATGAAGGGTTCCGTAGCAGCAAGTAACATGATATAAAAGTTCTAAAGGCAAATTGCGGTTTACGATTTATGACGTATTAAAAAGAAACTACTTACTAAATCTCGTTTAAACCAATTTTCGGTGGAAGTTTGCATGATAATGTACATCATATATTTTTTTAGTTTTATCATTCTCTTATTTTAGAAGTTACAGGGGGGGGACACACACACATTTTACCACTTTGATAGTGTCTCTCGCGCAAACTAACGCAAGTTTAGAAAAAAATGACATTAGAAACCTCAATATCATTTTAAAGACCATCCATAGATACCCCACACGTGTGGGTTGATGAAAAAAAAAATTGGTTGCCTGTAAAGTCGGTATACGGGCGAAAGTTTTACGTGACAACGACTTCACTCCACTTCACTCCAAACTTGACTTCCACTCGGGCATGGTTAGCCCGCCTAAGAGCGAGAGAGACAGACATAAAAAGTGAAAGGCACGCGTGCCTCTCACTCGCTCTCATTGTGAGCGCATAACGTGAGCGGAGCGTAACGCAGTTTCTTGAAGTGTCACCCGGCTAACCAATTTATAAGACGTTGTCACGTCAAAATTGAGTTTCAGTTCTAAGTACCCCATAAGTATGGGGAATCCCCAAAATTTATTGTTTTTTTTTTCTATTTTTGTGTTCAAATCTTAATGCGGTTTACAGAATACATCTACTTACCAAGTTTCAACAGTATAGTTCTTAAGTTTCGGAAAAAAGTGTCTGTGACATACGGACGGACAGACAGACAGACAGACATGACGAATCCATAAGGGTTCCGTTTTTTTTCATTTGGCTACGGAACCCTAAAAAGTACACAAAATCATCGTTTCGTAGTCCCCTGATGTCTTTTTTGAAACTTAACCGATTAATTTTTTTTTAATTAAAAATGTAAGAAGAGGCTGTGTACCTATAATGTTTTCTATTTATAGTTGAGTCTCATAATCGAGTTGGGGAGTAAATGTATGTATTTATGTATGTTTGTACCGCGATAACTGCCGAACCGATGGCACAGAATACATAAGAAACAAACGGAATGGAATCTCACAGTGTCTTCCGCAAATTGGCGTCCCCGCACTTCTCCCCCGCACTTTCTGTACCTTTCTGTGCTCTAATCTAGGGTTTAGTTACTAGCCGCACGCAATACACGACGTATCTTGTCTTGAGAACTGTCAATCAATAGTAACCATCATGGTGAGAAGATGCGCATATAATCATTGTTTATCCACCGATTACAACAAAGAACACATATTTCATAGATTTCCATATGATAAAAACAGGTATTGCTTCTCGCTCTCTCGCATTGGCGGGAGATAGACAAGAGCGAGAGGGATTATCAATCGACAGCAGTATAAACCGGTAAAAATACATAGGCTCCTCGCTCACAGTTAATCACATACACGCAGACGCCAAGTAGATTTCCGCGGGTTATAGTGTAGTGCTATAATGCCATTGTTGACAATGACAACTTGACAAGCCGTGCGTGGAAGCGTGATAAGATAAACATTTGTTTATTTTTATTGAATTTATTCAAATAATTACCGTATAGTTTTGCGCCGAATATGCAAATTACTATATTACAATAGTGAATTTAGTGCGTTACATTATAAATGACTCAATAATAATCAGTAAAGTAAACTAAGGGTGAAATGGACAATGGACATAATAAAAAATATTTGAATATTTTTTACGTCATAGTGTTCGCTAATCTCCCGGTATAGAAAGATATAATCGTAAATATGTCGAACTCGTTAGTAGGTAAGTATTAAATTAATTCTGCGGTGCGACCCTAAGTATAAAACTCACACATCGACGTATGTACAGATAAATTGTTTCGTTCGTAGTAGTAGTAGGTATATATGATACTCTGAATTTATAGAGAGTCATACCAGTGCCGATGGTCCGATTTCAATGAAATTTAGTAGGCATGTAGGAAATATCAATAGAATTTTCAAGTTAGTGTCAGTTCTGCTAGTAGCATGAATGGGCCGGCTCGTCCGGGGAAGTACCATACTTTCACGAAAATCGACGTCTGTCTGAGTAGTAGCTTCACCGCTTATATGCTTCGTTCGGTGAGTGAGAGAGCCGGAGCCCAAAAAAAGAACTTAGGGACAAACTAATACAACAATAGATTTTTGAAAAAAAAAAACGTTGCTCTACTAGCACTATCCAGTGAGGTATCAGGAGACTACGCTTACGCAGGGGCCCATCGATTTCCTCTTAATCCGTAAGATTATTAGCGATTTTTGCGGACCTCTTTATTTTGAGACATCTATCCAACTTAGAGGATACATAGTTGCCTAATCTTTATAAATTACGGGTAAGATAGATGTCCCACCGAGAAAGAGGGCTATCTATCCCTAAAAAACATTGATCGCATTTTGCATATCTATGCAATAGCAGAGTGAGTCACGGTTAACTTAGTGATAGTTGGAGAATCTTTTGATATATTAATTAAATAGCATGCGATTTATCTGCGAAACTAGAGTAATTACAATCCGGGCAAGTATACCCCTGATGCAACTATCCTGGTTTTATTCTAACTAGTAGTTCGCCGCGAACTTAGACCTCGCAATTTTTTATTAATATTTTAAATACTACTGAACCGATTTTGATGCCCAACGAATTTGAAAATTCTATTGATATTTCCTACATGCCTACCAAATTTCACCAAATAGGACCATCAGTTCGACAGTTATCGTGGAACAAACATACATACATGCATACATACAAACAATTTGTTTTCGCCCCAACTTGAATTATAGCCCTCGCTCGTTTCGCTCGCTCGATCGACGTGGCTACTATAATACCCCGTGCAATAATCCTGATTTTACGTAAATGCAATTTGAGGCGTTTTTATAACTTTCATCTAAACGTGACTCCAACGGAAACCCATTATAATTTTTAAATTCAATCCCAAAGTTGTTGACAGATAATTATGGTTGCCTCCGAACGACTTGGAAGTTCAACTTTATATTTAAATGGCTTTGTTGCATTTTATCAGAGGCAGTGGTAAATTTTAGTTGTGGTAGATCCACGTTACCGGCAAAACTCTGTTTTGCTAGTAGCATGAATGGGCCGGCTCGTCCGAGGAAGTACCACAGTCTCACAGAAAATCGACGTCTAAGTAGTAGCTTCACCGCTACTATGCTTCGTTCGGTGAGTGAGAGAGCCGGAGCCCCGTCTCCCCCCTCCCCCCTCTGGGGAGGGCCCTGAAAGGCCGGTAACGCTCTTGTTACACCCCTGGTGTTGCAATTGTCCATGGGCAGCGGTGATCACTTACCATCATACTTTATAATATACTTAATAATCCCCTTGCCCCTAAATACCTCAAATCAAGTTTTCAACTTTTATCTTCCACTCATGAAAGAATCCTGCGTTCTTCTAATACTTTGACCCTTTCTATTCCTTCTCACCGTACTGGTTTTCTTTCTAACTCTTTCGCCACTACAGCAATAAGACTCTGGAACGCGCTTCCTGAATCCATTCGAACTGCTCCTAGTCGCGCTAGCTTTAAGACACAGGTATTCAAACACTTCTTGGCCAAGTTATAAAAGTTGATTTAACCCCCGACGTTAAGAATTGTATACATATATATTTATTTATGTAACAATGTACATTGTGTATTTTATGTATACTACACTTTATCTTGCAACCCACATTTAGACTTTCTGTATAACCCAAAGGTTGACTGGTAGACAACGCTTTTAGCGTTAAGTTCGCCTATTGTTCTGTACAATTTGTATTTGATGGACAATGAAGATTAAATAAATAAATAAATAAAATCAGCTGACCCGCTTGCTCGTTTGCCGTCCTATAACATAAAAAAAAACCACTGCAACAGACACAGATACATTTTCACGTCTTTATCCCTAACGAGATAGACGGAGCGCAGGGCCATAACACCCAAAGGCCACGATTAGCATGATGGTGGGCGTGAGGATGGATAAAATTACATTAAAATAATGATGTCTTGCTAGCCGCATCACCGCAGTGGTTCATAATATAGTTTGAAGGGTTATCTAGGTTTTAGTAGCTTAAAATTTTAAATGATATCTTCTTTTCTTACAAATAATTTATTTAAAATGGGGGCAGCACTGGACTCCGTGTATCGTCTTAACATGGTTCAGATCCTCGCCAATTGGGTAGTTTCCTGGGTAAAAAATAAATTATGTGGCACTGTTAAGATAATAGAACGTCACCAAATAATGTCACTTGTCATTGATCACATCCATTTTGAACGTGATTTTACATTTATTAATGCAGGAAAACGGATATTAAGAGCGCTATTTGACTCCAAAAAACTATGACGTCACAGTCCGATATATCATACAAATCTCATAAAAAATGTTTGTTTTGGCGTTAGTAAAAAGTGTCTGATTTGATATGTTGGAAACTAGCGGATTCCCTCGATCAGCTTTTACGATCTGCACGGAAAGGGCAGCTGCTCTGGTACGTTATTTTTTTTTTCTTTTCTTTTTTAGACCTCTCTTGTTTATCTATATACCTATGTGGCTATTTATTATAAAATATTAGTATCGTTGAGTTAGTACCCCATACACAAGTTTAAAAATTACTTTGGGGCTAGCTCAATCAGTGTGATTTGCCTTATATATATTTATTTCTTATTTTTTATTTTTTAGGGTTCCGTACCCGAAGGGTGCAAACGAGACCCTATTACTGAGACTCCGCTGTCTGTCCGTCTGTCCGTCTGTCTGTCTGTCCGTCAGTCACAGGGCTCTATCTCTTGAACCATAATAGCTAGACACTTGAAATTTTCACCGATTATGTATTACTGTGGCCGCTATAACAACAAATACTAAAAATAAAAAAATTGTTAAAAATTAAAGCGGGTCGTCATAAAAGAAACGTGTTTTTTTTAGCGTTTTTAACTTGATCTTCATAATGGCATTAACTAGATACTTGAAATTTTCACCAATTATGTATTACTAGCTTTTTCCCGCGGCTTCGCTCGCGTATCCCACGGGATCATTACTTTTTTCCGGGATGAAAGGTACCCTATGTTACTTCTAGTACCTCCCAAGATATGTGTACAAAGTTTCATGATGATTCGTCAAGTAGTTTTTGCGTGAAAAGGTAACAAACATCCACGCTTTCACATTTATAATATTAGTAAGGAAGTAAGGATTATGACCACAATAACAACAAATACTAAAAATAAAATAAAGTTGAAAATTAAAGGGGTCGTCATACAAGAAACGTGTTTCTTCAGCGTTTATTATTTAGAATGAAAGAAAATCTAGTTTTTGCTTTAAAAAATAAAAGAAACTTTAAAGTCAACAAAAAAGCGCGAAAGTATAATTTTATTTTTTTGCACTTCTTACATGCTGGTCTGGGAGAATAGAAAAATCTTAGATTGTACTCATCATCATCCAAGCGTATTCCCGGTTGCATCTTCAGTGGTAACGCTGCAGAGCCCGGGGTCTGCTACCTTACCTAGGTGATTTGACGAGGTTACTGGTTTTTACACAGAGCGACTGCCGTCTGACCTCCGCAACCCAAAGGGTAGACCAGAACTAATCCTAGGATAGGTACAAACGCTAGATGGCGTCGGGACCAACAGCTTTACGTGCCTTCCGAAGCACGGAATCATCTTTATTTTCAGTGATTCAAGCCTGCAATATCCTAACCAGACTGCAATGGAAACAACTTTTCACAAAGTATGCTTCCCCTTGAGTGGGATTTGAGCCCACAACCTCCGGATTACAAGGCTAACCACAAGACCACGGAGATATATCTATTGTATTTTATGCATGTTAGTATATATGTATAGTTAAAATATTATGTTTAAAAGTATATTTGGGTACATGTGCTTTTGATTTTATACATATATTTTATTTATATTAAGTTTTCTTATTTTTGTGAATTTTATTGCGCCAGTCACACATATTTTCTGCCTGGTCTAATGGTTGAACAGGAGAGAATGCCATATGGCATTAGGTCCGCCACTTGTACGTTTATTTTATCGTGCACTAAAGATTAAATAAATAAATGTATCTAAATCAAGCATTCGAAAGTGAGATTTGGTTAAGTGGAGTTGTTATAGTCGCTAAAACTCATTCTTAAGGCCGTACCTAAATTTTCCGGGGTCCTAGATAACCCTTCAAAGTATTTTAAGAACTACTGTTTACAGTTTAAAGTGAGAACGTTAAGCTTTTAGTTAGTTATCTAGGACTTGATAGTAGCAAAATTTTAAATAATGTCTCCGTTTTCTTTAAAATGATTTATTTTAAATGGGGGCAGCACTGGACCTCGGAAAATTAAGGTACGGCCTTAATAAGATTTCATGGAAACAAGCTATCAGCGAAGCAAGAAATTAATAAATATTCATATTTTCTACGAAATCGAAAAGAAATACGGTGGCAGATAGTTCAAATGAAGATTGTAAAAACCCGACGGAAAAAGTAAAAAGCGGGTCTTGATCCCGCGAGTAATTGGATAGACGGCGGAATAGCGCAAATTTTTTTTAGAAATAGTTTATCTTACTTGATTCTGTACATCTTTTATACCATGTATATACGTGCTGAGCCATTTTCTAAAGATGTTTATTTTTTTAAAGTACTGGCCATCATTATAAAGGTAATATTCTTGGTCTGTGGCTTAATTCATTTTCTGGTTTACCTGAGTCACAGAAGACAGTAAGAGTATACAGAAGGGAATCTCCTAAGGTCCCGCGCAATATGCGTCTCCGTTTCCCATCCCGGCACCTCTCCCCCGTTTTCGCCTTGTCGACGGGCGAGAGCGGGCGAACACACACTGCATGGCGCAAGTGGGCGCACAAGAACGGGGTAGAGGTTCGGCGGCGGGGAACGGGGACGCATATTTCTGTGCCTGAGTTGACTGAGCTAGCGGAGCGTCTCAGTTTCGAGATTGGCTCGAAAAAATGCTTTTATCCGTCTGTCTGTTTTCGGCTCAGGTCGCATTTTTCAACCGATTTTGACGAAAATTGGCACACCTTTACTTGATTTTTTTTTAGTCGATCGCAACTTTTGATTAGGGTGAAATAGGGGGGAAAGGGGGAACTATGCTGTAGCGCCAGTTATTGACAGATTTGTATTAAATTTGAGTGGCACACTGAAGAGTACATTACTACACAAGATGTTGCAAAAAAAATCCAAAAGCGGGGGGGGGGGGGATTGGAGCGGTGAAAAGTATGAAGTTTGCTGGTAGCGTTAGGTATATATGGACGGATTTCACTGAAATGGCCTTCCTAAGCCAAAGGGAAAAGCGTCGGTTATTGCATGGTTATATGAGCTCGCAAGGGGGGGGGGGGGGCTTAACTGTAATAAAACAAATAAGCAACAAACAAGGCAAGCAAAATAAAAACTTGCAACAGCAACAGCAGTTTGCACATCATCATTTGACGACTGCAGAGCGGAGTACATTGTGCGTATGTTTACAAAGAACTCATCTGATTACGAGAGACCGCGAGATAATAACAACTGTAGGACGGGACTATCATATGCGACTTCCAAGGATTCCTAGTTTTTCGTTATTATTTTACTTTGTTTATCAAATTTAATATACACATAGAAAATTTTTCTTGTACATGTAAGCCAGGGCTTCCAAAACTTTTTTTTATTGACCCCTAGCCAGGGGAGCCCAACCTTTTTAGGGTTCCGTACCCAAATAGTAAATTACTAAGACTCTACTGTCCGTCCATCCGTCCGTCTGTCCGTCTGTCAGTCTGTCACCAAGTAGATACCTCATAAACCGTGATAGCTAAAAAGTTGAAATTTTCACAGCTGATATATTTCTGTTGTCGCTATAACAACAAATACGAAAACATAATAAAATAAATATTTCAACAGGGCACTCATACAACAAACAAAAAAGAACTAGATTTTTTCGTCGGTTTTGCTCGATATTTATAACGGCAACAGGTAGGCTATTGAAATATTTACAGAATATTTGGTTGAATATTCACTATTAAAATTATTATTTAAATTATAATAAAATAAATATTTAAGGGGGCTTTCATACAACAAACGTGATGTTTTGCCATTTTTTAATCGATATTAAATAAAGTGTCTTATGTTGTATAGATAATGGTACGGAACCCTTCGTGCGTGAGTCTGACTTGCACTTAGCCAGTTTTTTTATCGGGCCCTAGCCAGGGATTTCCAGCTTTTTTTATCAAGCTCTAGCCAGGGTGTCCCAACCTTTTTTTATCGAGTCCTAGCCAGGGTTTCCCAACCTTTTTTTTATCGAGTCCTAGCCAGGGTTTCCCAACCTTTTTTATCGAGCCCCTCCCATATAGGTAATAAATAATATTTTCATCCTAGGTTTTTCCAGAGCTACCATCAGATCGCTATCGAATGCAAAACGATAACACTGGTTAGTTTTTATTAAAACCAGAGCTGAAAAGTCTTGACGAAATCAATTAATTAATTTTATTTCACAAATTATATTATATATATATCAAAAATTAAAACAAAAAGAACAACTTTCTCAATATGTTCATTAATCTTGTAAACTACTGAACCGATACCGATCAAATAAAGCTAAAAATACAGAATTAAGTCATTTTTCAAACAAAAAAATTACGTCATAAAATTAGTTCATACACTCATGAGGTACGTACGTATGTACACAGACACAAACATACAGATACAGGCATGTCAAACTCAAACCCCTTTTTTGTGTTGAGACATAATAATATATGTATATCAATGTGTCGAGTGATAAAAACACAACTGATACCTATTCTTTAGAACCGACAACAACGCACTAAAACTACCCGGTGAGAGTACGCGTTGCTAGCGCTTTCACAAGTTAAGCAACCCCGGGCGTGGTCGGTACTTGGATGGGTGATCACAAGTGTTACAACAATTTCTCGAGCTCCTCCGTGCTTCGGAAGACACGTAAAGCCGTTAGTCCCAGGTGACATCATTGTATGGCAGTCGTCAAGCTATGTCAGATGCCTTTAGGCAGCTTGAAAAATCAGACACCAGTGTTGGCCACTTACACACACGAAAAACAACAACAACAGCACAAACTCATCGGTTTATTTATGTCACTTACATATTAATTAATTAAATTCTAAATCAGCGCGATCCTAACCACACATCCTAACATTCCCAACCTTTCGACGATTTGTGTAGCCCTACCATTGAAAGTCGATTTTGAATTTCAACTATTGAAATCGATAGCATATAACTAGTGGCTCTGTGAGCTGTAAACCTCGCGACGCGCAAAGTTTATCGGATAAAAAAGTTGTTCAGACAAAAAAGTTGCGCCAAAAAGATTTATGACTTAATTGAAAATTTATAACAAGGGTAACAAAAAAGCTTTTTATTATTTGAAAATTTTTCGCAATGTCTGTAATATATTTATTTTAAAGTTTTAAACCCCCATATCTCCGCCATTTTGACGAAATTCCAAAAACTGAATCGACAATAAAATGATATTTAATTATCGAACCTGCTTATAAAATTTCACGAGAATCGGTAGAGAAGTGCGACCTACAGGCGAGAACAAACCGAATGACAAACTGACAAACTGACAAACTGACAAACTGACAACCGGACAAACTGATGGGCAAAAGCATTTTTGGCCTAACTCGAAACTGAGACGCTTCGCTCGCTCGGTAAATAATTTAAACCAGAGGCTTTTGCAGGCATTCTGTATCCTTCTTTCGATCTCCTTTGCCTTTGATGAATGAAGCTGTGGTGACCTCTACGCCACTACGAAGGAACTATTACAACAACGAAGCGATAACATTAGTTCACAAGAAGACTACGAGATGGCGCCAGCAGTATCCTACATCTCGATCTTGAAGTTCTGGTTGCAACTGACCATATATACAATCTCCAACCAATACACCTGTGGAGCCGCGGTTCTCCGCGCAACACTATGCCTGGTGGGAAGATCCTCCCTTTGTGGCGATTGAGCATATTACCTCGCTTCCGCTACAAAGCTATCAGGCCTAGACATAGCTCAGCAAAAACATTTTAACGTTAAATTAATCAGAGTTTCTACTAATTTATAAATCAATATGAAAAATGCTGTCTTTGTAAGATTAGGTACTCCTCAGTCCATTACACAAATACACTAACGTATATTTGGAGAATTTAGAGAGAATATACCCACAATGTTTTAAATGAATGTTAAGGTCGAGGGAGATATATTTATTATCGTAGGATATGTATAATATTTATCCATTCATAATAGTAACTTTGTTATTGATTTTGCAACAAAAATTAACGTCAAATCGTAACTAACAGCAGTTACAGCTAGGTTAAGTGCCAAAGTCAAAGTCAAAATCATTTATTTATATTTGAATGTTTGTTTCACATGATATTTGTCAATTTCTACTTTTAATTTCATAATAGTTGTTGACGATAGATCATTTACTTACAGCTTAGATTAGTGTCGCTTCCTACTAAGCGCAAGTGCAGAAGAAGCGGCAATAAACTATAAATAAATAGATAAGGACAAATCACACTGATTGAGCTAGCCCCAAAGTAACATTAAACTTCTGTTATGGGATACTAACTCAACGATACTATAATATATTATAATAAATACATATATAGATAAAAATATTTTAGACCCAGGACAATTGGTAAAAGGCCATTTTCTCCAACTTACCCTGACTGGGGATCGAACCCAGAAGCTCCAGATTGGCGGACTAGCGTGTTGACCACCACGGAGGTCGTCAAACTTCACTGCGGCATTTACTCCAAATACGTCAACTTAAAATTAAACTGATATGGACTGAGAATACATGCCGCTTCCTAGGTAGTAGTGCAATAGAAGCTGCAACAAATATGTATTTAATCCCTCCCTAAAAAATTATGGCCTAAAGCAAATAGTATTTAATGCCCTTGGTTTGTTATGCCCTGTGTTTATGACGGGATGAATACGTGGTTATTAATGTACGTAACAAAACGTGATGCAGTGTCTGAACTACAACTGAATCTGAAAACACAAAAGTCGTAAACCAAGCCATTACAAGCATACACGACAAATTAACGAGCCACGTTCACGTAGGTGTCGTAACATCCAATCACCAATCGAGATTTACTCGTAGTAGGGCCCATGGGAGCCGAACGACTGATGATGCCATTCCCCAACTATAAAGTACCATCAGTAACCGAATAATGGGTATAAATTGTTCAGTATGTGTGTCGCACGATCCCGTATTGAATTTAGTTTATTCAGAGCTAAGAGATTTAGTACCCGAGTGTACGGGTAAACCTTAATATACTGTTTGTCTTTCTTATTGAATGTGTTAATAGTTAACACTGGTGTCTCGTAAGAAGCGGCACTAAACTTAACTGTAGGTATGTAACGATTTGTTGTCAAAATTTGTAAACAACAAAACAAAGTGACTAATTACTAGGTATATATCTTATAATAATAATGTTATTGAAATTGAATTGTCAGTTTTTTAAGGTATAAGATGTAGCTTAATGACTGACAATTAGTACCAACAGTTATTATTATACCCTCACAGACCACAGACCTACTAGACTTGCAACGATATTGCTAGAAAGAGACTGTCAAATACAGTACAACGTAAGTGTGAAAGAAACGCTGATATGTTTTTTTGTCTAGATCGGCGTGGCTGCTATAAGCTGGCCTACTGTCAAAATCTGGGCCAAACAAACCACAAAACGATCGAAGAAAGTTATTAATTTTAGGGATTTTATCATTTAAAAGGTGATTTAGGGTTAAGGGTGAAGTTAGTGACTATAGTGTGTTCTGTGACGTGTGCAAAATATGGGTGGAAGCAACAATCAAAGATAGAAAGAGATGCACTAAGGTGGCCACGCACTATGCAGGTCTAGTAGAGGTAGGTCTGTGTATACACTAATGATATACTGTAGAAAGTGCGTGCAGATTACCTCGCGATATTTTTCTTCACCGGAAGCAATGAAGAAGTTGAACTTTATCAGTAGAAGGAAGGGCTCAGATCATACATAATTTCGTACAAGCTTTTATTTTAAGGCCTAAGTACTTACCAAGAAAAAATGGAATAAGCCCAAACTCGATAGGGTTGCGGCGTTTTAATACAGGGTTCCTTTAGCGACCTTCTGGCTTCATCATTGGATCAGCTTCTTGTCATAATAATATTGCATTATCATCTGATTTACATTAGCATACAAAATTTCATATCAATCAGAAATCGGTAAGTGGCTCTTTAACTTGCAAGATTTGATCAAAAAAAAGTTGCGAGTCGACCTCGCCCATGAAGGGTTCCGTAGCAGCAAGTAACATAATATAAAAGTTCTAAAGGTAAATTGCGGTTTACGATTTATGACGTATTAAAAATAACTATCTATGATACCGAGACCACTATAGTTTTAATTGAAAGTAAATACTTTGAGGTATATACCACATTTTTTTCAGAATTATTTTAGTAATATTTCAAAAGTTATGGTGGGGGGACATCTTAAATTTTAACTTTGTATTAGATTATCTCAAGACTGGGGGGTTTGATCTACATAGTTTTAAAGCAGTTTTTATTGAATTCTAAAAGATCTTTTCAACGATACCCCACACGTTGGGGTTAGTCTAATTAAATTTTTTTGATTCACTTTTCGTTGCGTGGGAGCCCGGTTGAAAAAAAACATTTTTTTTTAATTTTAAAAACCAACTTTTGGAACTTCAATATCTATCTCTCCACCAATTTTCGTGACAATCGGTGCAGTAGCGGCGGATTACGAGCCCGGACGGACAGACAGACAGACGGACGGACGGACGGACAGCCATGACGAAACTATAAGGGTTTCTTGTGGACTACGGAACCCTAAAAAAAAACTTTTAAAGAATCAAAATTCACCAAGTATTATATGAAGCCAATTTTATTAGTCATTACACGCTGGTCCAAGAGAACTGTTTTGTAGTCCAAAAGACTGAATAATATCTATGACTGTCATTGACAACCCGTTCCGTTCACAACCACCCGTCATTCGCACTGTATGCAAATAATTAGCCGTCACTTCAAAACTGATTTACACAATGCCACCAAATTAGGCTCGATTCACAATGAACTGAAATTTAAATGTTTTATTCAATGCTTTTAAATGACTTGCCTTTGGGCAGAGAGAAATATTTGGGCTTCACAAAAAAGACATTAGCTCTCTAATAAGAAAAAGAAGTTTGGGAAGAAAAACTTAGAATGTACCAGCTGCTTCACTTGACGCGCTGATCGTAAAAGCCGATAATAGACAAGAATCTGAATCATTCTAATAGGCGATGGGGTTAACAACCCATCACTATTTTGAATTCCTATTTCTATATTTATGCCCACCTCGCTTAACCTGGCTTTTTATGTTTTTAAATAACCCTAAGCTCTGTCTAAAAAAAGTGGATGCATATGTTAGCCAGCCATTAAATACAGGCTGATTTTTTAATCACCGTCCAAATTTTTTGAGCAAGTTCAGTCCATGATACTGAACTATCAGTATCATGAACTGAACTTGTTAGTCTAGCTTAAGAAATCACCCTGTATACCTGAATCAAGGGCATGGCGCTTCATACTTCTACTGAAAACGCAAAGGCCACACAGGATGGAGCCTACTCACATTCCGAGGCAGGCATTGGAATGGACTTCTCAAGTCAAATGGGAGCGTGGCCGACCAAAGCAAACATGGAGGCGATCGGTAGCGGCGGAGATGAAGACAATCGGACTGTGTTGGCCTAAAGTGAAGCGCGTTGCTCAAGACAGAATGATATATAGAAGAACTGTAGCGGCCTTCTGCCCCACCTAGGGGACAAAGGAAAATTAGTCACTACTACAAACGAAACTATACATCTATGGACACCCGTGCGCACGTCACTGTGTGAGTTTCAGTGTTCAAAGCCATCAGACGCCACCGAGAATGGGGGAGAGATGCGGGGACGCCATATTGCGATGGACGCTGCGATTTTCCGTTCTGTATTTATGTTAATACTTTATTAATTCTGTGCCTGGATGTAAAGTTACGAATACACATGCGATAACATCCAGTGTAACTCGTTCTTGACGTGGGATCCAGTAATATTAGTTCGCCAGCAAACGATTCTAAGATAATTAATAGCTTTTAAAGCTTCTTCATTTATGTCAAATTAACGAATGGTTTAAACATGTAACGATTGACATAATGGGACACTAGTTTGACAATTATGTCCGTAGTATCGTGCTATTATACGAGTAATATTTTGAAGTTGAGCAATATATTTGAATTCTATAAGTACCTCTTTTAGCTACTAAGTCGTATGTAAGTGGCCATCACTGGTGTGAGATTTTTCAAGCTTGACGATTGCTATTATACCTCTAATATATCTTAACAATTTTAACAAAGGGCTGGAAATTATCTGGCACAAAGAATCAGCATTTCCGTACAATGAGGCAATTCTGCCAGCCTTTTGACCACGCTGCCGAAGGGCAATATCTAAGTGGGATAGAATGGGGATATCGAAATGGATATAATAGAATAAGAACTAAAACTAAAAATAATACAAATTCTCTAATTTGTATTATTTTTAGTTTTAGTTGTTATAAGTTATAATTAAAAAAATATATATATTATTTAGCTTTAAGGCCTTACCTGAATTTTCCGAGGTCCAGTGCTGCCTCCATTTAAAATAAATCATTTCAAAGAAAACGGATACATTATTTAAAATTTTGCTACTACCAAGTGCTAGGTAACTTCAAAGTATTTTATGAACTACTGTTTACAGTTTATAATGAGAACGTTAAGCTTTACTACGCACATTTGCCAAAAGTGGCCGTTTTTCGCAAATGTGCGTAGTAAAGCTTAACTTAGGCCAAAAGTTCATGGTAGGACCTAGTAGGTAACAGTTCGATAAAGAATTCTATGTGGTTTTTAGGGTTCCATACCCAAAGAGTGCAAACGGGACCCTATTACTGACACTCCGCTGTCTGTCCGTCTGTCTGTCCGTCTGTCACAGGACTCTATCTCTTGAACCGTAATAGCTAGACACTTGAATTTTTCACCGATTATGTATTACTGTGTTCGTCATACAAGAAACGAGTTTCTTGTGCGTTTAAAAACATTGTACCGACTCGCACTTGCCCGTTTATTATTTTATACATCTCCTTCTCACACTCTTGTTGGTGCAGTGTCTTCAATATATCTCTTTCTTCTGCCAAGTTTGGATGGGTGACCTTCTTCTTTAACTTAAGAGCTTGCTTTTCTCGGTGGGGTTAAAGGGAGATGCCTCCATTCCTCTCTCCTCTCTGCCATCTTTTTAATGTCTTGGTAGGACCTTACTCCTAACCCTTCCTTAATTTGTTGGAAAAACTTCATCCTTGGTCTTTCCCTTCCTCGTCTAAGTCATTAAAAAGATAGCAGAGAGAAGAGAGGAATGGAGGCATCTCCACTTAACTCCACCGACAAGAGCAAGCTCTTAAATTAAAGAAGAAGAATTTAATTTAAATTTTATGTGGATTAACTTTATTAAAAACCTTTTAACAACAGTTCATATATCAAAATTTCTGTAAAAATTTGAATAAATAAAATATACTTAACAAAAATTTAATTTCGGAGTTCGGCCGGCTCACTGCCCTGTGTAATATCGAATGATATTTCCTCGAGAAACTGTCGACCGTGCTTGATCCTCAGTAATCGAATCGTGATCGAGTGCCCTCCACTGGAAGCGATCTTAAATTAATCTCCAAGTTTTCACTTTAAATTCCGGATCATAATAATCGATTATACTTATGTCCAGATAACATCTATTGGTTATTATGATTTATGAATATTATTAAACGGTTTTGTCAAATGCATTTGTTGACAGACTGGAAAGTGAAGAACAAGGATAGATAATCGTGGAAGGAAAGAGGGGAGGCTTTTGCCCAGCAGTGGGATATAAATGGCTAGTAAGAAAAATGATGGTTTTCTCACGTATTCTGCCAGAGAAGCCTACCAGGTGTCGATTGAATTAGACGGTCATCATCAGAGCAAGTGTTAGGTCGACCCGACGGCACATAATTAATGTAAATATCAACATACAGAGAGGAACACTCGCAGGGTCCCCCGCAACATGGCGTCCCCGCACCTCTCGCCCGTTCTCGGGTGCGTTTGATGGCTTTGAACACTGAAACTAAACACATTGATGTGCGCACCCGCACGGGTGTGCGCGGATATACAAAGTGGAAGGGACATACCCGTAATAAATCAAACCACGGGCTATATACTAGATCACTAAAGTTAATTGAAATTAAAATAACATTCAAATAACCAAAACAATTTCGCCATTCCGATACAAATCGCCCGGGCGGCCGACTTTTATGTAAATATGCCGTTTTTTTTTTTAGATTTTTTGCTGTTATTTTAATTTCATTATACTATAATGGTCTAGTGTAGCCCGTGGTTCGATTTTTTACGGGTATGTCCCTTCCACGTTGTATATACAGGGTTTAACAAAATATACTAAAACTATTTTAAGGGTGAATTCAGTTCATGATACTGAACAACTTTCCCCAAGGAACATATAACGAAAAATAAAAAATAATTTTTGACATCCCATACAAACTCGCATCAGCTGATCGATCAACTTGCATGGGAGGCCAAAAAATATTTCTCATATTTCGATATAATAATGTTCCTTGGGGAAAGTTGTTCAGTATCACGGATTGAATCCACACCTAAAATAGTTTCAGTATATTTTGATATAGTTACTGTATAGTTTCGTTTGTAGTAATAGTAAGCATAAATATTACTTCGATTGTATGAAGCGCCTATCTTTGAAAGGAAAAATACGACTGCAAAGATACCTATTAGCTGGTCTGGGTAAAAATAAAAAGTTAGTACAAGCAGTTCATGTAGAGAATGGCAATTTTTTTTTTAATAGCCTGTATTTGTGTCCCACTGCTGGGAATGGCAGCAGGCTGCAACGGACAGGGTTCAGTGGAAAAAGGGGAGGCAAAAAATTAACAAACATAAATGAAAGACACTTAAAGCAGACTTTATTTACATAAAAAATAAAAATGGCAGTTAAATAAAAAATATATTATCATTAAATAGTATTATGGTACCTAATTTAAATGTTTGTCTCTATAAAAAGTGTATTGTGTTATTTGTTTTTTTATGCTTTTTGACAAACTATATATAATTCAGTGAGTTGATCTAACTTCTCATAAGTACCGATAGGTAAAAGTAAATCTTTTGCTCCAAGCGCAATAAGCAAACTTCTCACCATTACAAAACAAACATACCCCTACTGAACTGCATACAATCGTCTATATACAAGGCCATTAATTTGAAATAAAAATATTTCAATGAATTTTACGCGCAATACCCTCTGAGGGCACTCGATCACATATATCGATTCAACAGGGTTGGCAGAAACAACATTTTTAATAAAGAATGTACTTTATTTATTACAAGCTTTTATTTAGTTAGCCGTGTCGTTCCCGGCAGAGTAGAATAGGACCGGTCCAAGTCTTCCCGTGAATGTCTTAGAAGGTAAATTAGGAAACACAAGCTAAATAAAGCTTTTAAACATCAATGAGACCTCTCCAACCTGTCTGGCCAGCGTGAAGAGTGTAGGCCAAATCCTCTGAGTGCTCTGGCTGATATGGTCTGGTAGTACAGAGAGGGCCTTGCTTGCTCTTGCAGTGGAGACTAAAAAATACCTGATGATGATGATTTATCATTCCATGTTTCTCCCTGCTGCGTTTGTACTCGTATTAACTGAATAAACGTACTTTTTAGCAAGAATCTGCCCGTTGTCGCGTTTTAGCTTTCAAAACTACATTTTGTTAAATCCAGGGAAGAGCGGCGTTTATTAATTCACAACGAAAACTCTTATTCTTCTTTTACATTACAACTTTTAAGAAGAATTAATATTCTATTAATTGCTGTATTCATAAAAATCTGCACTGCTTTAATAGTAAACGCTACTAATTTAAAAAGCACTGTTTTTCTGTCAATTGTAAAAAACGTCTGCGCTTCCCCAAAACCGTTAGCGTACTTACATGTAACTGATTTAGAAGGTTAGTTTTTTTTATGAATGTGAGAGTATGTGAATAACAATGTGTTAAGTGTCAACCCTAGGGTTGGTTAAATGGGGCGTCTGATCTGAAGGTTGCGTTCCGTTTCTAGAGAGCAATTATAGCTTCCCGCAACTCCTTCCATCGAGTAAGCACACCCGTACATTCAACTGCACTTAAGACGGTTCAGTGCTGCCCTAATTTAAAATAAATTATTTGTAAGGAAACGGGATATCATTTAAAATTTTAAGCTACTAACCTAGATAACCCTTCAAACTATTTTATGAACCACTGTTTACAGTTTAAAGTGAGAACGTTAAGCTTTTGCCAAAAGTGGCCGTTTTTCGCAAAATTGCATTCTCACTTTAAACTGTAAACAGTGGTTCATAAAATAGTTTGAAGGGTTATATAGGTTTTAATAGCTTAAAATTTTTAATGATATCTTCGTTTCTGTACAAATAATTTATTTCTAATGGGGGCAGCACTGGACTCCGTGTATCGTCTTAGCTAATATTATAAATGTGAAAGTGAGTTTGTATATTTGTCTGTTTGTTTGTTACCTCTACACGCTTAATCAATCTTCTTGAAATTTCGCATAGGAACACATAGTTAAGAGTAATGAAAAGGACATAGGATACCTTACATCCCGGAAAAAAGTATTATTCCTGTGGGATTTGCGATAAACGACTGAGCAAAAACTACTGGTCCGATTACTTTTCCACTCTCATAACAATACGCGAGCAAAGCCGCGGATAAAAGCTAGTAGCAGTATAAATTATTAAATTCGATCTATGTATGTATGTTGTCGCTTTTACTTTTCGGTTTGCCGAAGTTGTGTAAAAACATATTTACATTCGTGCTCTCCATTTAATTTAAAAATTTGGCTCCATCAAGTTAATTTCCGGTGGCAGCATCCTTCGTTAATATCCCAAATGTTACGTTTTAAACGAGCCGGAAATTCAACTTATTTCGTCATTTCAAATTGAGACGCAGTATTTTTAACCGACTTATAAAAAGGAGGAGGTTATCAATTCGACTGTATGTTTTTTTTATGTATGTTTGTTACGCGATATCTTCGCCAATTGTGAACCAATTTTGATGATTCTTTTTTTATTTGAAACCCTTTAGTACCAAGTTAGTCCCAATTTAATTTAATAAAGATATGATGAAGAACTTTGGAGATATGAAAGAAATTCCTAAAAAATTTGAAGTCGGTTGTTTTTTATTTTTTTTGTTAAAAATTTTATTCTATGTTTATTACTTAACTACAGCGAAGGCAAAGGGTGGGTTATGTCTTTCGCCGCAATGTATGTACGTATTTTTATCTCTCCCTCGTATCTTCAAATATATCTTCTTCATCTAAGCACGTTCCCAGTTGCATCCTCAGCTGTGCTGCATCGAAGCTCGACGTGCGCTTCCCCGCCTTTTTTTTTCCAAATATCCAAATATTGGCATCCTTGGGTAACCATTGTCATGCATGTATGCATGACAATGGTTACCCAAGGATGCCAAGGACCCTGCAAAATGGAAAAGAAATAGCCGGAACAGTTTAAATGATTTGGCTATAGTTTTACGAACGGCCGCCTGCCTGACGTCAACCCTCTTTGGGAATGCATTTGTGCGAAAAGTTTTACAACCGGCTGCCGCCCGACGTTAACCCTCCTTGTATCTATATATAAATTTATTATTAAAATATATCTTGCTTGACAAATGAGGTATTGTCGGAATCGTCAGTGCTGTCCTGGTTTTAGGCCATAAAGTAATGAACTAAAAAATAAAATAAATCTATACATACTGAGTGGGGTATCAAATGAAAAGCCTTGAAAAGTACATTTCAAAAATACGTACATTAGCTGTTGCTCCCTACTCATCATCATCTGAGCGTATTCCCGGTTGCATCGTCAGCGGTTACGCTTCAGAGCCCGGGGTCCGCTACCTTACCTAGGTGATTCGACGTGGTTACTGGTTTTTACACAGAGCGACTGCCGTCTGACCTCCGCAACCTAAAGGGTAGACCAGAACCAATCCTAGGATAGGTACAAACGCCAGATGGCGTTCGGGACCAACAGCTTTACGTGCCTTTAGAAGCATGGAATCATCTTTCTTTTCAAATAATCAGGTGATTCAAGCTTGTAATATCCTAACCAGACTGGAAACAACTTTTCACAAAGTATGCTTCCCAGTGGGATTTGAACCCACGACCTCCGGATCACAAGGCAGACGCCTTGACCACTGGACCACGGAGGCATATAGCTGTTGCTATACCTACTGTGCTTGCATTATCTGGAAAAATTAATTTCTCCGTAATCGGGGTTCAGATTTTTTGAAACTATATCTTGTTTTACATGATAAGTAATCACCCTATATTTTCTGGTTTTTTCCGAGCTCTTTGAAGAGCTACGACGCTAGCGTCTTCGCAAGTAGACGCTAGCGTCTTCGCAAGTAAAGCAACCCCGGACGTGGTCAGCACTTGGAGGGGTGACAGAACAAGTGACAAAAATTTCTCGAGCTCCTTCGTGCTTGCCTAAGTTACAAAGAGATTTAGTTTATTTTTTTAGCATCTTCTGCGTTATTTAATGTTTTTATGGTAAATAAATTAGATTTTAGATTTATGCAACTAAACCTCAATATAAATTAAAACGAACCCTTTCTTTAACCCTTTAACTAACCCTTTCACCACGAGACTTTATGTCAGTTGTCCCAGCGCGAGGAATAGTGAATATCCATAATTTTTGGTCAAATATATCGACGCTCGCGAATTGGATTAATCCAGTTATAGGGTTAAAGTACTTCGTTTTTCTTTTTAGTGTGTAAAATTGACACAAATAAATTGCAAACGAACCATCTGCCTTGTAATTTATGTATTTCAATTCGAAGCTCAGCCCTACAGATTTCCTTCTGTAATTGCTCACCCCGCAAGCTGGCAGTCAGAAATCGGCAATTTGTGAACAGTATTGAGCAATATACATGCCGGCAAATGCAATATGCAGCAGCTCGGTGCAATCGCAGTACGGCTGCAGACCGTTCCCTTAACAGTGTTCCCCATTTGCTTTTATGAAGCCAATCAAAAATAAGGTTTATTTCGGTGTATTTTTTACAAGCAGCATTGTTATGTCTTTAAAAGAATTATTTTAATGGCCATTTGGGTGAAAATGCGAATCATACTGGTGTGGCAGAAAAAAAAAAAACTTTAAATTTAGCTGCTTCTCTTCCCGCGCAGATCGTAGTAGCCGAACGAGGGAATGGGTGATAATGCTAATCATATTAATAGATAATGCGGCTAGCAATCCATCACTATTTCGATTCCATTTTCCACCTTCTTTTCACCATCGCGCTAAAAGTAGCCTTTGAATCTTTGCATATAAAGAGCATTTTGAGTCGTGCGGCTCTAAGCAGATAGAGCCGCAACACTCAAAATGCTCTGTCTGCCCCCATAAGTAATAAAGAACTGATAGTGAATATTATGTGTTTAAAAATTATTTTAATTTTATTGAATAAAATTCATTTATTTCTCGCGGGTCTACTGGAATACATTTATTTAGAAATAAGTAGAAACTAGTTATAAGTAGTAGTAGTAACTAGTTATAACTAGTATGGAGAGACGAGTTGTCCGCTTTCGATAACGAGTGGAGGGAATAGAAGTAATTGGAAACGAAAAGGGGAGGCTTTTGCCCAACTATGGGACATAAATGGCTATTAAAAAAAAAGTAAAAACTAAGTACATAATTATTTTTCTTTTTAAATGTATTGTTTGTGTGTTATGATATTCTATAAATTATATGTATTGTTTGTGTCTTATAATGTGTACTAAATCAATTTTTTTATTTCAATTGAAGTTAAAATAAATTGTCTTCAAAGAAATGACTGCTTCTAAGGAGCTTCCGACGATAAAGCTATCCAAATATAATGATTTTAAAAACGAAAATATCTTTTTTTTTATAAACTTGCAAAGCAACTTTCTACAGGGTGATTTTTTTATCACCAGCCAAATTTTTGGAGCAAGTTCAGTTAGTGGTACTGAACTGCTTACTATAAACAAATATGAAAAACAATAAAAAAATTGCATCCTCCCATACAAAATCCGGTTGGCTAAGCGTTAAATACGGATGGAAAGGCGATTTTTTATTTCTTTTTATGGTAAGTATCATAGACTTACCTAGCTCCAAAAATTTGGTAAATGTTTAACCAGTATACCGTAAACTTTAGAACTTGCCTAGAAGGGGAGGGCTGACACTGACTTTCTAACAACTGAAACAAGAAAATTACGTATTCAAGTCAGAGTTAGTTTTGTGTCTGATTCTCAGAACATTGTTCCACCTGTTTGGACGGCAGGAAGTGTATTCCAAAGTTCAAGCGGCGTCTAGAACAATAACACTCTGTGATTTTACTATAGAGGCATAGAGGCTCTAACAAATATACTGATCCACTATAAATATAAAAAATATATGTATATACGGACAAATCACACAGATGAGCTAACCTAAAGTAAGTTCGAGACTTGTGTTATGGAATACTAACTCAAAGATTTTCAAACTTTGTAATTTTGTAGGCATGTACGGTAATTTTAAACAACCACCACTTGCTTCCGGTGACGGAAACATCTTGAGGAAATCTTGCACAGTATTTGTTTGGTGTGTACTAATGTGTGTTGCCACTAACTATATGACAATCATTGAGCAACGTCAGATACCTTTTGGTAGCTCGAAAAATCTGCCACCAAGTTAGCCATTAACACTTGATAAGAAAGAGAGCGTTTGGTTCCGGCTGCCGTCACTAGATTCAGTCTTTAAGCCATGTCAGATGTCTTCAGGCGGCTCGATTAATCTAACTCCAGGTTAGCCAGTAACACAGTAAGTAAGAGCGCTGTTGGCTTCGTCTGGTGTCATTAGACTGCAGTCTTTAAGCTACGTCAGATTTCTTCAGGCAGCTCGAAAATCTGACGCCCAGTGCTGGGCACAGGCAGTAGTTTTTGGTTACCTATCTATTTTTTTTGTTTCAGGTAAGCATATAGTATCTTAGAGGACTCAGTCGACTTTCATTAGTTAAAATAACAACAAAGTATAGTAAAAATCATCTTCAAATGAATGAGGCCTACTTCGAACAAATCAAAGGCTGAAATCAACCTTAGATTTGTCCGACGTAGGACGTACACGACTCTCTGTCTCTAGCTTTATGTATCGGTTGATGGTATCGACATATATTCTGTCTGATGGATGACCTCTCCCTCCTGTTGTCTTTTGAGATCTCCATTCTAGCGCTTTTCTGGTCCATTGTTAAGTGCATCGTACGTGAAAAATTTATCTTACATTGATTTTATACTTGTAGTAAAAGTAAACATACTGAAATCATTAAGTCAGAAGACGTACTTCCTTTTGCAATAGCCCAGCATTAATCCATCCCAACATCATTCCATAAGCAATAATGCTTTCCTTTTTCTTGCAATAGATCCTTCTCGTGTCGAAACTTGTTTATGGGTATATTTTTCATTGCTACGAGTATTTCCGAGAATGGTTATTTGGCGGAAGCGCCTCATATTGTCAACCTCTCCAAAGCCCGGCCTCTTCGTATTGAATTTGTATTTCCACGCAAGCCTCTCAATGAACTGCGGTGAAAAGACCAATATAATTATGAACCAAACTTAACGCACGCCCGGTCAACTAAAGTTAGTTTAGTCGACAAGTTGAAATGGTAAAAAATAGAGATACTGCTCCTTAAAATATGTGTAATAGCTCATTGGATTTCAAATGATATCATATGCTAGCACATAAATAAAATCTAAAGTTATACCTAAACAAAAAAAGATGAACAAAAAAATTGTGTTTTATTTTTCGCTCTCTTACGAGCGAGAATTTGAAACCACTTTGCGATAAATTACGTGTCGTAAGTTTTATCTATTATAGCGCGTTACAATATTTTCACAAAATGAGTAAACAAGAAAATATAAAATTTGTTTCTTCTTTGTCGAATATACAAATACATAGCAAATATTTATTATCTTCAACGCTTGAACTGGATATAATAAATACGTCTACTCTCAAAAAAATCGGAATTATTATGAGAGAATTTCATCACGCCGGTTCGCCGTGTGTGGATCACGGTTTCAAACTAGTTTCAAATTTGAGTTTCAAATGAATTTCGTGGCAGTTCCGTTACATAGTGTGTGTTGGGCCTTAGTCTTACTTCATACCCTGCGGCCCTGTAACCCGTAAGCGAGGACTCATGCATGAATGCGGTGGGTCGAAGGATTTATTTGAAGAACAGGGACTGCGGGTAATTTTTTTTTAATACTTAAATAAAACCTTTATTTACAACAACAGGCTTCGTCAAAAGGTTACAAAGTTTCATCAGCAACAAACTTCCTTAAAAAAGTGTACAAAAGTAAACTTTTAATTTATACTAATATTTTGGTCTAAGTATAATAAAAAGATTGGAAACAAGGCAAACTCAAAATAGGCATTTGTCACATCTCTCGATGAAAGAATATTGTCTCGAGTGCTATTTTTCATTCAGGGACAAACATTACGAGTGATTGGCGAGTGTTCTGAAACGGGCGCATTTTTTAATTGATCGTATGCGAAGGATTTGTAACGAGTGGTCTGAACCACATGTCAAAGAAACGTTCCATAGAGTATCAGTACCGGTTTACGCTGCTTTTTTTATTATTGTTGAAATGTTTAGAAAACCATCGTCAAATTTATAATATTTTCTGCGTAACACAATATTACTTATCGCTCACACGACGGAACACGAGTTGGAAAACTACACGTTTTGTATTTCGCTGAGTCCCTAAATGAAAAATAGCACTCCTGGCCTTTTTCATTGTACTTTTTTCATTTGTATGTGTATTTATAAACATGTATCTACTTGTACGTACTGCCTAATTGTACTGAGCCACAGCTGTGAAGTTTCATACATTTTGAGGAAAATTCTCTAAATAGATTTTTTTAATGTTATAGGGCGGCAAACGAACAAGCGGGTCACCTGATAGTGATCACCGCTACCAATAGACAACTGCAACACCAGGCGTGTAACAAGAGCGTTACCGGCCTTTCAGGAAGATATAGACTCGTTTGTTCATTCACACGCGTCCTTGTCTGAGTGAAACGTAGGGCTATCGTTACGTAGATCGACTCAATTTACCCAATTGTCATTTTCGTTAGCATACAATTCCGTCTGTCATTATTGTAAATCAGTTATCAAACTATGTCAGATACGTGGCAACGCACCTTATTTATTTATTATTATTTATTTACAAAATTCATGTACACATATACAAACAAAAGTAAAAAAATAATGGGCAGTAAGTAATAAGCAGTACCTTCATAGGTACTGCTTATTTCCTGTAGTAGTACCTTCATAGGTACTGCTTATTTCCTGTAGTAGTACCTTCATAGGTACTGCTTATTTCCTGTAGTAGTACCTTCATAGGTACTGCTTATTTCCTGTAGTAGTACCTTCATAGGTACTGCTTATTTCATTAGAAATCTCTTCCAGCAGACTCAGGAGAAGAAAATAGACGAAAACAAATAGTAGGCGTGTATAAAATAGACTAAAGTTAAATATAAATACATATAAGTACTGCTTTAATAACTAACATTTTAAACATCAACATAGGTACATAATATACAATACATAAATAATCATACACACATATGTATTCAATATTTCATATCTATAAATATAATTTCGATTCGCGGGGGACGTCATCTCACGGGAGGGTGTGAGCCTCCGTTCTGTACGTTAGTACGCGTACTAATATTAAACCCATGACTCAGCGTTAATTGCTTATCACTAATTGAACTTGATATTGATTTTCAATAATCCAGATTTGTATCGGAGCGTCCCAGACCAACTAATGCGTTTCAAACTTGATCACTTCGGTTTGAAGGTGCCCGACGAACTAATGGAATATTTCAATTAATTCTGACCCTTGTTGCAAATCATCGATTATAAATATTATTAATATAAAAGTTTGTATAAATGTTTGTTTCGCTTTAAATCAAAACGGCTGAATGGATTGGAATGAAAGTTGTCGTGTAGGTTACTTACCTGGCTTATAAATAGTAAATTAGTATGTTTCGACTATGTTGGCATCAGCTAGAACCCAATATAAAATCTAATCACAATATAAAACCATAAAAAATCTAAATTAAAAATATGTGCTGAAACATTTTACCACGAGTCAGATTCGAACTCACAACTCTTACATCTGTACAGTGAGTGCACTTCAAATTGTTCTACCGTGACTTGGAAATACCCTAACGAATTTCCTCATCACATATTACTTACGCATCTAAAGCATGCGTATAGTGTAGTGTTCAACTTAAGGCCGTCCCTGAATTTTCCGGGGTCCAGTGCTGCCCCCATTTAAAATAAATAATTTCAAAGAAAATGGAGACATTATTAAAAGTTTTGCTACTACTAAGTCCTAGATAACCCTTCAAAGTATTTTATGGACTGCTGTTTACAGTTTAAAGTGCGAACGTTAAGCTTTACTACGCACATTTGCGAAAAACGGCCACTTTTGGCAAATGTGCGTAGTAAAGCTTAACGTTCTCATTATAAACTGTAATCAGTAGTTCATAAAATACTTTGAAGGGTTATCTAGGACTTGGTAGTAGCAAAATTTTAAATAATGTCTCCATTTTCTTTGAAATTATTTATTTTAAATGGGGGCAGCACTGGACCCCGGAAAATTCAGGTACGACCTTACTTCGTATAGATGAATTGAAAGTCGATTAAAGTGAAGAAGGCTTTATTTTAATCATTGATTTATGCAGCATTACAATTAATTAATGATTTCTTTTATCGTATTTGAAAATTTCATTCATAGATAAACCATTCCATTTCACGGATTGAGTATCCTGTGACGACTCTAAAATGGAGCTGGCCTGACTAGAAAGAACGATGGAAGGTGGAGACTGCCACCGAGATATGATATTCATGTACCCAATGAATGGAAAACTGATTTTTGGGCGTCCGGCAGCTATGTGGGTAGACATATAATTACATTTTTAACAAATAAAACAACCGACTTAAATTTTTTTAAGGAGTTTCTTCCATATCTCCAAAGTTCTTCATTATATCTTCACCAAATTAAAATGGGACCAATTTGGTAGTAAAGGCTTTCAAATAAAAAAAGAATCATCAAAATCGGTTCACAATTGGTGAAGATATCGCGTAACAAACATACATAAAAAACATACAGTCGAATTGATAACCTCCTCCTTTTTTTAAGTCGGTTAAAAATGTTTTGCAGCATAGAAGAAAGATGTTTTATATAAATTGAAATAAGAAAGAGAAATCTTTCATGATTGTATCGATATCGAAGTAAATTAATAATTCATAGCGAAAGCTCTGAGCGTCTGTAAATTTTATTCATTGCTTTATTATCATAAAAATCTGCAATTTGAAGAAATTATTAAATTTAAAAAGATTTAAGAGTCGGTATGTTAATCGGCTGCCTCCGTGGCCCAGTGGTCAAGGCGTCTGCCTTGTGATCCGGAGGTCGTGAGTTCAAATCCCACTGGGAAGCATACTTTGTGAAAAGTTGTTTTCAGTCTGGTTAGGATATTGCAGGCTTGAATCACCTGATTATCCGAAAAGAAAGATGATTCCGTGCTTCGGAAGGCACCTAAAGCTGTTGGTCCCGAACGCCATCTAGCGTTTGTACCTATACTAGGATTGGTTCTGGTCTACCCTATGGGTTGCGGAGGTCAGACGGCAGTCGCTCTGTGTAAAAACCAGTAACCTCGTCAAATCACCTAGGTTAGGTAGCGGACCGGGGCTCTGAAGCGTTACCGCTGAGGATGCAACCGGTAATACGCTCGGATGATGATGATGATGATGATTGTACGGTATGTTAATATACATGATAATGGGTGCCCCTTGTTTCACAGACTGAAATTTCAAAGAATTTCGATTCACAGAAAATTTTTCATAGAATATTTAATTCTTATATTTTTATTTCAAATATTATTGTTTCAAAGACTATTTACTTGAATGAAACACAATTTATAGAAACACAGTTCAATGAATTTTAGAATCTCATATTTTCATTTAACAAACTAATCAAACAGTAGAATATTTCTTTAAAGAATATTGTTTGTTCGGTATAATCTTTCATGGAATTTTATTTTACAGAAAATTATTATTTAACGAAGTATTAAATGAAAACATTGTTCAACCAA